>VZTE01003527.1:15271-181197 GCA_013397775.1 Eulacestoma nigropectus
TAGCAAAAAAAAAAAAAAAAAAAAAAAACAAAAAAAAAAAAAAACACCACCAAAATATAAATCCAAAAAAAAAACCAAAAAAGGTAAGTAAATCTCACACTTTTGAGCATTAGGTTTAATAAGTTCATATGGAAAGAAATATCCTTCACAGAACCTTCAACTATCAGACGAATATAAAAGCAGGGAATGGATAGATTAAAAGAATTCTAAACAGAAGTGTACTGCCAAACAAAACACAAATCTAAGCTTTAGTATCTGAGTACTTTCAACACTTTCCAACATAAAAGTTCATCATCACACAGAAAAGATAAAAGCAGCATTTTCACAGGATTATTTTAAGAACCAAAAATTATGTGAAAGGAACCTAAGAATCTGGGAATATTTTATTCAGCAATTTGAAATATTTTCTATATCTATTGACACACATTTTCTACATATATTCAGACTGGTCCATCTATACATACCACATGCCCTTTTACATAAAAATAGGTTTTCCTTCTTCCTGCTTTATATGTGCGCATATATATATATATGTACCACTTTCACTGTGAATATGAAAATATACCATCATTAGACTAAATTATAGTTCTTCATATGTCATACAAAATAATAACCTCTACTAGCCTATGTGCCAGCTGATCAGACAAAGGCTGAAAGAATTACTCAATAGTTGTATCAGAAAGGTTTTACATTACATTTTCTTACGTATCACATTGAGATCAATAACAAATACACATATTTATAGCCATGTACTCTATTTGAATAGTGACCACAGGAAAAAATGAAATTACATCGAAGGTAAACTATAAAGTAAAAAGCAATGCTTTAAAAGGATGCTGTGGAGTACACCGCGCTTTGATTCACAACAGCGTACATCTGGATGTTCCTTTTCCTTTAGCAGAAGCTTTTCGAGCAATTTGCATTGACCTAAGAGCCTGCAATCCAGTGACCAATGAAAACCTCCAGTGCCTTCAGCCGTGAAACTCAGGTGAGGGCTAAAGAAACAGTTAAGCTAGGTCTTACAAATCTAGGGTGAATTTAGCTGCCCAGACCTAAGAGTATGGCTCAACCCCTTTCATCTTCATTTAACTGAGAAATAACCTTGCAAACAACCTGAGCTCACCCTGGCTAACCCACTTCTACTGTGGAGGTCTCTAAACATGCAGGGCTTGGGTCCTGCAAAGAGAGACACCCTAACCCCAATGTTTTACAGCCAGCATCCTCAGCAGCCTGGCAGGGGGAAGGAACTAGAGGCTCCTCTGCCAAAGCCGTCTCCACAGTCTTAACAAGAAATTATCCTCCAAACACGCAGGCAAACAACAACTGTAAGCTTCTTGAAAAATTTTCCATGGCTCTTTTAGCTTTAAATCTATTAGATAAATGAAGTAGGATTGCTGTTATTGCCTGTCTTGCTATAACAAAGTCATGTTTGCAGAGCGTATGTCCAGAGAACCAAAGATCCATGCTATCAGTCTTCCTCAGCCTGTGAGGGTTCACATCCACCTCCCATCTCTCAAGAGAAAGAGCCAGGGCTCAAGTAAACACTGTGGAACTCACCACCCTACCCTGCTGATAGTAGGAAAGAATGAGATTCACAGAGACTCAGCTTTGCAGCCTGATGATGCATTCTTTGGGAGAAAAAGTTTTGGCACTTGGTCCTAATGCCAGGAAGTTTCTATGCACTTCACTTTTAAAAAACTGGATGAAACACAGTAACCCAAGAAGCTTCAAGTAGACCCCAGGACCTCTCAGTTTCAGAAAAGGGTCAGACTGCCCAGTCCTTCAGCAGGTGACAGCATACCTTGAAAATTTCAAATAAAAAAATGTAAAACATAATCTGAAACTGATTTCCTCTCCTATGACATGTTGGGGACTACTTTAGTATTTGGTTTCTGTTGGAAAAAGCAAACATCACAAGTATTAATGCTGGATAGGAGATGTTGCTACTTGTCTCATTTCCAAGCATTTGTGAAATAAGAACCAAAGAACATTCAAATCAAGTGTTCATAAGTACAGAGAAAAGACATTTATTTTTAGTATAATTTACAAGTCTGTACTTCTAATCTGTTTTTTCAACCATCTTTCCTAAATCAGCAAAACTATTTACCAAAGGAGAAACCACTTGCAAGTAGGTGTTTTTAATCAGTCAACAATATTGACTTGTGCGTGCTGACACTTGTTATGGAAAGAAAAATCTAAAAATCTGTTTGTCATCAAAAAAAGTTGGGGCCATTTCTCCTCCAATTAAAGTACTTAATTTCATAACTTTGTTGTTTTCCAAATTTTTTTATTTTTATTTTTATTAAGAGATAACTTTCAGCAGTTGGCAAGACTAATAATAATAATTTACTCCACCAAAAGGAAAACAGCAAATGCCTTTTCCTATACAAGTTCTCCCATATTTCCTTGAACAAAGAAATTTATTGTGCAGATATTTAGGAATAGTCTTACAATAATTATCTCACTTTCTTTTTATGTGCAAAGAGCTTCAGAGCAAACCACTGTGATGCAGCAGGGAGGACTAAAGCTCTTCTGTTAACATCATCCAGTAGCAGTTATGTCCTTCCACGTAACATGATTGTATTGGGATGTAGCTGCCTGTTGGGCGGTCTGTTTCCTGCATCTCCATTCAAAGAAGGGCTGTTCCCCGTAATAACGTGCTATTTTTCACTTTGTATTACATTTAGAATAATACAGGTTTGCTGTCCACATAAAAAATAGGCAGAAGGAAATGCTAACCTACTAATATGAAAATTAGGTGAAGTGATTAAAAATTACCTCTAAGTTTGATAAGGAAATAATCCAATTTTACTTCTACATATAAGACTACTTTCCATACTCTCTTTTTTTTGCAACATCCAGGCAAACTTCATGCTAGGTTTGCTGTACTCATCTCAGTAGTGAAATCTGCCTACTAATCTTGAGCTCAATTGCCACTAATGTCTGCAAACCTGAATCAAAACACATTTGGTGCTTTAATCTGTCACCTCTTCTGTCGGAATTTCAGTTATTCACCCACTTTTGCAACAGAAATTCTGGAGAGTATGGTAACTCAAAAGTAACAGGACAATATATAGTGGCTGTGAGAGTATCAGTGCTGTACCTCAGATCAGGAGTAATTCTCAGAGCAAATTATCCCAACCATCTGCACTTAGAATGCTTTGGATCACACTGCAGAACAGTCTTGGGACGGGTGAACCAGGTCCCTCTCTGATGCAAGAAAGGCAGAAGCCAGGCTCCAGAACTGCACCCAGCACACTCCAGTCACAAACGGGCATTCAGTTCATAGGACTGGACTAGAACTAATCAAAAGTCAAATACATACAGTCAGAGTATGAGCTCTTCATCATGAACAAGATGGTACATTTGTACTGGTACACTCGCTAATGGCAGCTAGATTAATTCTTGAAGAATCCCTTATTCACATGAAGATATTTTGATCATAAGGACAATTTCTGCAACTGCATTCCCTCAAAATTCTAAGTTCAGTATTTAGTCTAGCTATTCAGAGGGGAAAAAAAAAAAAACACACCAAACGCTAATATTTAAATTCAAGCTCAAACCCTCTCATTTAGTTGCCCCAGTAAAAGTTACATTAAGAAGCATTTAATACATACCAGCTCCTGCCAGCTGAAAGCAAAGAAAATACTGCAAAGTGCAGCATATTTGAAAAATCATTCTGCCATTTTGGAGGAGGAAATATATATATTACAATCAAATTTTTAAATTCCATTTCAAAAAAATCATGGCCTGACATTCCAGAGCTGCCTCTATCCTGTTAGATAATACCATCTTCTTGAATATATTGCCATTTCCCCAGCTATCACTAATTTACAAAGTTAATCCTAAAAAACACACTAACCTATCTCTTTCTTATTCAGAGACACACATCTGACGCACAGTCATAGCCAGCATTAAAGGCACTAACAACAAACTGAAATGTGGTGTTTCCTTAAAGGACAAAGTTTTCAAGACCCAATACAGTGAAACTTTTCAGTACCTGCTGAACCTACTAAAGGAGGCACCAGATAAGGAGTGAGAGACAACTACTACAGTCATGGGGAAAGGAAAGACATCAGAATAAAGCCATCTCTGAGAAAATTTGGCAACAGCACAGAGAGCAAGAACATGGGCCTTCTTCAAGGCCCACAAGGAACATAATGTGCAAACTAAGGAAAAATTTTAAATTATACTAGCTAACTAAAATAAAACCCCCAATCTTAGACCAAACTGAAAACACCTTTTTAGAGAACACCACATCCAAAAATGTTTTCGACTTTTTTGTTAAGAGCTGTGTATTGAATGCTGTCTTTCCTGTGGTTTACAGTTTCATTTAGGTCTCTCACCCTTTTGATCTGTCAGTCCCCTTGGAACTAAGCAGACTGTATTGCCAGAAGCATGGAATTCTGCCCCACTTCGTAGGATGCATGATTTGACCTGGTCTCTCTAAAACCTGTCACATATGCAGTATCTCAAAGGTCATTGTTTAAAACAGAATTACACTCATTTTTTTGTGCATCTTGGAAAACACAATGTTTGCGCCAGATTTCAGCAGAGTTCCAGAGTACTGTAAGAGCTCAGCCATCACACAGAGCTTATCATCTCCCACAAACTCGTTGCGGCAGAACCAAGAGCCCATCCAAGAGCTTAACTATCTCATGCCAATGAAATCAGTTTTGGAATACAGCTGTATTGATCACATTTTTCTGTTGTGGTTTCTCCTCTGTGAGAAACTTAATTCAGGCAATACACAGAATGCACATTCGGGACAGCCCATAGTCCTGCAAAAGGATGAGCAGATTTTCCTTGCTAGCCATCTTACATGACATAGTGTAAGAAACAGAAGCTGGTCAAGAAGAGTGGTTCATTTGCAACTTTATGTTTTTCTAGACAGTTCCTGGCTTTTTGAAAAGATGCTTCTTTACTACATGCACAACAACTAGTGCTGGGTGCCAACACAGGTATCAATGATGTATCTACCAAACCACAGGTAAATGTGATTACAGCATTTGGCTAGAAGTACTCAAGCCAGTTTCCAACAGGCAATGTGACAGCTACTTCCTCCCCCCTAAATGTAAGAAATGTGGCATATTTCACAGATTCTAAAGCTTTGTTCTCTGTTTCTTCTGCACTAGATTCCTATGAAACAGATTATTGCCACTAATTCTGTTCAGTTAAAGAGAAAAAAAAAAAAGCAGATGAGAAAACCCCCAAAAGTTCATTGAAAATTATATAACATAAAATTTGCGTATCTCCAATAAGCACTCATATGTCATGTCTAGACAATTATAGCACATAGCAGAGCTCCAGTGACTCATTACCTTCCATTCATCACCTACTACACTTTCAGCTTACATCCGGCACTCACATCACTGAGCTTTCACCACCTCATATTAACCATCTTTTCCCTTCTGAACTAATGGAAAGAGAAAGGTACCTCTCACAATGAGTTAGACCTTAGATTGGCTGAACTACCTTTAGGTACTGTTTACCTGTATTTTTTACATTACTTAGGCACTACAGCTCCAGGCCACAGAAAAACAGGCATCTAATTATTTAAGAGTGATACATATTCAAAAGATGATAAATATCTATTGCCCTCTATGTATTTTCATCCTTTTAATAGGACACCTGCCATTGTTCATATTACGGTCTCACAAGTAAAGAGAAGAAAGCCAGTAAGAAAAACAATGTGTGTGGATTTCCAACTTTGCTAAAGTTACACACATCAGACCTGAAAGAAATAATTTGAGAATTATTAAACTAGGGTTGAATGTGAAGGACAAAAAATTTGTAGCAGTTAGTGCCTCATTCTCAGTACTAATAAGAAAACTTCTGCCCACCAAGCTTTCTGCTGACTAAGGTTGAATTAGAGAAGCCAGGCTGTGTAGATGGGATGAACCTTATTGATAATGCTTATTTTAGGATAATCATGATCAATATAGGATGGGGACATAAAAATGGCTGTACTGACTGGCCCAAATACCCATCTAGTCCAATACTCAATGACCCACAGTAGAAAGTTAAATAAGGTCTAAGAAGAGTACTTCTACAATGTACTCAACTGTAAGTTCCTTCTCCTTCCTTGCCTTTTGCCCAGACAACTAGCACTAATCAATGCAGTTCAGTAATTCACAAAGAATAAATGTCCTAAATATAAAATATACAGATAACATATTAACATGTACCATATAAGTACATTTTAAAACGTTATGGGAAAAAACATTTTTCTTTAAACATTACCTTTTACACATTCAATTATTATTTAATGAATATAATTACACATGGATGGTACTGTTTCTCTTTTTTATTCACCCAATACACATATGTTTTTCTCTGAATGTTCCTGTTCTATAAAAAAGCATGAACAAACAAATTGTATGTGGTCAACAAGATGCTAAAAAGAACATTAAGACTTTTCTGACAAAAAAAATCAAACTCATTTTGAACAGAAATGCTAAAATGAGAAGTAAAACTGTTGCACAAACATGAGAAAGATCCAAAGTATTTTTGAAATATACTTCCAGCAGTAGCTTATGGCAGGTTAAAGAAGATACCTTAAGGTGTTCAGAACTGGTTCTCAGAACTTTGCCTTCAGCCCCAATCGTTCCTTTGCACTCACCTGCAGAGGGAACCCATAGGTAACATCCATGCTCTCTCTCAGCCCGAAGTTTCCTTGTTTATACCCAACATAATTTTTCTAAAATGCAAATGACTGCAGCCCCTCTGGACCTTCCTGTGTGAGACAAACTAGCCTTGTGTGCTGATTTTGGCTACGGTAGAGGTAATTTTTTTCGTAGTTGGTGGCTGGGGTTAAATCACAGAAGTCCTTATCTCTGAAGAGTTATGCTCCACCCTTCATAGGCCTTGAACACAACAATTTCACATTGCAATCCAACTTTTTTAAACTGTGAAACAGCAAAATGCTATCAGTTCTCACTACCCCTTGCTTCTGGGAAGACGCATATGAAAGACTGAAAGCTAAGGAAGCTGAAGAGAAGTGGGCTGTGGAAAGGTGCCACACTGCCCAAGGTAAGGAGACTGAAGCTTAAATGGCTGTCAGACTACCAGAGTTTGGAAACCACTGAAACAGAGTTTCCGTCTATTTACTCAAAAGGGTTCACTTAAATACAAGTGTTAAGACTTGGGAAAAGGGAGCCTGTAATAGAGGCACACATGCAATGCCTGAGATCAAAGAAAGGAAAAAAAAAACACAGCTAATAGAGGAATAAGGTTGACTTAACATTAGTAAGCATCTTAAAATGATTGTGATTTGAGGATACAAGTAACAAGAATAAAGGTTTTGCTGCAGGGGAGGGAGCAGGGTGGGCAACATAGAAGTTAAAGAAAAGTGCTCTCAGTAGTTCAAGGAAACAAACAGGGTAAAGTAGTGTCTAAGGACACTAACAGCTAGGTGCAGCCAGACGAGGACCTGCTTTGAATTTCAGTGTCTGGCAGAAAAATGAGTAGCAGGGCCTAGAGAAAATCATTACTGTGTCACGAAGGTATGTCACCATCTCTGCCACCATCATGCCAGAGAGAGGAGATTCAGAAACACGTATCAGAACACTGAGGTAAAGACCAAAGCTTAAAGTCTAGGAACTCAGATTTTTTAAAGTGTTTTTTTTTAAATCTGTAATTAATCTGCAAATAATTTTTTTGTATCATCTCACTACTAGCTGCAGAAAGACTAATTTTACTAAGCACCACAGAGGAGCAGGATAAAGACCTGTCATCTCCTTTCTAAGTCAATGGGTAAACATTCCTGGTTTCAAAAGACCCAGGTCCTTTGCTGTTCTTTCCTGCCTGGTCTTTCTCACACTATAGGCTTTGAAGATATATGTTAAAGGGAAGCCACAGCCAAAACAAACTCTAAGCACCACATCTAATTACACAGAAAAGTAAACTACTAAAGAATGGTCTGTGAAAGATAGTAAAGAATCATCTATAATCATAAAAGAAAAGGTCATCTGAGCAGTCTCAACACAGATCCAAGGAAAAATATCCAGGTCTTTGAATAGCTACCAAGAAACAACAGAAATCAGGGTATTTTTTACTTAAGGCATCATCTA
The DNA here is from genome assembly GCA_013397775.1 of Eulacestoma nigropectus. NCBI lineage: Eukaryota > Metazoa > Chordata > Aves > Passeriformes > Eulacestoma > Eulacestoma nigropectus. The sequence goes on from VZTE01003527.1 coordinate 23,344, forward strand.
TCCCAAGTATCCCATTGAAAATATGGTGACATATCCATGTAGCTTTCCTTTTAAGATTCACAATACCAGCCGGTTACAAAACCAAAAATATACAGTACCTAAGGTGGAACAAAGAAGGCTACCTGTGATGCAGGTACCAGATGACTGATTTTGAGTTGTGCAAATATCAGGGACGAGATTCAACTCCAAGGCAGTGCACAACAACACAATTAGCAATGTTACCTCTCAAATAATTCCCCCATTAGAATTATACAAAGCTACATTGTCACAAACCAACAAATATGCCTGTGGTCTTACATATAAAGAAATTAAAAATATTCCTTTCTTTTATCATTCCTTGGTAATGCACATACCAGGAATATCTTAAAACTAAAGCAAAGAAAGAGCTCTCGAAGACTTCTGAAACAAAGGCAGGGCTTATTTTTCTCATGAAAATATCTCAATATTTTTATTTACACACACACTAAAACTATACAGAAGAGACCCGCCTCTCTGAAAGTTGGAAAGAAAGTCGTCTTAGCTCCATCTTGTATGTTTACACTTTTAGTCTTACCCTTAAACAAGGCTGAATTGAGCATAACCACACTGAAGGTTTAGCTTCTACACTAGCATATCAAATTTCAAGTCAACAGCTCTTTTATTTAAAATATGCTAGACAAAAAGGTAATATGCTCTCTGTAAAGAGTTCCCTGGAGGTCAGAAGAACCAATAAATTAACTGTTACCATATGCTTGGCTCCTTTTGGCAAAATTCAGTAACAAAACACTGCCAAAACCTCTTTAGGCGGGTAATAATATTTGGTAGCTAATAGCACAACTTGGGAAAATAGAAAACTGGACAGAAAGCTTGGAAATTAATAGAAGAAACTTCACTTCTATCCTTCTGTAGTTAACTACATGCTGTTGGGAAGAAAAATTCTAACAAAGTCAACTTTATGCGTCTGATCTATAACAAACAGCTGTCTTCTCAAGGAACTCACACCGGCTAGTACAGTAACCAAATACTCTGCAGTTGGTTTTTTTAAACAACAATAGATATGTATGACCTATTTTGAAAATAGGAAAGGTTTGTAAAATTAGTATTCTGAAGTGTTAACATGCATATTATCAGTGCTTTCATTATGGGTTTATTTCATTATAAATGAGAAAGTCTGGGCTTATTTGCAGTGCAATGTTCTTAGATTTTACTTATCCTAAAATTAAATACTTCCCATCCCTTCTCCCCATATCCTTTTTACCTATGTAATTGAGACTAGATCGTGACAGATAAAAAGCCTTTAACACTACATCTCTAATTATAGTTATACTGGGTATTTTAAGGACATCTATGACAGACTTTTTTTTAATACCAACTAAAAAAGTGAGGACAAACCTAGCTGGTCCTATTTCTTTACCAAGGCAAGCAGGACTTGCTCTGTAGCATGAGTTATAAGAAATCAATGTTTTTTTCAGATATGAAAATGTCCATTTTATTTTATTTTTTAATCAGCTATGATAACACAAATTCGTTATTATTCTTATTTCCAATAAAATGATTATAGCCTGTTTCTCATGCCATGATGGTTTGTTTGTAGAGGAAGAATAGATACTGAAAAATTCCGTATTTCTTTAATCAACTGCATCATCCCAATAAATTCTAATTTTGATGTATAAAAAAGTACTTATTATTCAGCTTACAGTTCCACACACATCTGGCAAGCAGTGTGAAGTAGGTTGACACGTATAGGCCAGACATTTCACTTCTTAAAGTCATGTTATTGCACGGTTAATCCTATATTTGCATTCATTTGATACAAGCACTTACAGGTAAAAATAATCCCAAAGTATAAGTTTAAAGATTATAATATAAGCCTCTGGAAGGTTTTAGCAGAGGAAAAATATTTTTTACCATTCTATGGATGTTTGCCTCATTCAGACATTTGGGATTTTTATTAATAATCTTCTCATTACTGTATTCATCTTCTGATTTCTTTTTTTTTATTTTAAGTAAGACAATTTCTGTGAAGACTTGACATTGAAATCAGAAACTTCATTACCCTGCAAAATATATCCACATTTTGAAGTATTTAAGAGGGTTAAACAAAATGCAAACATTTAATGCAACATTAAGCATGTGAAATAAAAACTTGATTGCCTAGAGCAAGCATGCTATGCTGTTACCCTGGTGACAGGTTAAAAAAGGATTGCGAGCTGAATGGCTGTATGATATGAAATTAAAATGTTTCACATTGAACAATCCAAAATGAATTGGGAAAGGTTAGAGCAGAGGAGAGAGAAATCAATTCTCCAATGGCAATGGTGAATGGAAGTGAAGTCTGAATAGGATTTGCCAGTGGGGTGCAACAGCTGCCAAATATCCTGCAGCCAAAGAATTACAATAATACTGATGAAGTGTGCAAGAGCTTTTGGAATCATTGCAGGGAACAGAGAAATACTCCTACAATAATGAGGCCATTCTGCGTCCCATCCCACTTTTGCAGTTGAATCAAAGGGAAAAGAAACGGTTGAAAATTGTAATACTCAACAACAAAGGTATAAATGAATTACCTATCCCTTCAATCAGTATCTTGTATTGAACTGCAGCCTCTGTGAACATGAATGAAGCAAGCATGCTAAAGAATGGACAAATCAAGACACATACATGTAAAAGTATGCAGACAATACTGAATGAGAGACTTGCTTCCCATATATTTTGTTGACAACATTTCTACAGCAACAGCATCCAGAATAAGCAATACACTACACAAACAAACAGCAGGACACAACCAGTGCTTCACGGAACTACACAAGGTCAGGTGCTGATGGTCATGCTTATCTTTAATAATCTTAGGAAAGAAACATCAGCAAAACTTCTCGTGTAAATACAATTACACGTGTATTTACTGAGCTTAGAGACCCCAAAGTCAAGAAAAATGTTGCCCTTCCATAAAATTATCCTACACAACTTCATATCTGCCCTTGGAAACTCCAAGTAAAATACACAGATGAAGACAAAAACATATCCTAAAAATACCTGTAAAACGACCAGGGAGCACATGGCAATTAGCACACACCTTGTTAGTTCTATGGTTTCACGCATACACATTTTACACACAGACAAATATTAAAGAACAGGTTTAGGAGGTGTAAACCTGCATGAGGGGAAATAATCGTTGGCTTATAAAGGGGATCAAAGTAAATTAAATAGAGAGAGGTCTTGTAAAGAGAGGATCTTGCAGAAGAGGTCATAAGCAAAGCACAGATGAGAAAAGGGTCAGATTAACAACTAAAAAAGGGACAGGAATTTGGCAGCACAATAGAAAACATTCACATGTCTATATTATGCAAATTCAAGTTTCAGCATTAAGTGAACAGTAGCTACAGAAGCTATAAAGTTCTTACAACAGATGCTGTTTTCCCAGAAGACATGGTGAAAATAAAAAAATAAACATAGAGACATAGCCAGGTCTATTTACTTTGGTGAATGCCTTTCCCACCAGCAATCACCTCAGCAAGATGTGGGGATCTTCCCAGGAGATGTTCACTGAGATTCAAACTTTAAGTAATTATTATCTTCATAATGATTTCATGACGGTTAGCAACCCTAAAGACTGAACAAGTGTGGATTCCTGAGTGCCCAGAATACCTTTTTCCCTACAAATGACAGAGATGACAAGCTGTGAAAATTTCCCATGACAGACTGCTCTGTTCCTGGAATATGTTTTTAGGAATCATATTGGAACAATGGCTCTGCTTTCAAACAACTACATCAATACGTTATATTACGTGTGTTATCAATTCTGATTGCATTCATTTAATCAAAACAAAGAAAAAATACTATACATACACTCTGTAGAGTCATAAGTGCTACCTTAATGTCCCATTTCAACTTTGATATTTTCCATGGGAAGTTCATTCCCAACTGGCCAAAAATGCATGTTTCATGTATTTGCATCTACTTGTTTGCTTCTAGCACATATAATCCTCTTTTCTGTGATAAGCAACTGAACAACTGTGAACGGTAAATAACACCAGATTTTAAAGACATCTAGAATATCATATAGGGCAGCTGGTTTTGTAGTTATTAAGCAAGTTTACACAAAAAAAGACAGTAATTACTTACGAGAGGTCAAAAGAACAACATTAGAGAACAGCTAGAGAGACAATAGGGTTACCACAACCAGGAAAGCCCATTATAAACAAGGATTCACAGGAAAAAGGGGAGAACAGGGCCTTAGTACCTTGCGAGTCTGTGGCGAAAGAAAAAGCCGCACAGTGAATAACGGTGTGAAGCTGAGGTAGTTACACAAACATATCGAAGACTTTCAAAGGCCTAACAGTAAATCATGAGAAGAATGTTCGACTTGTTGAGCAGGGACTAGAACAGTAAAGATAAGACAGTGCTGTTTTCATGAGCTAAGGATGACTGCATAACTCCAAAGTGGGGGAATGAAGAAAGCCGCAAGTAGGCTGGACTTGATCAACCATACCAATGAAAACAAAGTAGTTGATCTCTATATAGAAGCTATCTGTAAGTACAATGTTTAGCTGCACTTGCAACAACTGTTCGTGTTATTACTGCAGTTCTAGGGAAGAAAAAAATTAAATTCACATAATACAATTGACATAGTTCAGCTGTGCCTGTGGCTGTGCTGAAAGTAAAAACTCTTTCCCTTTCCAAGAGGCCAGTTCGGATAACTCCAGTGAATTTTCCTGACATCATCTTCCTTCTTTTTAAAATTAATGTAACATAACCTTATTTCGTGCTGCTCCAGCAGTGCAAGAGAGCTAGAAAGCTCTCCTACTGGGCAGCTGACCATCCTTCCATATGGGGAAGCCCTAGGCTGGCAAAGAGCTGGCTCTGTCCCAGACTCCAGCAGGGTAATAGGTGTAGTCTGTGTGAGAGCAAGGATGCGTGAGAGGTATGGGGCTCTACTGCCCTCTGAGCAGTTCCCTCGCTGCCCTATAATGCAATGGCAAGACAAACATCAATATAGCTGTACCAAATCAACCCAGACAGGAACCTATAATAATTCATTAAATATAAAGCAAAATGAATTAATTTCTGTTCTTGCAGTTCACCAGTCATGTTATGTTCACTGAACTGCACTCCTGTATTTCCAGAATTTTAAAACAAAAAACTAGCCCAGCTATTTCAGAACTTGACAAAAACTTGTTTGTATTTTAACTTTTCACTATACACTTTCCTTCCTGTGAAAATGTTATTTTATGCTTAGAAAGCATAATCCATTTTAGGTCTCAAAATACTTCATGCATGTTGATAAACAGATGTTTACCAAAACTCAATAGTGCAGCAAAGTATTAAGGCCATTTTGTCTTTTTGTAAACTGAGGCCAAATTCAACTGACTTCTCTAAGGTCCCACAAGAACAGTTTAACTCAAGACTCCCAACCCAGTCTTCTATATTAAACACACAAGCAAGAAAAACCTTTAGTGTGTTTTTTTTTCTTGCTAGCAATTTAAAACATTTTCCAATGTGTTACCATCTTTTTGTGTATAGTATCAGGTAATGTGGGCATGCAGCTTCACTGGTTTTTTTTCCAAGTCATAAATGATGAAAGGGTAAAACCCATAGAAAAATTAGGAAAATACACTTAGTAGCCAACACAAGCAACACATAGGAAGTGCTGTAGGCAATTGGGTTTAGAAGTATAAACATCACGTTAGTAGACCCATGAGATAACATGATGTAGCCACACCTGGAGAGACACTCTCCTATTCCCCTCCCAACCCACTAATGAAAACAAGTCTGAAGCCAAAATGTGAAGATTCAACTGTACAACATCATTTCTGGTCTCAAAGGCTAACTACATCAAACAGACATAAAATAAGCTGGATTCACTTCAGCCAAAATATGTTTCCACTTGAAACAAGATCAAGTTCTGTCTAGAAGACCTTGGGGTTTTACTAGATGCTGTAAATCTGTTCAGCAGCTGTGGGTGGCACCAGTTTCACAATAAAGTGGACTATGGAGTAAGTAGGAAAAGTCCTAGGTAAAATAACTAAAAGCTGAACAATGAAACAACCATTAATCATCCATGGCTCTTTCCTGTAGGAAATATGTGCCCCTATTATCTGGATATCACAGTAAAATATTCACATTAGTATGTGGCTCACAAAATACCAAACACTTTCATTAGCAAATCATCTTTCAAAAATACTTGAAAAAACACTACAACCACAAAGAACCCCAAATACCCAAACCATCCCATATCCAATTTTTTCCCAAGAAAATGGGTTAAATAAAAAACAGGTAAATTTAAAAAAACCACACACAGAAAATGTTCTAAATACTTGATTGTATCACAAAAGCAAATGCCTATATTCCTGTAACTCTGAGCATGCATAGATCTCCAACAGCTGTTCTAGCTAAAGGCTAGCAAGTTAGTCCCAGGAGACTGTTGATGAGGCCAGGGGCACTATGGAACAGTGGAAACGCACCTGTGGGTGCTCCACCCAAATCATAACATCATTTATTTGAACACAGGAAAGGCAAATCAGCCTTAGGCTTGTGGCCTGCATTAACCTCAACACTAGACAACCTATTGCAACATAAACTGCCACTACAGAGGTCAGGTTGGCTGGACCTAGCTGAAGGAAGTTGGGTGCCAAAGGTGGAAACAGCTTGCCAGTCATCAGAGCATGTTCCAGCAAGAACCTTACAGTTGATGATTCAGTCACTCAGGGGACTGCAAAATACACATTTTCCAGTCACATCCCAGCAAATATCAATTATAGAGAAATCCCCCTCATGAGGCTGCTACTAGTTTGACCCGTGGCACAGAGCTAAGGCCCACCTCTGAATCCCTTTAATGAGCTCACATCTTCCTACTTGCTACACATTCCCACTCTTGTAGCTCTTCCAGAATAATTTCACTTGTCATAAGTAACCTGCTTCTGACAGAGTGATGCAAAGTAAACTATTATTAAATAGTTTCTACGCTAACATAGGTCATTTTAGCAGAACCAGAGTGGAATGCAACTACACACAAAATCACACATGCATACCTGGGGAGGAGAAGAAAGACAGAGAGCAAGGGAGGAGCAGCCTGCAACAAGATTCCTTAATCTGGCTCAGCTGCACTTCATCTGATTACAGTCTCGGTAACCCTGATAGTGAAAGCTGGAGCTTCTATGAAGAGCTCCAAACATGGTACTTTCTGTCTATCTGACTAGAATAACAATCCTGATCATGGGCTGAATAAATCACAGGGAAAAAAGGGAACCCAAAATACCCCTGCAGTTGTGAAAAGAATGCATATTCTAAATATGGCTCCTAAAAGGGAAAAGAAAACAAATTAAAAGCAAAGATAAGCATATAACTCAAGTTTAGCAGAAAACTGTCTGTTTGACAGCTGTGACAAGCTTAGAAGAAATAACACATGATTTCAAAATACTACTCCTCAGTAGTTTTTCACACAAGAATTGCTCAATTCTGCTTTCAGTGCAGACAAAAAAAATGCTGTCAACATAAATAGTGCCAGAGAGCTGAAATTCTGTAGGTGATGATCAACGTATCAATGTACTTATCCAAACCATTAGGAGAATGTTACAGATCAACTTTGGAGTGTGCAGTCTGCCTAGTCCATTCATACCCTCCAACACAGATTTAAAACTCACACAGACTGCAAATGCCCAATTCTGCCATAGTGAAGATTACACCCAAGATTACAGCTGGCCTTTTTGATTTGTTAGAGAGTAGCACAGGTTCCTACTCTCTACTTTTTGTTTATGAGTATTTTTCAAACAGAGTGCAGTCTTATTAATAAAGATTTATTAATTAAAATCTTATTAATTAAGTTAAAATGTTATTGATAAAGATGTGCTTCTTCTCTGGCCACAACCCTGCCCATTAAAAAATACCCATGATATGGAACGCCTTCAAAAACAAAACAGCTGTAGTTTGGGTAAGTTAAGGACATGGTGAAGAATCCTCGATGGGACTACAGTAACTTGTATGCTCCACAGTGCTCAGTCCCCTCTAGAGGGAGTCCACTAACTGCTCTAAGGAATGGAGAACACTGTCCAAGACTGCACAATCCTTCGACCTCATTTTGGCTTTGCTTCTTTCATTTTCCTCTGAACGAGCTGTATGATTTTGGGAAAAGGGCGTCATTATCAGGTTTAGTTTCTTCAGAAGTTACTTGCCAGTATGCATTTTTGCATTAGCTTGTCCTTACTTGGCCTCAAACGGGCAGCTTTGCTACCATTAAAGCAAGTAGATCTAACAGTATATATGTATTGAAACCATGACATATTCAATATGAACCACACTCAGCCACCACTTGAAGAAAATTCTAAGGCTTGACCGCTGAAGGATTCATAAGTATACCCCATCATGGCAAGAGAAAGTGATCTTCCCTGTACTGAAAAGATTTCTTAGCTTCATCATTTAAAATCCAAAAAATTATACCTTAATCTAGTTTTACAGATGTGTGTTTTTTCATGTAACCAGACTCTGCTGCCTTCTCTGCCTGCGGTGGAAGAATACCTGTGACTGAGTTTGGCTACCACTCCAAAAGTGAGTTAATTTTTTTTTCAAAGCAGAAGTGTATTTGTTTCCCTAACAGAGCACAAAAAAAGATGGATGACCGTGTCTGACTGCTCAATGCTACACTTCATTTACATATCTACTATCTCAGTTAAAATAGTCCTATGTCATTTCTATTAAGATACACAGATACCTAGTACTAAAAAAAAAATAATTGCAATAGGAACAAAACATTAAAAGACTGTTCAAAACTTGGATTCCTTTTCTTTTCAGCTAGTAAGAGCATTTTACAGGGGAGAGGAAAAAAAAACTCAGAGCAGGGAATACAATAGCAGTTTGATAATCACTGCTTAAATTAACAATTCCTACCCTTATTCTAAGTACAAAGTAATCCATTGCTTCTCTCAAGCAGTACCAGACTACTTAACTTCCTAACCTGGCCAGTAAAAACTACAATCAAGGCTCCTCCTCATTTTCCCTGATTCATCTTTTTTTTAGGTAACAGTGGCCTTTGAGTGTCTGTTCTTCTCCTTATGCCATTCACTACGGAGGATATAACTCGTGGAAGGAAATAAAAAGGTGCTATACTTTCCCCTACAGATGCATAAGGCAAGCAGTGATCCAGCCCTGCATATGCTATACATTACAAAGCTGTTATGCTTGCCCTAAGTGTCTCTTTCTTTTTCTTTTTTTTTAACACCATATGGTACTAATTATCTTTGTGGGTATAAATAAAAATAAAGACTTCTCAAAACCACATTTGATTTATTCCTGACCACTGTAAAATCAGTAACAGAATACACTGTCAAACCACTGGCATGGAATGTGAATAATGTCTATCCTGCACTATGACTTCCCTCACATACAAACATATATGCAACTACATTACAAAACGTGAGGCATGGAGAGTTATGCTGAAGTCAGGATTCCCTGTATACAACCATTGCTAACACCAACTACGCAAGCAAGCTTCACAAATTCAGTTAATTCTAACAGAAGGTCTCATGGCTCTGACAATGATAGGCCAGAGGACAAGAAAAGATAGACATCCTAGAGGAAAAAAGCATACTGTTTCAAAAAGGCAAAGAAGTGAATTAGCATTTTGACAAGGGCTATTGCAATGGCTGCTCAATTAACAGTACTGCCTAGGTTACCAGCAGCTACTCTTCAAAAAAATGGGGGAGTGGGGATATAAAAGCATCAAAAAAACCACACTTAAAGCAAGGTGTTGACTCTTCCACAAATTACCTTCCACCTTTACAGTCTGAAAGTGTTTTCAGAATTAAGACTCCAAACTATTAAGGGTCTTCATCAAGGTGGCAAATTACTCTAAATCTACAATATTTTAAAGCTCTGTAGCTGAATATTCATATTATGCCAAAGTGCTTAGATTGCTTCAAATGGGCACATGGGAAATTTGTGATGCTCAATTTGTGGTTAGTTACTAATGCAGCAACATTTTGCATTAATGAAACTCCTGATGTGCATTAATTACTGTACTGGCTTGTAACCCATTTTTGTGCCTATTAGTTTGCTAATACTTAGAATAAAAATAATCATGTATGACTTGTGTGAGTAGGGAAATGTAAGCCACAGCTCATTTGAATTTAGAAAAAACAGACTATATTAAGAAACCATGCAGTTTCTCACCAGTTATTCTTGTGCATGAGAAGATGCCATTAACGAAATGCATCAGCACATCTGAGTTCCTAGAAATGAACTTACCTTGGAGTCCCTAGAAATCGCTGTGATCTCAGTTGTTCAGCCACATACAAAGACGCTGCTGCTGCCAGTAGTTCTCTTCTTTCAAGATCTGTCAACTTGTGTCCTAGTTTTCAAAAAGAAGTTAAAAAAAAAATTTGGATACCACAGACCAACAGACACAAAAAGTAACAACTACCAGTAAAGACAATGCTCAGTCCTTACACATGAAAGCTACATTTTTCCCTCTAAATTAAGATGAGGCATAGCATAGCACACGCTCTGAGTTTCAGAGTTTAAATTGCATGTTTTCAATACAAATCAGCCCAACTGCTAACACTGGTATCTCTGTTAAAAACAATTTGACAACTGAAAGAAAAGAAACTGAATGATGCTGCAGCATCTTGTTTTCATTACTGAAATGTCACTGGTTGACATATTGTGCCTCATGCTGGTAAGGAATCCTTCTGGACATTAGAACTTACTCAAAATATAGAACACTCTCAGTACTTTATCTGAGGCAAAGGCTACAGATATTTCAAACAAAAGGGACAGCACAACAGTAGAAACCCAAAAAATAAATGGAGATAATGCTACTTGTCAGCCCTGGGTCATTTAGTGTCATTTGTGTAATCATTAGTTGGCAACTAATGAAGTCAGAGTCATGTTTGACACTTCAGAAGCAGAAAGTGGCTCAAAGCAGTCTATAATCTGAAGGCAGGCAACCTAATAAATATTTGGCAAAAAGACACAACCGAGGTGATTGGAAGCAGGTTTTCTCCCAGTCTGGTCTTGTTCCAGAAAGTGAAGGTTAGATAGAGATTCAATTGTCCATTCAACAGGCTACAAGAGCACAGTGACAGAACTCTCCCCTCCCCATCTTTAGGTCAGAAATCACACAGGTTTGGTATGAAAAGGTGGCAAATAGGTGGCCAAGGTGACTAGAGAAATGGAGCACCTCTCCTATGAAGAATGGCTAAGAGAACTGGGATTGTTCAGCCTGTGTCATGGTTTGACACTGGCCCAACCCCAGGCACCCACAAGAGTCGTTTGCTCACCCTTCCCTGCCACAGCTGGGCAGAGGAGAGAGGTGAGAAAATTAATGAAGGCTTCATTACTTGAGATAAGGACTGGGGGAAAAAAACACTTCAGAGGCAAAACAGGCTTAACTTAAAGTTACAAAGTGAATTTATTGCTAACAGAATCAGAGGAGGATAACGAGAAATAAAATAAGCCCTTAAAAACACCTCCCCCCCCCCACCCCTCTCTCCTTCCCACCAACAGCACAGGGAGACAGGGCATAGGGGTTTGGTCAGTCCAACACTGAGATTTCCTTCTGCTGCTCTGGGAGAGGAGTCTTTTGCCTGTGAAGCTGTGGGGTCCCTCCCACGGGAGACAGTTCTCTGTGACCTTCCCCGGCGTGGGTCCACTCTCACGAGCAGCAGCCACACCGCACCTGCTGCAGTGGGAGCCCCTCCCACGGGCACACAGCCCTCCCAGAACTGCTGCACCGTGGTTCTCTCTTTCCACGGGGTGCAGTCCTCCAAGGACAGGCTGCTCCAGCCTGGAAGCAAGGGCCATCTATCTCCACCAGATCTTCCACTGGAACACAGCCTCCTCCAGGCATCTGCCTGCTCCTGCATGGGCACCTCCCCCACAGGCTGTGGGTGGATCTCTGTATCCCACACGGACCCATGGGCTTCAGGGGCACAGCTGCTTCAACATGGTCATCACCACGGCCTGCAGAGGAACCTCGGCTCCAGTGCTTGGAGCACCTCCTCCCCTTCCTTCTTCACTGACCTTGGTGTCGCCATGTTGTCTTCCCTCACATGTTCTCACCTCCTCCTCTTCTCTGACTAGAAACAGAACTTTGTTTTGATTTTCTTCTTAAGTATGTAATCACAGAGGCATTACCAACCTCTCCCATTGGCCCAGTTTTGGCCAGCAGCATGTCCATCTTCAGAGCCAGAGATCAGCTCTGCTGGACATGGTGGAAATTTCCAGGAGGTTCTCACAGGAGCCACCTCTGTGGCCCCCCCGCTACCAAAAACCAAGCTGAGCAAAACCAATACAGCCTGGAAAAGAGAAGGCTTTAGGGTGACCTAACTGCAGCTGTCCAGTACCTGAAAGGTGCCTGCCAGAAAGGTGGAGTGAGAATATTTACAAGAGCAGGCAGTGAAAGGACAAGCGGGAATAGATTCAAACTAAAAGAGAGTGGGTTTAGATTAGACATTAGGAAGAAATCCTTTACTGTGAGCATGGTGAGGCACGAGAACAGGTTGCCCAGAGGTGGATGCCCCATCCCTGGAAGTCCCAAGACCAAGATGGATGGAGCTCTGAGCAATCTGGACTAGTGGAAGATATCCCTGCCCATAGCAGGGGGGTTGGAACCAGGTGATTTTTAAGGTCCCTTGAAACCCAAGCACTCTATGATTCTGTGAGAGAGAACAAAAGGACAAAGTACTCGGTCCACAAGGCAGTGGCAGGAAGTTAAAATTGACATAAAACAGGACAAGAACTGCAAAACTGAATTGTCATGAAGAAAAGAGGCAAACTTTATCCTTGAGAAAGAGATTTTGCACAAGTGAAAGCAAGTGTGTTTCACAAGCAAGAGAGAAGGATTACACAATAAAGTTAACAAAAGATAAATGTTGAGACCGAAAGACTCTGCTGAACTCAGAACACAGCTCTCAAAAAGTGCTTTATATGTACATATCACAGCAAATGCCATCATCCAGAACAAGTACAGATTTCACATGAAAGTATGGGGGAAGAGCTTCAAAAGGCTCTGTCCCCCAGAGGAACTCTGCCCAGGGGGGCACATTTGCTTCCAGTCCTGCAGCAGATAAACAGTTACACAGATCTCTTCTACATCTCCACCCTCCCACCACCTCAGTGCTATGTAATATAAATTCACATTCCCCAGTACTGGTTACTAGCCAGTGACAATTTCTGTAAGCAGGATAAGACTAATGAGATCCTGAAGATCTAGAATGGCGGCTGCTGTAAAGGACTGGAGCAGACTCTACAGTAACAAAGCCACAATTTCAAAACAGGAAGTCTTCTGCACAGAACCCATCATTCCACTGGGCATATTAAACAGTGTTACGTAAAGAGGCTAATTAGAGTCCACCTCAGAAATGCAATCATGCCACAGTGATGGGAATACATTCATTGAAGTCCAGCTAACAGTACAAAGAAGTTGTCACAGGCCAAAAAATGTAAATTTAAAAATAACAAAAGTCAGAAAATCTGCATCAATCTCTTTTTAATTTAGTCCACATTAACATATTCTGGCTGAATACTACTGCAAGTTCCTTTGCTCAGTGTTTATTTTTTTAATCTGCCTTGAAATGGAAACTGTCTTCAACAAACACATGCAGAAATACAAATGCTGAGAGGTTGAGAACCTGGCTTCAGAAACAAACTCAATCTTTTCTTTGCCAGTTACTAGAAAAAATGATTGTGAGGCAAAATTCAAAAAACACCTAACTTTTGTACTATATGTACATACACACACCCATATGTGTATATATATAAGCCTTATGTAATTATACATTACAATAACATCAATTATCCAGATCTGAAATGTGGCAATTTTCCAGTTGTTTACACACAGTGAAGAAACTCTGAGATCACTTTTATAAAACACTGCATCTAAAACTGATGATTTGTTTACATGTCTCAGCTAAAGGCACATCAGGAATCTGCCCTAAAGCCTTTGCCTTTCAGTCCCCCTGGCCAACACTCACGACAAGACTGTGTGACCAAAACTGCATGTTCCTACCTATTCCAACACACACTGTTAGAACCTACACAAAGGAACAAGGTAAAACAAGAAAGATCCCATTTCAAAGGTGTTATTGCATGACCTCCATCTTGGATGAAATAACTGCTTTTGCACTTGCTGTGCCACAAAAACTATTTTCTCCCTGTATCTTCAACAAAAATCAAACTCCAAACAGCAAACAAAGGTCAGTAAGGTGAAACAGGTTAACAACTGATCAAGAGTCACACTCATTGCTCCATTACTACAAACACGAAGAAAATATTTATCCATTTGTCACTGTTTACACCAGTTGTGTCACAGACGTGGCAAGCAGAAAACCAGTTATGACTGTAGTATCCAAAGTAGGATTTCTGGGAGATAATATAAACTGTTAACAGGAACATACCAAAATTAGGTTTCGGTCTCTGGCAATAAACATACAACCCTACCACGCAATGTCCTAAGCATAACTTTGGAGGCATACCTCAGAAGTCTGATTAAAGGCTGCTTCCTAAGGATGGCAATTTACCTTTATTACACAGGACAGACTGCTGTCAGTACTGCCTTAGCTCTCTAAACTCCAGTCCCATTTCCCTTGCTGTCTGCTTTTGCTTTGCTGCTGTGCTCAGCTGAATTCTAAACAGTTTTGAAGTCAATTAAATTACTATATTCGGAAATACACAAATGTTCCAGATAGTAATACCTTTGTTTCCCATCAAGTATTACTTCACTTCAGAAGCTACTCCTCAGGATTTCAGTGGGGTGTCTTGAGGAATAAGTCAATATTCACCATCAACAAAGATATAACAACACAGCCTTTCACGTTCACCATACAGATTGATTTGAAGAGTAACAAAGCTTCCTCTGGAGCAGTTGTCCAAGTGCTTCCTTGAAAGGGAGTGAAATCAGTAAGTAGTGAAGGTCCTCCAACTTCCAATATAGGAAGTTAAACCATTGCTCTTCCCTGCTCTCATTACTGCAGACTCCTGGCCTACACGGAAATTTCATCTCCACGATAAAACATGGAACTGGCAGCTGCCAAATCTCTCTGCTTAACCTGGGATATACTTCTGTATTATCACTGAATTATCCGCTGAATTACATAAGGCGAATGCACAACAGAAAGAATGGTTATAAAATTAAGTCACAACTAAAGGAGTGGAAGCAGTATTGTTCACACTATTTAAAACTAGACTGCACACATCTATTACTACTAAATGGCAGAACCCTAGTCGGAAGGAAGACAAGAAAAAAAATACTTCTCTCTCATTTCCCTGATGTTATGATTGCTTAAATCAATATTATCCCAGTATCCCCCAAGCTGAGTCAAAAAGGTTCCTGCAATTACTTTACATAACCAACTTCAAATTAAATTACATAAAAGGTCATTTTTCCCATAACAGTCTCATTTACATTTTGTCCTAGAAACGTGTTTCCTACTATCAATTACAGGGAAAAAAACAAAACAAAACAAACAGGCCCTGGTTATGTACCCCAGGCGGTTACTTAATATTTGAAGAGTGATTGTTTTCTGATTGGGAAGAATAAAAATTAAAAGCATAATGGGTAAGATAAAAAGTGCAATGCATAATTCAGATCAATACCAAAGCAGGCAAAGTTTATAGCATTCCTAAGTTCTGTTTCAGCTCAAGTTTTTCCTAGTGGGTTTTGAAGATAAGCATTACAGATGGCACATATACCAAGTAGGCCGAGGCAGAAAACAAAGTTGAATGTTATTAAAGGGTTTAATTTCTTGTGAAGTCGAGCATAGCTTTGTTCCACCCAAACAGTCATGGTAAAAGACAGGCAAACATTGGGTAAGCAATCTCAAACTGTTCAGACTAGTGAAGATGTGTGTCTCAGAGAACTCATGGCCGCTTTTAAGATGGATGCTATAGGATACAGAAAGGAAGCCTCTACTACTTTGAACTATAAAGGAAGTAGTGACAGACTAAGAAATAGTTTTTTGGCCTCACCTGCCAGAAAGAAGAAAGTAAACTGTTAAGTCAACCTTTACAATCCAGTAGCTTCATCAAGTTAAAACTAATATTAGATTCCACTGCAGAGAAAACGAATGGAATTAGCAGCAAGCATCCTCCATCTTCTAACAGTGACAGGGGAAGCTGCATTCCCCCCTCCAACTAATAGCAAAAGCCTCCAGGCTTAAATTTAAAAGTCATAGCTGCAGTCCCAATTCACCTAAAAAGCACTTTTGCTCAGAATCATGGAATGACTGAGGCTGAAGGGACCTTGAAAGGTCCTTAGTTTATTCAGTGTGTCCCTGCTCTCCACCAAGCAATGTCAACATCAAATTCAGAAGAGGTTGCTCAGATTTTTGTGCAGTGAGACCTTCAAAATCTCCAATGTACGACCCCCAACTCTTGCTGTGCACCTCATTGAAGAGCCTGGCTTCATATTCTTGGGAACCCCCCCAAGGTCCTAGAAGGCTGTCATTAGGTCCACCTTAAGCTTTCGTGCTTCCAGGCAAAACAAGACTGGTTCTCCCAGCTTCTCCTTACAGGTCATCTATTCCAACTCCAGCACCACCCTTGTGGCTCTTCACTAGACTTAGTCAAGTTTATTGCCATTTTTTTACATACCTGAGGGGGTTAAAACTGGACACAGTATTCCAGGGATGGTTTAATAAGTATTAAGCAGAGTAATCATTTCATCCAACCCACATGATTATGATAAACACAACATATCTAAAAGCCTTCACCTCACACACAGTCTCTGGAGCCAATATGCCATTTCAGAAGAGAAGTGGTTCTTCTTTATTCCTTTCTGTATTAAAAATATATAGGATTGTCCATCAGAATTTCTGTTCTTCCTCTCCATTCAAATGAGGTAAACATGCTAGAAGAGGGAAAGTAAATGATCCCTTTTCTGGTTTTTTTTCCTCACGTATTTTGGGATGACTTTTGTGATAATCGCTGGGAAAATGCCCCATCTTTCATTGGCACAGGATGTGTCTCCCAAAGAGACTGACTGATTTGAGACATCATTTAATAACCAGGAAGAGTGGAACATCAAGAAAAAGAAAATCTCAGTATGTTAAAAGAAAACCAGGAAAACATTAAATGTGAAACAGCCTGAACCGCAATGACTAATCCCATGAACAGGGTATTAACCAAAAGGTCCTTTAATTTGTTTTTTGTCCAAGACTCCTCTTGGATCTTTGTGAAAACAGAGATACACTTTCTGTGCCTACAAAATAGGGATAATACATAGTAAATTTCTTTCTCATCAGGCAGATTAGGAAGTACAGAGGCTTCCCAGGTTGTTTGGAAGCTGTAGTAGAACACTGTGTCTGACTCCTGCATGCTTGGCAGACATTTTTATTCTGTAAGCAAAGTGCTTGGAGGCCACTCTAACACAGTGTCTTAGAAACCAAGTGTACTTGTGTCAGCTAATCAGTGTTCCTTCACTCACCCTCAGATCCACACACCTCCCAAAACATGCATGTGTGCTCAGAGCAACAACCCACTCCAGCTCACCTACTGCCAGCCAGCCATCCCTCACACGGACAAAAAAAGGTCATGACAGCAGCTGCTTTCCCACACCAATCAAACTCTGCACAAGGTTACTTTTGGCACAGCTATTATTTTAAAATAACTTGCAATAAACAAACTTCTTCTGGTAGTGAATGCTTACTTCAAGGTGGGGAGAAAGAGTTAAACTGTAATCATGCAAATTACTGAACATGCCCATTTCCACATGTAATTTGAAGAGGGCATCACACAGGTTAATGGAAAAGTAGCCAAGATACTAATAATTCACTTTTTCTTAACTTAGAGTAAAGGTCTTCTAATACAGGATTTATAATGGAACTCATGAAATGAGACTGGAAAACAAAGCATCTCTTATTTTACTCCTAAGTAAGACTCAATATTTATACTTGAAGAAAAATGCACATAAGAAATGGGCCAGTACTTCCTGCAGTCACCAGAGAACACAGCTGACATTCATTACTTACCATCAGTGAAGATCACCAGTGGCAATTGTGCAGTTTACAAAAGAAACAATGGATTGTGCTTGAGCATTAATATTACACACACCTCTATTGAGATGTTTCTGTTTCTTAAGTTTTCCAAATTTAAAACATTTCTGGTATGGATTCCTACTGTTAACAACAGCACATATTTCTATGTATTTCCAGATCCATGTTGGCTATACATTGCTCTAATTTTTCAGATTATCACAGCTCTTTTTTAACAGCTATTCATCTTCTATAAGCTTCTTCCATACTTCTTCTACGTTACTTCTATAGTAAGATATATGAAGCTACTTAATTTTCAGATCCTCCTAGGAAAGTTTACCCTGGGTATTTATATTAAAAAGTTAGTTGAAGTGATTAAAGAAATCACATACAAGTTAAATTTTGTCTTTGCTTCTCTTGCAGAGCTTCTACCTGTCATCTGCCCACCATCCTTGCTTGCATTCAGCAGTTCCCATTTGAGTCCTTGGATTTGTAGAAATATTTTTCAATGGGTACTTAAAAAACTACCCTCAAATTCAAGTCATCAATTTTTTTTTTTAAGCATGAAGGGTTTGATCCAGTGCAAACTACATCATTAAAAGGGTTCTCAGTCACTTTGGTAAGCTTTTAATCACTATTCATGAGTAAGTACTCTTGATCTGAAGTACAATGCCACAATATGTTCCTTTATTTATCATTAAGAACGCTAATGTGTGCGCGTGTTTGACACATGGAAGGAGATGAGCAAGACTTTTCATAGAGCAGAAATAAAGTCTAGGAATTTCACGTGTGCCAGTCATTAGTTTCTATTATGAACCATCACAATATTTGTTCTTGTGTCTTCTGGTGTCCAGAGCAAAAGCATATCTTTAAGAATCTGTTAATATAATACTACTGTTTGGTTTATGTTTTTTTTGTTCCCAGCTGTGTGCCAGGTGAGGCTGCCTTCTCACAATAGGTTATTGGGACTCCAACATCTTGCATCCTTGCCTTTTTCCTCCATTCCCCTCTCCCCATTCCCAGTCTGCCACTCACTTGGTACATCTACTGAAGTTCTCCAGATTCCTTCACAAGCTAAGTCAACCCAGGAACTTACAAAAAATTACCCTAACAAAAGCAGCAACAGTAAAAAAATGCAGGTTTCATGGTGGTTTAGAGATCTGGATCTATTCAGGAGAAGGACTGAACAGTCCCAGAAACATCAGAGAGACAAGACATGAGATTCTGTATTCAAGTGTCAGGGAAGGGAGAGACACCAGCTACAGCAGCACCAAGCCTTCAAGAGCAGATGATCAGAGTACCCTGGAATCTCTGCTGGATGAAAGCCAGCTGAGTTACCCAAAGATTAGCTAAGTACCCCCTAGCAAAGACAACAAAGGAACTTCTCAGCTTGAAGCATCACAAGCCCACTGCCACTCAAGGTGGCTAACACCTGTTCCTGTGGTCTCAGTCAGGAGCCAGGAACAAACAGGATGCATTAATCCCACATGTAGGACTGTATCACACAAAGAGCTGTCAATTACATAATGATATCAAGTAGTTCTGGTGCAAAGAATAGTCATCCATACACACACACAGAGTCCTGAGGTAAGAAAAATCTGTTCTGCTCCTTAATAAGACTAGAATTTGGCAAGGTGCCAGTCATGTCCAGTGACTGACAATCTGGCAGTGCTGCCTCCAAAGTGGGATGAGGATTCTGCCACACTGGATTAACGATGAATGGGGGAAAAGGAATCTCCACGGGATTCATAAAGGACCCATGAATGATGAACTATAAACACTGTCCTTTTTTTAATAAGGAAAATGTTCTGTCTGATGAATGCCAGCTAAGGTGAGAGACCTGTATGGAAGAACTGAGTGTCTGATCACACAGGCCAAGAAAGCATCTACAGCAGATTGGCTAAGAGAGAAGTCAACCTTTTAAAACCTGATCCTTGTGAAAGGAAACCAATCTGTTTGTTTCCTTACATTTTTCTAGCAACCATTGGTAAACATTTTCAAAATTGAGTAGTTTGGGATGTTGTAAAGAAATAATTGCATTTGTGTTTATGTTAACCTAGTGTAAGAGTTAACAATTTCAAAATGATGCCCATTACTGAGTCTAATGAGTATTAAGACCAGGGTACTGAAATACTCTGATAAAATGCCAGATCCTCCAGACAAGGCTACAGTGAAAACAAAGGGTGCCAAAAGGCAATTCTAAAGATGCTACACCAACTTACTGAAGAAGCAACAGTGCTGAGTAAAAAGAAATCTTATCTTACTATAGTTAGCAGTAGAAGTACTGTCTGTAATGAAGCATGAGAGCACAGCACAACTGAATTGATGTTTATTTTGCATATTTTGTATCACCTACGAATGTTTTTTCTTGACTTTGAGTGTATTTCATTTACTATTTTATCACTAGAAATATGTATTTTGCCTTCTTGAAAATAAAATTAGCTATTTCAGCTTTATGCATTATTTAAAAACTCTAATTGTGTGTATGCACAGATATATTTGAAGAAAAAAGTAAAGACGGGAACAGGTCAGTCTAAAAATATAAAGGAACAATAATCAAAAACAACACCACTCAAGAAAAGAAACATTTCCAAATGGAACAAACCTTTAAAACCATCAGGATAGACTTCAGGAAGGAATTTAGTGCTTATGTCTCCTTGAACAAAGCGTGGATGGACGATCACTTCTCGCAGTAAAGAAATATTGTGGGCCACACCTGAAAACAAAAAAAAAACCAAATCAATACAAAATCAGGTAACATTAATCACAAATTACAGTAAGAAAGGACTTACAAAAATATGAACTTCTATCTTTCTGGAATAAATACTTGTTCACAACTTAGATACCATAGTACCGATGTAATCAATGCAGATTTACCAGTTTTGTTTCACCTCTGCCTCAAGATACACCCTTTTAAACACTCAGTTTAATTATAAAGTAAACAATCTAAATTTTCACCACATCAAGGCTAATTCAAACACCTAGTTGAGTTAAGGACAGCAAGCACAACCAAGAGATTTTTGGTTCAGTTTTAGAAGACATAGGGAAGACCAGAGCCATCTCCTTGAAACAACAAATATTAGCTCAATTCCACTGAACCCTGAATGAAAGATATGCACCATGTTACATCCCAATCACAGTAACGAAATACAGTAAAAAGTTTTACCACTTAACATACCATTTTACAACATTTTTATCATTTGTAATGCTTAAGAGCCTCCTGTGTAACTTACAAAACAAAGAAATGTATTGCTTCCTCCATATGTACCTTTAACAAACCTCGCCTGGTCAATTCTTTTATTGAACACCCTAGTTCCCCTTTAGCACCACTCTGTGACCCTGTTAGGCATATAGCCCACAAAAATTATTTACTTAATTTTAAAATAACTTATCGCAGAACCTTTAGAGCCACCTTTATCCTTTAATTTCTTTGAATATTATGCTATTTATATTTTCTGTATTTCTTCATCTCTTTCTCATTCTACTTCTCAGCCTGTCTCCTCCATCTCCTAAATTATTTTAGTTTTAATTGAATAAATTCTGTGTAAATAAGTTAGTGACTTAATGCTAAAATGCACTTTGCCAGAAGTATTTGCAGTTTAGCACTGAATATGAATTGGTGACTAGAAGTCATTTCATTGAAATATTAAATACAAGAAAGTCCTTATAGGAGGTGGGAGAGGAAAGGGGGTGCAAAAAAAAAAAAAACCTTGAGAAAAAACACCCTAGATCATTTAAATTATCTTCTCCTTACTGCAAACAATTTCCAAAAAGAAGGTACTGTCTCTTTTGAAAGTAGCATACAGGTCATCTCTGGAAAGTTTAAGATTACAGGTCAGAAAACAACCATCTTTATCTCCATTCTCTTCTCAGTTTTAGAAAGAGATCAAACAAAATCTGATGAGCCAGAAGAGTTTAATCCCAATATGACTACACACAATAACACTGGCTCACTAAACATTAATACTTAAGAGAAGCTGAAATAGACGTGCAGTTCAGGAGCATTGCAGCTGTTGATTTATTCCAGGTATGGATAAATGAGGAGCTGCTATAGAAAAGAGGTTATCCAACCTCAGCTGTGCACATTCTCACTCCTCTGGAAATGCAAAGCAATTCACATTCTTTCATCAGTGTCAGAGGAACAGGTAACTCCAAATCACATTGCATTTGCCATGTCACATTAACTTTGGCTTTAGCTGCACACCGTTAAGTATAAAATGCAGAACACATCACAAAACAGTTTATAGTAAAATTTTGTCTGTGCATCCACATCTCTTGCAAAGCACAAAATTCTGTACTTCACCTTCAGATATGTTTACTCACAAGTTATTGTGATAATACTATCACAATTAGAGATGACATTACTCAATTATTTGCACTTTTTTTCTAATAGTTCTAGTTTAAAATAATATTGAAAAAGAATTCATTGTAAACTCAGGTATTTCAGCTGTAAATTAAGTTATTTAGATTTTTTCCCTTGTTGAGATCTCACCAAAGCGAAGACACTAGCAGTACAGAGCATGCAAATTGTTGTGGCTACAGGAGATTCTTTTACACTCCTTTTTCTTTTGTGTTTTTCCATTTTAGAAGCATGAACAACATCCTTGTTATTTTATATGCAGACCAGTTCAAACACTTTCAAAGCTTTTTCCCCCTACTAGTCTGCTGCTAGTGTGAATTTTCAAGCTCTCTGTGTGGCCATCACTGAAACCACTTTCAACACACAGAGTCAGACTGAGCCTCATTGAATCATGAAGTCACAGCTTTAAAGACTCGTTCATGAGCCATTAAATAACACATGACACAACCAGTTCAATGATGACATGATAGAAATTTGTCCATTTGATTAAAAGAAGAGTCTTGCTGCCTGCGACCTAAATAATCATTCACAGACCCTGATTTCATAAACACTGAATGAAAGTCACACTGCACCTCCACTAAACAAAATAATTAAAAATCTTGTGCTAAATGACCATAACTTGGACACAAATAATGTCTGTCTTTGGCTGCTACAAATTCCCCCCAAAATTTCCAGTTTGAATAGTAAGTTGAAATAACCCCCAGAGACTTCATCTATTAAGTACAGCATCAAGACAAACGAGTTCTTCAATGCTGCCCAACTTTGAATCCAGGATTTAAACATGCTACAGTGTGTAATCAGATCATCTCACGTTTTTCTTTCCTAAACTGCTGTAAGATCCCCGGTGAGGTGATGGCTGATGACAGATGACAGAGCTTGGTGTCTCAACTGACTGCCCTAAAAGGCCTAAAATCAAAAAAATAGTATGAGCATTCTTAATTATTTCTAACTCATGTGCATCTGAAAAATATGAGGCTTCTGCAATGTTTTCAGCTCCAAAATTCCTTTAATAAGTTCAATAGAGCAGATAGGCCTAGGTGTTTGGGAAGCAATATAAATGCTTTTTACATACACAAATTAAAAATCTAATAAACAAGTTTCCCTTTCAAGTATCATGAAAGGCTATCTTTATCAGTCCCTGTGACCACTATGTGAGCAATGACTGCATGGTTGATCTGCTTCTCAAGACTGAGTTGATACTTTTAGTGATGCACCAAATCATATGGCTTAAAAAAAAATATTACCAGTGTAATCCTTCAGAAGTTTAGAAGTTTTAGATTTGCAATTTAGTGTGACCTCTGTCAAAGTTCATAAGGGCTCCATCTGTGTGTGAGTAACTACTAGGCTACAGAAATATGGACCCCTAGAGCAGCTTGCTCCTGACTACCTGCTGCTTCCAAAACACTGGCCAGACATTAGCCTCACACTCTCACAGGATCAAACAGAGGCTAACAGGCAGTGCTTATTTCATGCAAAGTTAGACACTAAACTGAAATATATTGTATTTATGTCGCAGTGGTTTTCAGAGAATTTTTCTTTTTCTTGACCAGATTTGCAGACTGCCAGGAACAAAATCACATTTGTTAGCCTGACAAGCCATGACATTTTCAACAAACAAGCAAAATCCTAAACTATATCAATTTATTTCTCCTCCAGAAAACAAAATTTCACTTCAGCATCATGATTTTTACATTGTTAAGGCTCATGCAGAACTGCAGTTACAGTTATATTCTTTTTTCCTCTAAGTCAAAATATAATAAAATACAATAATCATCGTTCTCTGTATGTCTATTTTTTTCATTTTACTTGGCTGTAGTCTTCATAGAATTTTACATCAGTAGAAGCTCAATTTAAGATACGCTTCTTGGGTTTCAATTCTTACACACTATTTTCCAGAATATATTTGTAAAAGAAACCAGACTAGCATTTAAATTATGGAGAACTATGATATTTTTTAAAACTACATACTCATACGCTTTATATAGAACACATATTCCTGAGGTTCCATTAATTTTCCAGTTAAATTGTCATTATTGCCTAATGAATACAGGAATACACTAAATAAACACACTGTTCACCAGAGCTTATTAGCAACCCCTATTTGCTAATAAGAATAAGCCCTCATTTAAAAAAAAATTAAATTATAATCAGAAGAAATTACTCCTCATACTGCCTGTCTCTATCTTGCCTCCTTCCCTTCTTCATTCTCTGCCTTAAAAACTCTGCTAAGTGCACCAGACTTTTCATTAACTTACATACTGTAGCCTAACTCCTAACCCGCCCTCACAACAAAACCCAAAGACAACAATAAAATGCATTTTATAGAAAACAATTTTATAACAGGTTTATGAAGAGGATATCACACCACATTTTTACTCACTAAAAATCAGAAGTTGGAATGCCAAGGCACAAAATCATAGGCAATGTTTTCACTATAAATATTTACCGACACTAAACATATTCAGTGTTGATTAGCCCTTTTACAGTATTAAGCTTCTGTCATCTTGATGCCTGCAAACACAAATCTGCATTTATCCATGTAAACTTAATTGGAGTCCTACATGCCCCTCTGCAGATAAGCAGTTGAATAGACTTAACTTGCTGGTAATTTCAAATGGTGCTAAGTGGAACAGAAAGAACTTTATCTGCATGCTTACTGACTGCAAAACCAACATGTGGAGTACGGGACTAGAGGTTTCTCTTTTTAACGAGCCAGCAAAGCTAAACTATCACCCAACAATTTAAACGCTGAATAGAAATAAATGTGATGAAGCTTAGGAGGTATCTCAGTTATTTCTCTAAAGAAAATATAAAAAATATTAACTAAGCTCTGCACTGAGCATTATGAAACACTGATTACACTGCTGTTCACTTAAAACAAGAACATTATCAGATTTGCACAGACTGTGAAAACACCACTTTCAACGCATGAACTTCTCAAGTCCATGATTACTACCCAGCAAGCCTCCATGTTCGTAATTCCAAAAGTTTTCATAATATTCCCTAAAACCCTCTATATTCAACTGTTTAATTGTCTTTCAAAGCTTATGTTTTGCTACAAGTCACTTCAGAGTGGACTATCTGCATACAAAGTCCCATCCCAAAAGCAAGGAAAAAAGGGGTTTTTAGCTTTTAATTTTAATACATAAACATTCACATAAAATTCTCACATCAGTACACCACTGACCTCAGAGCTGAACATGTACTCCAATTAAAAACAGTAATTCTTTCAGATACAAAAGTCTGGAGCTCACTGAACTCACACACCAGGATAAAGGGCGAAAGGAAGAGAGGTAAAAGGAGGTAATATATGGTAATATCATCTGTAAAATTGTAAGTTCAAACTCAAACTAAATTTTGTAACTGCATGTGGTTCTGAACTTCTTGGTAAGAGTAAGAGGACCATTATTTACAGTGTTAACAAACACATATGAATGCTTGAATCAGTAGAATAATTGGAAGCATAAGCTAAGCAGGCTTTGTCAAGAAAAGTGAAAGAAAATAAATGGCCATTCTGCTATCATCCTCACCTCAGATATCCTTTTACTTTAAAGACAGGGAATAGAACACTAGGACAACTTTATATCTAGTAAAATAATAGCACTTGTTTTTCAATGCCTTCTCAACTGGGCCCATTACATTTCTTGTTTTTCACTGCCCCAGTTCTTTCTCCTTAATAAAAGGGAGACAAAAAAACCCATACAAACAAAAAACTTATCTGACAAAAGAAAAGGTACTTTATTTTAATTTCCTCTTCTGCACCAATAACATTGCCTTCCTCTTTTACCTGATCAGCCTGTACTTCAATTGCCCTTCCCTCTTTTTTTTCCACAGGACAGTGGTAATCTGTAACCCTTTCTAAACTACATGCCACAACATTTCACTGACAAGTTGCCATTCCCACTCCCTCCCTCATGAATGGCTTAAGAAAAGGAGAGAATAAACAGGAGCAGCATCTGAGCTCCAAGCCAATGCTACAAAGCATTCTGAAACAGTCCCTTCTAGTGATTTTGAACTAAGTTTGTTTCCTTCCCTTCTCCAGTTTCCGTTTCCACATCGATACACTTGGGAATCTGCTGGTCCCTGTTGCAGGGGGTGAGAACACAAATACTTTTGCAGAACTACCAGTTTCTTACCTCTGCTATGCAAAAGTTGTATGACCTGTTGAAGCATTTTTCAAAAGCACAACCAAAAAAAACAAAAGCTCATTTCATTTAAGAACAGACACTATACACTGTTTTTCAAGGCAAATAGGCTTCTTACACACAAAGATTGTTTTGCTCACAATACCAGTGAGAGCATTTGCAGGGGATGAGCATATAGGAGAGTCTAAAACTCACATGTATACTGCCATTGAGAAGTATCTTATAAGTTAAAGCAAAACAACTCAGTTATTTATGATGTTCAGACCTAAATTAAAGTTTACTGTGAAAAACTTTGTACCTGAAATTAATTTATTTGAAATATATGATAAAATACTAAAATTGAAGTGGAGTGTTTTTTCTTATGCTCTAGGATGACCCTGCTTGAGCAGAGAGGTTGGAGCACATAATCCACTGTGATCCCTTCCAATCTTATTCAGTCTGTGATTCTTGGAAAGCCAAGGCCTTCTCACAACACTAAGTACAGCTCTCCCTTTCCCCCCCCAGTTAGTGTGTTTACAGTTGCAAAACCTCAAGACAACAGTTTCTCCTGCCATTATTCTGGCAGGTCTCCACTCAGAGTTAACTTCTACATTTCTCTTCCCCTCAAACATTTGCTACACTTATTTAACACTTTTCTGTTTTCTATTCTATGTTTGCTCTTTCACCTCATACTACCATCTCCAGCTGGTGGGTCCCTTATTTCCTCCTCATTTCTACTCCTTCTTGCTCTATCTGCTGCTTACTCTTTTCCTCAGAGGCTCATTTTTCCACTCTTCTTTCTTCCAAATGGTCTACTACATTCCTCTCTCCACATAGCAAGCAGGATCTCAACAGAAAAGGGTTGACTTTACATAAAGACTTAAATTTCATGTTATTGCTTTACTTTAGAATTCTCAGGGAAGATAAAAAGCAGACAGAGGTCAAAGGAAAGATTACAGAAATCTGCACTCAAGGATATGAGCTATCTGTCCAATCTAGACCTCTAGTGAATTGATAATGTGTTCTACTTGCTGCACAAATATAACCATTTATTTTACTCAAATAGATAAAAATAACTTTCATACACAAACTTGCCAAAACTTCATACTGGGATTTATATACACCTACAAATGAACAGATTATCCAGCACCAGAAATGGCAAAAACATGTTAAAACTTCAGAAAAACTGAGAAGGAAAGCACACCACACCATGTTTACACACACAGCAGATACACTGAAAGGCATTCTTTCAACACCCTATTTCTGTTCAAATTAAACCCCCATCGCCCAAAAAAAACCAAAACAAAAAGTTTCTGAAAAAAGTACCGTAAGAGACAGAAATGAACTACTAACAACAGTGCATGCTCAAAGGAAATAAATCATGCCTCAACCTAATGAGCAACAGTGCCTCTGTGCTTGACTGGAATCTTGAACTTTTCACTATGCACAAATTCTCCAGTAAACAACTGCACAAAACAAGAAATGTCTCTTCTTGAGACAACCCTTGAGACAAGGGTTGGACCCTTAACTTTAATCACCCCTGAACTATACTGCAAGAGTAAGAGATAAAAATGTTACCTAATTAGACCCTTTGTCATTCTGGAGTCCCCTCTGCTGAGATTTTGAACTCAGATCAGTTCTCAGCAGAGGAGTCAGTTCCTGTCAGAATAATTTAGACTGTAAAGAACCTCAAGAGATCATTTAATCTAATCCACAACTCAAAGAAATGCTATCCTAGACTTTCATCTGCTCCCATTAACAACAATGGAGATATTACACAGGAAAAAAGATGGAGATTACATTCCCATGATCACACTGACTCTCTCTTGACTCAGTCTTGAGTTAGTCATACTTTTAGCATCTACCAATGAACAGACTGTAGAATTTCTGTTATCACTGTATACAAGTTGCCATCAGCCCAAACTAGAATAAAATATTAATGCAACAGGCATTTTTCAGAGCACAGCATTGTTGTATATATCCTGATTTGCTTTATTCAACATTTTTAATGAAGATACTGCTATTACAGGCACTGTATGATGCAGCCTTGGTTGCTTAACGTATTACTTACTCAAATTTTGCTTAAGTCTGCTTTCTTTGCAAGTATTAGACTATTTTTTAAATTTAATTATTTTAATTTCCTTCATGATCTTCTCAGGCAGATTTAACTAGGAAGGACAGCTAAACCATGAATTCAAGGCCAGGTAGTATCCAGTCCAAGAAAACAAGTCAATAAAGACTATAGTCTGGGGACTTCTTCCCTGTAAATGGAATGGAGCTAAAAAGGAATGGGGTAACTTGTGAATATCCCAAAGCCACAGCAGTAAAAACTGAATGTTTTCTCACACAGCCAATAGACAAAGAGGAGCGGAGTAAGTCCTTGCCCTTCACACTGCTCATATGCCTCAACCCAGCCTAGACGAGTCACCTCCTGAAGGGTCACTGTGATACTTCAGTCCTGGATGCTCTGCCCGGACTGCCATGAACAACACTGTATAGTGGCATTTGCTCCAAGAAGACGTACGTCTTCTAGGAACTGGATAAAAACCACTGATTTCACGCAGGTCAGCAAGCAACCATCAAAATAGTAGTGACTGAAACTCCTTACCAACTTTTGTCTGCTTTGAACCGGTGACACAGAAGTGATGGGGAAGACTCCATCCTCCATTAGCAGTCCCTAAGCTACATATTAGATGGTACTTGACCTGTTAACCAGTCACCCTATATCCTTGGGATTTTAAATCTAAAATTATCACAGTGTATATCATTGCTACAACTGACACTGACTTCAGCTGGTATTGCTTATCTAAAATGCTTTGTAACTCAGAAGAGTTACTCCATTACTTACAGGGAAAAACACAGTGTCTCTAAAACCCAATGCAAAAATAAATGCTGCTTCCCAGGAAATTAGAGGGACAAGGGGGCTGTGTTAAGAACTAGAAATCTGGAGCACACTATTCAGGAAGACTGGTAATCTCCAAATAGTTATGTACAAGCTCACTATTCAAACATAAAACCAAGTAACTTCAAAACTAGGTAAAAAATCATTCTGTATCTTTTACTACTAACAAAAACTCAAGTATGGAAAAGACTTCATGTGAGGCACTTTACAAAAGATCAAGGTAGTTTAATATATTGTTACATAGGAACCCAACAGTGTGAAGCAAGAATATACACATTAGTTTTAGGGGAAAAAAAAGGAGTTCTGCACATGTCAATGCAGTTTAGAACATTACAGATTGGACAGTTTCTACTAACTACCCTACCAAGAATCATTCACCCTAGGCAAGAGAAGAGATACTTTAATGTCCACAAATGCTCCATTTTAAATAAACATTGAGAAGTAACTACCAGCTGTGTAAAACTACACAAAAATCTTGGTGGTTTTCAAATGGAAACCACTGACCACTGCAACTAAAAATGTGTTCTGAGAATTCATCTGCTTTTGAAACCTGTAGTACATTAAATTTTGTGGTTTGCAGTACTTTAAAAAAAATTCCCCCTGTAGTTCACTAATAACCTCTTTAAATGTTTTTAATAGACTAAAAGCTTTCTCAGACAGAAATACTACAGAGACATTAGATATGATGAATACGTGCATACTAATAAAAAGACTGTAAAAACCTCAAGAATACAAACTAGTACTTTTCAGGTGTAAGGTCTCAAATCCTTTACAAGTATTTATAATCTGTGGAACTGTTGTTAGGTACACAAACATCTGTGTAAAACACCTAAGCATAAACAATCAGTTTCCATCTCACATTATAGTACACAATAAAAGACAATGCTCCACATACATTTAAAATATTCTCACTAAATAAAATACTTCTAGCATCACTTGCTATCAATACAATTGAGTGTGAATCCAGAGCCCCTCTCCATTAAAAACAACACTAACAAATCCCACCTCACATCAATCTAACTACAGCAATATAAATTTCTCTCTCATATAAATTTACTCAGCTGTTATACAGCAGGGGTTTACATCAGCATATTGTACTGCAATAGTCTAATGGCTCAAGTTCCATCAATATAAATGCACGTTAGAGTTAGTAGTTAAATTTACAATGGCTAATCCTACCATGTACCTAGGTACACTGTGGTAGAGGGTTGTTCATTTTCCCCTAGACAGATAAAACTTTTGAGTTTGACATGGCATCTCTACCATTCAGCAGCCCAGCATTAAGGCCAAACCAAGTTTTACAGAAACTTCACAGAAATTTTTACCTCTCTTACCAGGAAGTTGTCCTTCCCATTTTCTTTAAGACACAGAGGAAGACCTAAAGATTTCTCCCACAGAAAACACGACTGTCTTCACCAAAACTTAAAAAGAGTGAAAGTGGTCAGGGCTGATTCACCCCGCTGCTTGGAAAGCCTGGAAGAATAGCTGCATCTCCTATGCAGAGAGCAATAGCTGAAACATATGCTGATCAACAGCCTACATCTGTATTTGCCCAAACCTAAACAATGACCTCGAAAATAAGAGAAATATATATATATATACACTATCAAATACTGCATTGTGATAATATTTAATTGCAATCAATGTAATAATAAACTCCTATAAAATGGCAATTACTTTAAATTTCTTACAGTGCAGTGGCCTTTTTTTACCCTCTACAACATAATAAATCAATTACATGCTACCATTCAGTGAGAACTGTGCATTTTAAGAAAGTTATTTAAATATTTATCTCATAATATTCAAGAGGAAAAAATGGAGGGAAAAAAGTCTCTTTAGAGTTGATGTATCTTCTCGGCTTAATTAACACAAGCTTTTCCTGTTTTAATTTGCACTTAAGAAGTGGGAACTTTACTCAATTTGCTAATTACTACATTTTCAAGCTGTTTTCTTGAAATAGATGACAGCCTATCACACTAGGAATCCAAATTTCTTAGTTACCTCGAATTACGTAGTTGTCCAAAGCCTCTTCCATTCTTTTCAGTGCTTCAGCTCTATTAGAGCCATAGGTAATCAGCTAAAGGAAAAAAAAAGGTATTTACATTACCTAGAAATTAGATGTTTGTCTCTAGAATTTGAATAGCATTTAAAAATTAAATAGGTTTGTAGAACTTCTGCAGTCATAAAACCCTTTCTTGACCATTACTGTATTTGTGCTACAAAGGCTCCCTGAAACATCAAGAAAAAGCTAAGTTCTCTTAACCTACTCAATGAAAGAAGGCCAATCACTTTTCCTTTGTAAAACCTAAAGCATCTAAACAAGGACTCAGAAAATCAGACAAGAGGTTCAATCTCCAAGCTGACTCACCAGATTCCTAACGCCCAACAAACTCCTGAGATATAATTTTTTTGAGAGCTGCACTCTATCATGCCATATTTTAATGTTACCAATATATTCCTGATGAATAAGAACTAAGACTAAGAGACACTATCAACCATTTCTTTCAGCGCTTCTTTTTGGAAGGCAGAATTATTGATATTTTCATCCAGGCTAGACTATGTTAAAAAAAGATAGATTGGCAGCATCTAAGACTGATGTTAGCATAAAGGCTGCTGTTTAAATCAGAATCATCTTAATAATTAGAAACTGCAAGACAAATAATCACAGTGTCAAAAGGTAAAAAGAATTTTATTTAGAAGTGACACTAGATTTCCTCTACTGCACAGCTTCCTTCACTTCTTTTATATTCCCTTGAGGCATGTTATGCCTGGCACCCTTAAAATACTGATTTACCAATCCTTTAATATGCTCTCTCTCATTTAAAAGACCTGTGTATAAAATCAGTAGTTCATACCTTTAGAATATTGAGAAATAATAATCAACTCACTTTTGAGATCATGGGATCATAATAAATGCTAATATCACTTCCTTGTTGTATACCACTGTCAACACGTACCTTCAAAAATAAGAAGTAAAAATAATTATCAATTAATTAGTGGGAAAAAAAATTTCAGCATGAGGATCACATCCATCCATCAGCCTTAAACCATAACCCCCACAAAGCTTATCACATACATTTTTGCCTCTGGAAAGACTAGAATAATTATTTGTTTTCAGAGAATCTGGGAGGAGGGAAGGGAAGCTTTTTTCTTCACCAGGAAAAAGACTTGCAAATTATTCTCTCCTTTATGAGAAACTTGACAGCAATCTTGAGTTCCTAGTCAAAACTCTCTTTTGTTCTCTAGAATGCACAGTAAACACACTAAATTTGATCCAAGAACTTCACCTGTGTTACACACTCGCTTCAACTCTAAACACATTCAATTCTGATTTAATCTCTGTAATAAAATACAGTTGTAATTATTTTTCTAACTGACACCTGGCATGAGAGATGACCCTTATAATCACACCCTTTCTGCATCTATATGTAATCCCATCCCTCATGTTCTGATCCAGTCTTTCCAAGGGCTTCAGTAGGAACAGAAGTAGGGAGCGTTCAGCAGTAACTTTGGAGCTCTGCTCATCAGCTCCATAGGAATACTAAGCCTATGGTTTTCATGTCTGTAACACTTTCCTTCTCTGTCTCACCCTCTCAACTGTTAAACTTTTTTTTTTCTGTTGCTGCTGTTCCCCCGAGGCTTTAATGTTTACACAGCTTTTTCCATGGCTTTGCTTTGTAAGGACACAGCCCCAATTAAAGCTCTGATTCTGCAATATTCATGGAAAAAAATAACACAAGTTCAAAAATTTCTTTTGAAGAGGCTGATTGCTGTTAACCAGCCAACAAGTTAGTTTGTATA
Source organism: Eulacestoma nigropectus (assembly GCA_013397775.1). Taxonomy (NCBI): domain Eukaryota; kingdom Metazoa; phylum Chordata; class Aves; order Passeriformes; genus Eulacestoma; species Eulacestoma nigropectus. Next base: position 56,470 of record VZTE01003527.1, read on the forward strand.
TTGCTGATTCTTGTTTTCATCTCTCAGTTTGATTTCATCACTCTAACAATGAGGTTAGCCATATAAAACTTTTCAAATGAGTGATTTCTGGGGAATAAATATTTATTAAATTGCTGCTTTTGAGCACTGGAATCTGAAATATTTTTTTAAAACTAATCAAAATAACTCGAGTGATAAATGCATTCTGGGGATCACAAGGATGGAGGGCTCTAATCAAAGCTGTTGAAACAGCAGGGCTCCGATATACTGCATTGTAAAGGGGGTGGGAAAGAGGGTCCTGGAATCTCACTTAAATCTTCACCTGTGGGAAGGAACCTTTGTAATAAACAGCAGCTCATCTGTCTGCAGCAAGGCAGAAAAAGGTCAACGCAACGGCTGTTAGGCCTTTAATATTTTAATTTAGGCAATTATCAAGGGACCACATGTAGAACCTCTTGGCTAGAGAATCCACATGAGGGCATGATGATGACTTTATTATCCAAATGACATAAAAAGATACCCTAGCAGGTGTATTCACTTTCTTCAGTAAGAAAAATTGTCTGACTAGTTTTTAGGATATTATATTTATTTTAAGAGGAAATTCACTTATTCACATATTTGTATTCATATATTTATATTTACATATTTATCTATTTTTTTTTCTGTATTTATTCATATGTAAAGGCAGTATTGCTTCTGTACCACTTTAATCACATCTTATCTGAATGTGCTTTATCTGTGCTTAACTGGGCTCCCCACAACTCACATCAGGTACATTTAACATTAGCTACTGATGAGAAGGTAGATCAGACAGGCCACGATTACAGAAAAAACATGCAGTGTATTTCTCAGCTTCCTTTCTTCCAACTGCTAAACCATCTTTCCTCACAGAATGACTGCCTATGTATAAAGTCAATGCACGTGTTCTCACATTTAAATCAGAAAGAATTAATTTACCTACTCAGTTCCAGATAAATCCCTTGCCCACAATACTTTTTTTGTAATACTAAATAAATACATACATAAGACAAGGTATGACATACATACTCCACACATACTTGAATTATACTGTGACTTTTGTCCCCGAAGTAGCACCTGTAAAGTGATTGCACACAAGCGTTCAGGGGTGCTTTACATATGCATAGGTGTGCATGTAGGTATTGACACACGTATGTCATCTTTTGACAAAGAAAAAATATACAAAAGGTGCATAATTCAGACTCACAATAAGCAGGTTAGTCAGACCTTAAAGTTAACTAAGACTTCTGAGGCTATCAACTATATGCTCCGCCTGGCTCTATGTTTCTGTTCATATAAAACATGTACATGACCACAACAAAATTTGCACTTTTCCCTAACTACAATAACTTCAAAAGGCTACAGTGAGTACAAACTACTTCAGCTACTGCATAAATTCCTTTAAAAAAAATCTGGAGTCCTCCGTAGAAGTTTCATTTTCATAAAATAAACTCAAGATGACTGAAAAAAATGACAGCAGAAAAGAAATACATTTATACTATCTTCAATTCTCCCTGTGGTGCTTACATTTTCAGAGCCTGGTAACAGTAGGTGATTTTATAAACTATATGATGTGACAGAACTTAATGAATATTGGATGAAAAAGAAACCCTAATTCAACAGATACTCACTATAATGTGCTGAACTTGATAAATAATAGCAATATTTATTAGATCTCCAGCATTTACTTCTGTTTAATGTATTTCCTTTCTTTTACTCAGTATTTAAGATATTTAGGAAAGGCCAGGGTTAAAGATCCTGCTGCAGCCTACAGTTCATTCGTATTACAGCCATAACACTATTGCTGTTTTACTATCCTTATGTGTTACTACATTAGGACAACAGCAAAATGAAATAAAAATGCCTAATGGAGAGGGGGAAGCACAATCTATGTCTCAGTCCTGCAATGAACTCTTAATGCATCAAATTCCACTTAGGAACACAAACAGATTCTCATATTTCTCAATTCTTTGCTGTATCTGAGTCTAAGAATTTTCTTTTCCTGGTAAGAGTCATTATAAGAGTCAAATACCAGACTGCTGCTCATACTGACAGAGTGTGATGCTGGAGCTCTCCAGATATAGCAGAACATGTTGTGTAGGAGCACCAAACATCAAAGCTCACCATCATACTCCAGGGGTTGGTTTGTAGTCACCTGTCCTAAGCTTCATTATCAAAGATGAAAAAAATTTGGTACTTATGAGCACCATGTTCTGATGAAATTACGAACTACATGACACAAAAATAGCCATCATATTGTTTCCTATGGCTAAGCAAAAGCTCTCACACAGCCATGCTCACCAGTTCCACCAGCATGAGCAGCTGACACACAGGCATGGTAGGCAATCAGAGCTAACTTGAGACACAGAAGAAACGAATTGCAAATACATTTGGCAATACACGTAAGCTGAACTTGCTGTGACACGGTACAAGTCTCTGCTAATTTTTCTCAAGCCATATTGTTGACAATTCTAAAACCTAAAATGCAGAAAACAAACACCACGGCACAATGGGCCTGTAATGCTGTACCTTTCTAGCCATATTAATTTTGTTCTTAGCAGCATGTCATTCTCAGGAGAGAAATTAGTTTCACAGTAGCAGAAATATATGTATTAAGACACCAAATCTTGAGTGTCTACATAAAAATAGTTTTTCTATTTTTTAATATGACAATGGAAGTAAACAGGAAGAGAAAGCCTGGACACTCCATATGAGCTCCTCAAACGATTGCTCTGAAGCCTCTAGTGTAATTAAAATCTCTTTCTTTGGTACCACGATGGACCACGTGAAGCAATCAGGCATCTCCCACCCTTCATTTTCAATTCACCTCTCTCCCTAAGCACAACTCCCAGCCCACCCCGTCTACCTGACAAGTGACAGCCCAATCTGATTAAATGCTTGCAAGGGAGGGGACTCATGGGCCTCCATGACAGGCCAAAAGTGATCACCATGGAGATACATAATTACAGCTGTCAACGCGTCTACTGTCCCGCTGGCATCAATTTGATTGCTCCCAGCAATAATGATAGACAAAGCTTAGTGTGCACTCTCCTACACCCAATCACTTTATCTATTCCGTGGTCCATTTAGCTGACATGCAACATTCACACAAGCAAATAACAGCAGTAAGCAGAACATTTAAGGCATTTTAATTGTTTTTTCTTTGTATGGATGGCTCACAAGCGCAAATGTTATTACATAAAACTCCTGCTGCAGCATTAATTGAAGAAAGATTTGGTGGGACAAAGACTGTAGGGGGTATAGTTTGTCCATTATCACTTGTACTTTCAACAGGTCTCACGTTTGGAAAATTGCAAATTGCAAAAACTTGCAAGGGCAAAATGTTTGACATCGTGTTAGCTATTACAACATGGTGAAAACTTCTAACAACCACTGGAGTATTCATTATAAATTCTTATTAAATACACTCTTTGTTTCATTAAGAAGAAGTTTAGATACATCCAGTGATACCTTTTCCCTCATCTCCTCTTTAAGAGCACATAATGCCTTTTAGATCTTCACAATTTTTTTTCTGTTTTCAGGCTTTGAACACAGCATGAAGCCTTAAAGACCAGAAAGGGTCAGGTCCCTTTGGAAAGTACACGGCAAAAACAATTTAAAAAGCGAAATAAATCATATTATCCAATAACAACTCCACATTTAAGATTCCTCCTGTAATCTCTCAGTTATCTTCCATGCAAGCAATCAGACTGAATAATTGTATTCACAGATGGTACAATCTCATCATTCCACTGACATAACATCATTCATGTATATGTGCATTTATAACCTACAACTACCTTGATTTTACAGAAAGGCAGTGTCTTGGCTCTTCATACATAGCAGAAAACACTGTTTGTTAAACACCTATTCTATACAGTTAGGCTGTATTCTGAAACATGCAATAACCACTTTAAGAAACTCCTTTCTAACAAAGCTAAACAAAAAGCACTGGCAGTTTCTCACCAGTGTCCCCAGTTCCCTATGCTTAAAGAGCTGACTCAACAGTTCATTGTCCTTTCTAATGACCATAGTACATTTATTAAAGTTGTGTTTGAAAAACTTAAGCTGAAAGTTACAGAACAAACTATTTCAACATGTATTGGTTTCCTGTTATACCCAATTTGAATATTTTTCACCCAGTTTGGAACTGTTCACTTTTAAGCAGTTTTTCAGGATGCACAGATCAGTAGTGCCATGTCCTGCCCCCCCTCTGGCAAAAAGCTGGAGAAAAGGCTTGGTTTACAAAGCTGCTGAGTATTTATAGTCTTTGTCTATAAGAGACGCTCAGCACCTATGAAAACCAGAACAGAGTTACTTACACTTGGCACATGCAATGGTTCCTGGTACTGAGACAGTTTACCAATGGATGGCAGGCCAAAAGATTTGTAGGGGTCCTGGAAAAAAATTCAACATGAGAAAGCATTAAGCTTTTACAGATGTGGAGCAGATAATGTTTAAAAGCCTGAAGTGTGACAGAAACTGCTACTGGAATGACTCTGTTTTCTTCCCCGGAATTACTTGTGTTGAAGAATATTTCTTCATCCATCTGCCCCTGCAACTCCAAATAAAGAAATGGAGGTATATAAAATCTCTTGCATCAGAAAAAAAAAAAAAAAGGAAAAAAGTATTCTGCGCCCAGTTACAAGACACCAAAATATACAAAGATGACATTTTCATTAGCTACACTTGGAAGAAGAATGGGGAAGTATTCAAGAGGCTAGGCTTGAAAAGCGAGTATAAGAAAAAATTTTCTGAGATAAAAACGGCAGTTAGAAATTCAATTACCTTAAGAAGTCAAACTGATCTTTATGCCACTGGAAACCTCCTACACTAATGTATATAATGCAACACCAATACAAACTTAATAGGAAAACAAATAAATACATGGCCTACAGAATAACCTAATTCATGGCAAAGTAGTTGGATTCTTTACTTATAAATGTGAGGAGATTCGAGCTGAACAAAAAAAAAAGCCCAAGCATCAGTTATTCCAGGGTAAAGCCTACTAAAACTCAGAATAGCTTCCATGATAATCACAGGGCAAATATTTATTCTTTATCAAAATAGTCTGTACAACTTGTAATCAGTACAGCAATTTGGACATTATGTGCATGTCATGAAGGGAGGGGGAAAAAAAAAACAAAAAAAAAACACATAAAATAAGATGGTCTAGGTAACAAAAGTCCCAGCAGTTACGCAACGGAAAAACCTGAACGTGCTGAATTAGTTATAAAAAGCAGAGTTACCTAAAATGGTCCTGAAACAAAATGAAGGAAGATAGGCATTATCTTGCAGCCCCCATCCCTGAAAGTGTTCAAGGCCAGGCTGGATGGGGCTCTGAGCAACCTGGTCTAGCAGAAGGTGTCCCTGCCCGTGGCAGGGGGGTTGGGACTAGATGATCTTTAAGGTCCCCTCCAACCCAAATCACTCTGTAATTCCAAGATTCTTTTTTTTTTACTTAAAAAAATCTTCATTTTCATGTATCAAAAGTGATAACAAAAAGACAATACCTCAAAATGTCCTAAAAGGTGCTTGAAAATGGGGTTTAAATATTCGTAAGCTTCTTTAAGGTGAGATAGAGACTCATACTCCGAGTTACTGTTTTGGAATGTATTTTTAAAGTTTATCCTATAAACTGTAGTTTCAGAAGATGCATAACTTGGTTTTTCAACAATCTCTTCAAAAGTTTTAGTAAAACAACAAAAATTCTGTAAGACAATGAATTTCAACTGTCTTTTTAAGTCAACAAGTTTCAAACACACGTTTCAGAAATCTGGAAAAACTAGTTAACTCTGGCAAATAACTCCAGCATCATTAAATGTGAACCGAACATGCAGGCTTATTTCTAATGATATTTGCTTACTTCTCTCTTTTACAATTTTTAATTTCAATTTTCAGGAAAAAGCTATGTTAAAATATACACCGTATTTTTAATTAAAAAATAAGAACTCAACAATCCTACAAAACCTCATTAACCATTCGTGTAGCATGCTCTAAATCATGACTTTCATATGATATTCCTTGATTTCACCTTGGCATCTATCCACACCTGGGTATTATTACGCCACAATTCAACCACCTACCCCCTCCTTCCCATTACCACTCATTTACCTCAGCATAAACTCGACATTCAACCGCCCAGCCGTTGATGGGAATATCAGCCTGTTTGTGCCTGAGAGGGTAACCCTTAGCAACACGGATCATTTCTTGGACCAAGTCCAGGCCGGTAATGCATTCTGTGACGGGATGTTCAACCTGCAAGGTCAAGAACTGTCAGTCAGTAGGTAACAAAAAACAACCAAAAACAAAGCACCTCTCAGTAAACAAACACAGATAAACAAGAAATTCGACCAGCCAACAAACAGAGAAAGAATATGTTTCTATTTTGGTCTTTTTCCACAAAAAAATTCTACTTAAACTCCAGCAACCGCTGTCTTTGCATGGAAAACACAAAAAAATAAAGTAATCACAGATTACAATAACTAGGAGCAGCATACAAAAGGAAATCTAGAGAGGTGATCTGGGAGGATTTGAGGGTTTGTAGGGGTTTTTCGTTTGGTTGGGGTTCTTTTTCATTTATTTAACAAATTCAAATGCATCTGGTGACAATGAGTTAATTTTTCTTTGTTTGGAAGCTTTTCCCATTCAATTTCGTTTTGAAGAGACTCACACTGTAGCCATAACTATATTTTAACTGAAAATCTCAAAGTAGCTAATAATCAACCCATTCTGCTACACTTAACATGGCACATACAGGAGCCGCTACCAATTTTCCACAGAACCGGCATAGCCTATATCTCACCCATTCGCCTTCTTTCACTAACCTGTCCTGACAAGCAACCAGATTAGCGTAATCTTGCATCAGTGCAGTGTAGCAGAAATGAGCAGATGGATCCTTCAATTTTTTTTCCCCCTCCAGACTTATCTGTTTAGTGCTTAGCATGCACAATAGCTGGGCTGGACCAGCAGAGTGGCTCTGCGCGCTCAGCAAATTGCCGCTAACGGCTTTGGAAGACGCTGCCCTGGGAATAGCCGTCGCTCGCGCTCACGCGGGATGTGCGTACAAGCATGCACAGGGATGTGCGTACAAGCATGCACACATGGGCGCGCACATGCATCCACACTTCTTCCTTCAGATGGGCAGAGAAACGAGCACGCTGACTAACTTTAAAAAGCCTTTAACTAGGCATAGGACAGTAAAAAGCATCCAAGGTGGTTCCTCTGATCCGCCACCACATCGATCAAGTAAAAGGTAGGCATGCTAAAAGCACGTTCTTCACACAGAAACAGCTATACCACCTTCCATATAGAAATTATTACAGAACTGCCATTTTTGTTATCAAATGTTTGTGCTCCAAGGGGCGAAATACCTCAAGAAAACACACTTTGCAACTGTTTATTGTGAGATGTCATACTATGTACCTTTTCTGACACAGGGGAAGGTCACTAACCAAACCACTTGTCTTTCTTCCTTCAAGTATACAGTATTAAGGAAAACATTCAGACATTATAACAACATTGTGGCTTATCAGAACAAGTAGATACTTTGGTCTTTAAGGAAAAAAGCTTTGTAAAAATAAACAGATGGCATCCATAATTAGCCCTGTGTGTGCTGTAAGTTTGTTTAGAGTTTCAACAACATTTTAAGACGTTTTGACATAATTTTAATGACAAATCATCACTGAAACAAGCACCTATTCTTTGAAGGAAGAAAGTGACATTGAAATGGGAATCTGATTATACAGTTTAAGGATGTACCTTTGGGATTCAATCTTGATTCTACCTAACACATGATACTCTCCAGCATGTCAAGCTTAATAACAGTATTTTGAGAATCTATGAAACATCTCAGTGCCTATCCTGCAGTGTTAAATTGAAGCAATTCAATTTCTATTAAGACTTGAAGTTTCTATTAAAACTCCCTTAGTTTTAATAGAAAGTTACTTATCACACATTCATATTTGGACAACAGAATTTATTTTCCTACTTTGGAATTTAAGTTTTAAAAGATTACCTTTGAGCTGAGAACGTCTGGAATTTTAACATTCCAGATAATTAAAATACTTTTTATTTTTCCAAAGACATTTGCATTATTTAGTTATACTGCCATTTTTCTTGGATAGCAATTGGCATTCCAGATTCAATAGCTTCATTGTTTTCAGTTTTATTGTTCATGATCAAAATAAGATGGAATGTCTCTGAAAAATATTTTTGTTGTTTGGTTCTTACGACTCACAAACATTTATTTAATCCATTCTTCAGTACAGATCTTTGACTTGGTCAATATTTTCTTCTGTTTCTTCAAAATACTCCCTTTGTGTCTCCACACAAAACAGCATTCAGAAAATATGTATAGGAAAAAATGTTGAGGGGGTTTTTTTGGAGTGGGGAGAAGTTGTTCTACTTTATTTTAGGACTCTGCTTCAACTACTACTATTTAGGCGTAACAGACAATTCCAATCACAGAAGTAATTTGGGGTACCAAATACATTTTAAATGCATTTTAATATTCATTAAGACTATCAGATGACCAAAATAGGGTAGAAAAGAACTTTAACCTTGAAATCTCTACAACTGTAACAGCTAATTGACTAAGGTAATTGTATCTGTTAAAAAGTCACTCTTAAAAGCCAGACTTCAACCACTTCCCTCTTACTTTTCCACTTTCTATTTCAGGTGTCATTTTTATTCTGCCTGCCTGCTCTATTTTCTTCTATTCATTTTATGCTATATCCCTTCTCCGTCAACAGCCTTTACTTGCCAGTATATGCAGACTAAGTCAAGTACTAAATTTTTGACGAGATGAATGCAAGTTTGCTCACAAATGGAGCTGAATCACACTCCATTGATCAACTCCTTTAGCTTTAGGCCATACTTAGTTTTGCAGTCAGCTGATCCAAGATGTTGCCAGTGAAGCCTCAGCCATTGAAGAGCCAGTGGTGGTATGGTTACACGATAGTGGCTACATTCACACATTACTGCTGTCCTCAACACAAAGGGCAAAACCAGACATGTCTGCAGCAAGCAATCTACAGACCATAGCTGTATCAAGGCAGCTGTGCCTTATTCTCAACAGTACAAGCAGAAAAATTGATCAGCAATAACTCTCAGTTAGTTAGCTGCCAAAAGTAACACCTTTACTATCAGCTCCTTTACTTATACCAAATCTGCTCATAAACAGTTGATAACAAGTCATCATTTCAATGCACTTAAGCACAATATATACCTCCTTTAAAAAGTCTTACTCTCTGTAAAATGCTACTTATATTCCTGCTTTCAAGTCCACAAAGCTATACCTGCTACAACCAGCAATAACTATACAGAGTAAAGGGAAAGTGCTTCCCCTTCATACTGGATTTGCTGTTCTTAAGACATATCACAGCAACCAGATTTCCCATGAGCAAAAAGTGGTTTTGCTTCACTAACCCCTTCCCCTTTATACAGCAAGAGAAACTAGTGGCAAAGCCTGTCAGAAAATAATAATTACATCCCAATTTATAGATGGTAAAGCAGGTATAAAAGAGTTGGGGAACCTACCAACATCACAATCCAGTTAGCATCCATCACCAGAACAGGATGGAAAGGCTCCTAATTCTCCTCCTGTTCTGTGACTGCCAGTGGTTTTAAAGCTTTACCATACTGGGGTTCATCCACAGCTACAAAAACAGTCATGCAGTTTTTATGGACGGTTGGAGCTGAGAGTTAAATTAGTAATGACTGCTCCCCTTATATTCAGGGGAATAATTTTGGGACACATTTTTCTCAAGACTATCAAGGTACTCAGATCTAACAGCAAACACTTCTGGACACTCACAGACTGCTCTTGTCCCTGTGTGTGTAAGGCATCAAGTTACTCACACACCAGTTGGAACATTCAAGCACAACACATCAGCCAAGAAAATCTAGATTTCAGTAGACTTAAAACTACAGCCCATGTCACCCCTACTACTGTAAGTCCCTAGTTGGTGTCATATACCCCTCTACATTTAGATAAATAATCTCAAAACTAACTTTCAGCATATACCTCAGTTTCCAGGAAATGTGATTCATCTGGAATCTCACAGGCTTTGCTGCTGCAGCCAAATCAAGTGTCAATTGACCCAAACACACTAACTTACAGATGCTTCTCAACCCCCTGTATTTCAGTAAGCCTGGTTTCTATTTCGGAGAACTGAACAGTAACAGAGGTGCACACATGTTCTGCTCTTCAGGCATGCGGGCTTCCTGACTACCATGAGCAGGAGCACGCTGAGGTCACATCTTTCTGCAAAATAGTTCACATATACATGGGGTTTGGGAGCACACAGCAAAAAGCAGCTTTTCATAAAGGCTACTGAAAAACAGACAATGATTGGATTAATGTACAGAATGAATGGAAAGCAGAATACTTAGCCAGCTAACTACAGACATTGTATATAACGACACTTGCTGTTTGTTTTCTGACTCACGAGTATATAACTGAAGAACTGAAGGCAACCAGACTACAAAAATTTCCATTAGCTAAGATGTTCAGGTAGACTTCCTGTATTGTTTCCCAAGTAAGATGCAGAAATAAAAACTAACGCACAGGCATTCTGTACAAACTAATTTTTTAATTGTAGCATATAACTTTGAAAAAGTATTTCATTTACTTCCTCATAGGAAGTTATATTCCAATGATCATTGACACAGTTCTCAATTTTTATTGCAAGGACTTGTTTCTACATTGTATGGGACAGACACATCTTATGTGGCCTATGAATTCCAAATCTCTTCTGTGTTTTAGATAAATAGCACACACTTTAGGTCAACAAGTTAATTAGCTCACAATTTCAACATAACTTTCTCAATTAATTTCTTCAAAAAAATTTATTGAAATTCAGTAATTCTGCACAATTTCCTTTCCACTATGTACTCCCTGTAAGAAAATAAAGAAACTAGCATCCACAAAACCAATACTTTCTTTCCTAAAGATGCAATTCCTGCTTTAACTGTATTTAGCTGCAGTATTAAAGCCTTCTCAGAACACTTCATTCAAGATGGCTCTGGTCACACTGCAGCTATTCTTTGGTTTGCTTTACATCAAATTCCCCAAAGCAAAGAAACTAACATACCCTTTGAAGAATGACCTTTTGTTTCTCTACTTACTAAGTAGCCTCCTCTTTCTCTACTTTTTTTAATAGTATTTTATGAGAGTAACATGGGAATGTCGTCTCTAAGATATCACTCCATGCCTTGGCAGCACTATTAATGGCATCTTTCAGATTCAATGACTTACACAAACAATGTTGTTCTCTTCTGTCAACAACAATTAGCAATGCTTTTCTGTAGTTCTTTTGGGAAGCCTGAAAAGCAGACAACCAGTAGCTACATAATGGAAGTTGCATTAGGAGGCAAGAACGTGGCAAAAATTTGGTTAACTGTTGTCGGCTGACCCTCTTGTGTGAAGAAGTGTTGTTTGGCAGCAAAATCACCTTTTCTTTCGGTTCTAAAAATGGCCATGAACAGCTGGTATAAACTGTGTGCAGAATGGATTCTGGTGGGCTTAGTGGATTGGTAATGGGATAAGAGACCTTTCACCTTTAGGTCAGTAGTTCAAATTCAGCCCAGGTTAGCAGCAATTGAAAGTCTTTACCATCTGACATTGTTCGTTAGACTATTTAAAATGACTGAAGTCTTGTCATAGTAAAACAAGATTCCAGTATTAAGAAATATGAAGAGTCTCAGCAAACAGCAGAAACAGTAGCTTGAGACTTTACTTTGAAATCCCACCATTCTGACTTCATAGAAATCTACTCCTCTAACTCCTGACAGCCCCTTTCCCTGCTTCCATACTCCTGCCCACCTATCACAAGTCATCCTCCAGGCAGCTACACACACCCAAGACAGCAAAATCACCACTTGCCATCCCATGGTTTTGCTATAGATGCCAAAGTCACCACCTCTCTATGGCTTTAGGTGGCAATCCAGACTTAGCTCATCACTGCTATTTGTATTTTGTTGCTACTGTTATATATAGAGCAGCTGCAATATTTTCCAGCACTTCTGTCCTTCACTAGGCAAACATGTAGCACACTCGTGATGTGCAACAGAACACATACCATTAAGAGGCTGTTAGAAGCAGTAGTTTAGGCAGTGCAGCTCCAAACCATCAGCAACAGGATTTCTACCTACTTTTAGACATTTTCTAACCACGCTTTTTATATTTCCATGAGTGGAGAAACATGAGAAAGACAGACATGCTGCATTTAAAAATTCTTCTCATCTTTTACACTAGTCACAACCAGTTTTGCACAAACACAGCTCTGGAATATATAATTTTCCAAAGGTCAGTAAAATCTGATGAAAACCCAGAAAGTCATAAACAAAAGTCTTAGCACTGGGCAATGTTTTATAGGTCTACAGAAGGTTATTAACCTTCATTTTATGCCTTAGAATCAAGTTACTTTAAAAGAACTTAAAAACATTTACATAAAATACTCTCACAACAATTAACTGTAAACTAAAAACATAGGTATGCCATTTGCTCTCAGCAAATCTCTTACAAACACATCAGATTATTCTACAAAATTAATTTTTATTCCCTAAAAAGTTGTGACAAAAATACTCAAACTGTCAAATGAAGAGAAAACCCACTGCTACTGAAATGACCATATTACTCTACTCCAGACTACACAAATGATCTTTTCAATTACATTAAGCAAATTAAGTCACATTTTAGGAGGAAGAGAGTACTTACTTGTTATTTAAATCGCACAACTCATGAGGGAGGCAGAAGGTTGGGAACAGGCCTGAGACACAAACATACCAATTGTATTGAGGGTGAGTGCTCAATTCACAACACTCATTGTACATTCCTCAGTTATTCTCTAGGCAACAAGAGATGCTTCTCATTTCAAGGTACTACAAACATCTAAAATACGGGACATTTTCCCTTTGCTGCCACCAGCTGATTCACATGTAGGAAGCTTAGCTACACCACATACACGTATTAACAGATATTTTTTAAGTACAGACCATAAGACTTCCTTCATATAAAGTCCAAGAGGAACATCTCTATTCTTCCAGTGAAGAAGAAATTTTTATGGTTAAAGCCAGCACTTCTGAAGTACCTTAAGAGATTTTGACATAACTTGGAAGCCAGAAAGGCTATCAGTCTAAGAGGTCAGAAACTTTTTATTGCAAAGCTCTTGAAAATATGTTTTGGACCATGACTGCCCTTGATTAGGCTGATGACAACTAGGTAACAGAAAACACACCACACTATGAGCAGCTATAAAGAATCACATATTCAACATTTGGTCTACCTCAATTTTAACAGTGGTAACTGCCTGAAAACCACTGCAAAAGTGTCCTAAATGACACCGTACAGAAGTTCTCTGGTAGCTGCCGGGGCAGACATCTCTCCGTTCTCTTGTGGAAAGTAAGAACAACTAGTTTTACTATGCATTCTCCAATCTTCAATCTTATGTCTCATACTTACCAGCTAGTCTCTGAAAGATGGCAGAAAAGCAGATACAACAAAAAGAACATTGCCAACAGCAAATAATAAGCCATTCTAGCTGAATCACTTAGAGGCAGTAAAACATCTGTAACAAATTTGTGTAGCATACAAGAGACACAATGGAGCTGATTCACCAATTTTTTTTTTGCTTCCCAATCTCATATAGTATTGCAGCAACACTCAAAACAAAAACTAAATAAAATATAAACTTCCTTCAAGGTGCTATTTATTTTTTTGTGTAACTATACAACAGAAAAGGTATATTCCCAAAGAGTTCCCCAAAAAAACAGCAAAGTAACAATACAACTCTGATTACTGCAAAATAATTGACCAAAAAGACTGAAAGGCATCCAAAAGATACACCAGAGGGAGAGAGGGGAGAAACCTACAGGCAGTGCAAAATATTGGACACAGTTTAGTTAGCAAATATATTCTGAAGTCTGTATCTAAAATAAAAATGCTACAGTGATCTGATCAGAGACTGCTGAAACATTAAAACAGATAGAAAATTGCATAATTTAGTAGAAATGTTCTGATGATGTTGACAGGTAGCTATGTCTAATGCATGCTGACAAATATCTTAAGAGGATCATTTCTGGATCAGACACCCATCATTCTGGAAAGTTCTTCCAGCTGTGGAGTGTTCAGCAAGAACAAGGCATGTGAGTCTGTTAGTCACTGATTACAGTTAGGAGATGCAAAAGGAAAAAAAAGACTGAAGCAATACAGGGACATCTGGAGACTATCCTGGTCCTGAAGTTAAAGCTGGACAAGCTTCATTAGTTTCTAGGTTTGGCTCTTAACAGTAGGGAGCAAGTGCAATATGGTAGTTGCATAACTTTTAGCTGAACAAAAAGTAAAGTTTGAGACTTGGGAGAAGTGAGAGATCAGTTGGGTAAGACGGGAAAAATCATAGAAAATTACTGCTCCAGACTCAAGCTGAAATGCTAATTAGAGACAATATACAGTCAGGATAGAGGAAGTAAAGAATATCTAAACAAGTAGTCTAATTTAAGATTAGTAAATTTCTTCAAGAGTTGGAAAGAATGAGTTTGCTATTATATGGGACTGCCAAACTGCTTAGGCTATATTTCAAAAGGAGTCTAAAGTCCTTAAAGATAGAATTGTGAAAGCTTTCTTCCTGCATATGTGGAGACCTTAGAAATTTGGGACTACAAACACGTACTGCTGGGTATTGCAGGGGGAAGACACTGCAAAACAGCAAAGATAATGTCTTAAAAACAAACCACAAAAAGGAATCCAAGGATATTCCATCACTAATTCCATTTAGGAACTCATGGTCAATAATACTACAGCAAGGAAATTATTTTGAAGTTCTGGTGGGTTATGCAGAAAACCATAAATTAATTTTCTTCTATGTCAACAAGAACATGAAGTGACTGAAGTGTCACTTCATGTGGCTCAAAAATTACAAGATCAGGAAAAGAGTAAAGAATATGACCAAAGTGAGAGCATTCTTCATAATATTTTAATGAACTACACATTGTCAATAACCACCACCCTCTCTAACTGAATCTAAGGTAGACCTGCTAGTGCCTAGCAAAGGCATGTAAAGTGACTGTCACAGCTAATTCCAAAACCACTGCTGTCCTGCAAGGCAAGAAAAATTTACCAGCAGTCTTCCCCTGGCACAGAAGATTGTAACACCCCCCAAATTCTCTTTAACTTCTTTACCCAAGGCATAAACTTACCTAAATCATAAATTTACCCAGTTATTACAT
Organism: Eulacestoma nigropectus; assembly: GCA_013397775.1. Taxonomy (NCBI): domain Eukaryota; kingdom Metazoa; phylum Chordata; class Aves; order Passeriformes; genus Eulacestoma; species Eulacestoma nigropectus. Next base: position 71,695 of record VZTE01003527.1, read on the forward strand.
AAGGTCATGCAAAGATATCCGATCACGAGGATCTCTTTACACTTTATCATTGCCCGTATGTACAAGCAGAACACGGGACATAACCTTAATGAAATGTAGCTAAAACAGAATGAGAAGCTTATCAAACTGGTGCTTGATTCCATACATCAGTCTTTCTGGTATAACTTAAAGTGAGAAAAGGAGGATAGAGGCAACGGAAAGGACCTGCTTACAAGTTGAACACTCAGTCTTCAGGAATGATATCCAGACTTCAAGTTACATACTTGTTTTCTTAGCTTATAACCAGAAATGCATCAAACATTAAAAAAGCGGTAGAGGGGGTTTTCCATAAAACACTGTTCATCTGTTCACTCACAGTGTACACTAGAACAGCTTCTACAGACTACATGAGTTGTCACAAAAATCCTACACCGTGTCAGCATGCTTTTTATGCAGTTGCATTCGAGTCACAATTTCAATCATATGCAGATTGCTAGTGGTTTTATTGCTGATATACACATATAGTTTCAATTACCCTCCTAGAGAAACTCAGCAAGTGATCATCAAAGTATAAAAAATAAGAAAGAAACTTCAGGGACCAGTAGGGGAAAGCCTCAGAGCACAGTGGCTAGCCACCTTACTATGAACTCACAGCGGCACTTACCAGTGACCTTTTGCAAGGTCTTTAGGTCAAGTGTAACAAAGAGCAAAAGCTCTGAACACTTACTTGAGTGCTGTGCAAGGCTTCACTGCTGCAAAGTCTTGCACAGGCAGGCTTATTTCAGTGAGTAGATCTTTTAAGTTCAGTGGGAAGTGCTCATATACATCAAGACACTTATGCTTAAATCTTTGCAGGAGCAGACCCTTGAATATGGGAGAAGGTTATGGTCTGTTTATTTAAATAACACTACTCTGAATCTGAAGAGTTGTTTTTCTTACCTGAAGTCTAGTATTCATTTCCAAGAAGTAGAAATTCTTACTGGAGTCCACAAGGAATTCTACTGTTCCAGCAGAGGAATACTTTACTGCTTTGGCAAGAGCAACTGCTTGTTCTCCCATTGCTCTTCGAGTTTCAGGGTCCAGAAAAGTGCTACAATACAGAAACAATGACTTTTTTTAGTTAAAAAATAATATTCAATCATTTAATCTTCTGTTTAAACTATGGTCAAAAGAGGACAGCATCATTATTTAAGTTATGAAAACATGTCAAGACTGTTAAATGTATGTCTTTACATTTATATTACTCCTAAGTAGATGCACTACATGCTTTACAATTCTTGCTAACGTACAGGAAATTTAGGATAAATAACCATATTCTCTAAAATATAAAATAACAACACAACACTCTTTGAACAGTCAGATCTATAATAATGCAAATTAAATGAAAAAAAACATACAAACTGATGCAATCTTAGAAGACATATTTATTACCCATGTTAATTTCAATACATTCTTTCCCACAAATCTTGGATACACTCAAGTGCACCCAAAGAGCAGCTCAGCTACCACCTTGGGAGCCACTGTGAACACTGCCCAAATGCCAAGGTCTCTCATTCTAGGCGAGCACCCCACCACTTCCACTGGGCCAGTGAAATGAAAGACTCTGGCAGTCGTTCTGGAAGTAACACATTCTGCTCGTTACCCTCCTCTGTACCATAAATTCAGATTTAGATTAACCTATGCAGATTAATTAGATATATATATATTTCTGTGGTATTCCACCAAAGCCTTGAAACCAGTTGCCCCTCAACCTGATACATTGATTTTCAATGTAAGAACATGTAGCTGTTCAGCTTACATAAGCTTGTAAATACACTTATTATTTATATTTCTGGTTTGACTTACATGAGGCACATAACTCAGCTATCATTTTAAAAGTACTTTTTCAATGGAATAAACAGTCACTTCTACCTTACCTCTAAGTTACTCTTTAAAACTAAAACACAAAGTGTTACATATTTCTTGAGATAGGTTCAACAGTGGGCTCTAATTCTGCAAAGGAGCAATCAGGAGCCTTCACCTATCTAAAGTGGCCCCAAAGCCAGTGAAGCTCCATCTGGAGCCCTGGACTGCACTCAAGACAGAAGCCAGTGCTGGGTCAGGACTTATCTTTCAGCACTTACTGTGGTGTTTTTCACTGAGACCTGAACTCACAGAAGAGCTAAAGACTTCTGCCACAACAAACCATATTTGACATGACACGAGAAGCGAGCAAATATCTAGGCAAAGTAGGAGACAGTGGAATCCTTTTCTTTACTGCAAAAGTGCTGCTTCACACTTCTGCGCTTTCAGTGCCCAGAGAGGCAGATTCTGATGGACCATAAGGCAGGCATTTTCAGAATTTAGGAAAAAATTTCTTTCTTGGCAAACAATGGGACCAACACGAAATGGAAGTCAAGTCTCATTCCAAGAAAGCCATATCAGATCCTATATCAGATGAAAAGGAAGATCAGAAGACGCAAAAACGGTGTTATACCTATAAGAATAGGCACTGGTAAATGTAAAATAGTTTCATAACATTTCTTATTTTGATTTGGTAAGACGATAATACATTACACGAAATCAACAATCCATAATTCAGTGAGAAGTTTCTGCAGGGCTTTCATCATGAAAGGTCAATGAGTGGCTTATGAAGAACAAAACCTTCTCAATATCAGCTTCATACTGTATTTCTAGAATAACCATTATTACTTCTCATGTAGACGAAAGACAGTTACTCCCCTTCATTACAGTGGTATCTTCCCTATACTTGTTAAATGTAGGTCTGAGATCTCACTGTTCACCTCCTGCTGTAGCCAAAGAATGGAACACAGGTGTCACATTGCTAAACTTGATCTCTGCCACACAGTTAAGCTTTACACTCTGAAATGACTGGATCATCCCTACCATTGGCTAGGTTAATTAACCAAAGTTTTCATATTCCCCTCTGCTGCTTTACCTTCCAAATACATTGGTTCTCCCTTTTTTAACAACTCACCTTTTATAACCAAAATAACTCTTCTACAATCTAATTAGACATCACTTGAAAACACAGCATTTTAAACCTGACTTCAAATCTTTTTCTCACACATAGACCTGTTTTTCGTTAGACCAAACAGCTCCTATGGCAGCACGAAGGCTACAAAACAAAAAGGAGTCACAAAAGCATCAAAAAGAAAAAAATAAATCAGATCTGACACTTCACTCATAAGACCTTCATCAAGTTATTGTAAAGTTAATCAAAGGGAATACAATTGGTTTGTCACATTGTTTCTACAGCCAGAGAGATGAACCACATGGGCAAGATGTTACCTCTCCACTTCTAGTTCATCAGATAAGGTTTCCCAAAATACCCCTATCACCTTCACTCACAGACAAGGCTGAGATTTTGAAAAATACAAATAGTTACCATGAGTGGAAATTTACTGCTCAGTTGGGACAAAAAATAAATGATCAATAACACTTACCCTTCCTCTGAAGATTCCACCACACTGGGGGAGTGAACCTCAATTTTCTAAATGTCATGGTCAGCTTCCCTGCTTCAAGCATATTGCTTGTTTAAAAAAAAATTACTTACACAAAACATTTTTTGTTTTGAGATATTTATTATGTACTACTAGACCATGGGCATAAATATGCTAAAGGATTTGAGAACACAGTTCTGCCCCACATCTAAATGGTGCCCACCTATGAATCACGTGCACAGTCACAAACGGAACAGGCTCGTGTTTCTCTTAATCCAAAATTCTTCAAGCATTTCTAGACAGTGAGAGGAAATGTAGAGTCTGACACACATATATGAATAAGAACTCTAATGAGAATCTGTAGATAGGCTCCCTAATTCAACCATGCACCTTTCTGCTAAGTACCTGCCTATATACATTCATTCAAATTGTCAGTGCCTCTGAATAGATGACCATTCCTTCACACAAGTGGCGAGGCAAATTTGAAGTGCTTTAAGAAGCTTCTAACAGGTTCAGAAATTGTTATAGATAGGACATATGTTCTTACCAAAGTAAAGTTACAGAGCACTCCTCTGAGCTAGTCCTCCATTTATCAAATAGGACTGTCAGTAAATATCCCTGTGCATTTACTTTTGATTGATCCTAAAGGATCCATGGATTTTTTCTCCACATGGGAAATAATCTCTTATTAATCACTCCAGCAGATAGGAAAATACAACCACACCTTTGCATTTTTTCTTGCCAAAGTACAGTGTCTCATGGCAACTGTCTCCGAAAATGAACAGAGAAGAGCTTGGGCAGTTAAGGAACAAAAACTCAGCTAAGGAAAACCAGACTATTAAATGTCACTCGTGTCACTCATCTCTTCAAATGTCAGCCTCTGTGACATAAGAAGACAACAGCATATCCAAAAATGTGTGAAAGTAGAAGCAGATAAAATTATGGTACATTACTAGAAGCTTTGTGCATCACTAACTTTGCCCAGCACAAACTAAAACACTAGTGATGACTGGATGTGTCTTACTGCCTGTGCTTACCAAAACAGAGTAGGACAACTCACCATGTGAAAAGGGTATAGCAAAGTTTGTTGGTCTCCTATTTGAATCTGGGGAATTGACCACCATGAACACCAGGGGTCCCTTGAATACCATAACCTCATTAGTGTGTGAACTAAAGGGGTTTCTCTCCACAAAGGAGAAAGGGTTTTTCATTTGTTGTTTGTTTTTAACAAAAGACTATACTTCCCTAGGAAAACTGGAGATACAAACACAAAATGATCCCATAAGGATAAGTTCAGCAGCTGCAGACTTAACTTTAAAAAAACCATAGGTTACACTCCAAGCCAAAAGGCCCTCAGTCTCTTACATTAGACACTTAGGAATATGCCATCATAGCAGAGTAAATCAAAAAGGGCATGAGAAAAGGCCAATGTCAAAAGCCCTAAATTGTCCAAAAGACAAAAAAACCATTTTAGCCCATAACATCCCTATGTCCCAGGCTTCATGAAAGAAAATAAAAAGGTTTGACCTATCTCAGAGTTCTTACTAGCAGCTACCACTTAAAACAGGAGAAAAGAGGACGGTCTATTTCCTTCATCCAGCCATACCAGAAGAGGTGTGTCCAGGAGTCCTTAAGCAATTAAACTGAAAGAGCATTCTCAGGAGGGTTAACTTGAGGTTTCAGGGTCTCTATAGTGTCTCACAGAAGTTCGTGTCCTGCTTATCTGCAAGTCCTGTAACCCTCTGAAAATTAATGGATTCTGTAGCCAAGTGCAAGTGGCTGTAAGGCAGATAACGCTTCCAAAGCTGTCAGTAGAAGTCTGGCAGAGTCTAAAACATTCAACAACAAAAAGGAAGAAAAGTTTTCATGCCGAATTTTGGAAGCTATTGACTTGCCCACACTCTTGTAGAGTTATAGGAGAGGATGAGAAAACTTACTGGCAACTCCAACAGAGAAGCCCAAGAAAGTTAAAAGGCTGGTACTTCTGGTGAAAGAAAACACTCTGATCACAGCTGGCTGGTGAGAGAAAGACGTATCACGCCACGTTAATTGACCACAGGCATGGAGAAGAAGCAGGCAGGAATGACAGGCATCGCCTTACATATACTGGTGAGGCAAAAGCCACTCCTCTTTTAAGTGCTTAGGTACACATATATGCACATGTGCATTATATCAGGACCCGAAGTATTCACTTTCCACAACAAAATAGTGGAAAGTAATCTTTAGGCATAAGCAGCATAAGGGTTCCAAGAAATCCACAAGCACTACCAGGAAACATTTATTAGTGGATTTGTGTCTTTAGATTTAAACTTTAGTTTTTTATTTAAAATACAGGTCAAACAGTAGCAGTCCTGCAATTATGATTCAACATTAACTACTAAGACACCTCTACAGAAACATCATTTGGATGACGTGCTTTTCCTCACATCCCAAATTGTTGCATCACATAGTTCTGTGCCATAAAAAAATATGGCAAACCCATATCTCAGCTGGCGAAAATATTACACTGGCAATTCCCACAGACAGTGATATACCTGTCTGCCTTCCTGAAATCAGAACTTCTTGCTGTGCTTCTTATACACGTATTCTCTGATGACTGCCATGCAACAGAAAACACAGCAAGGCCATATCTTGCATAGCAACAAGATATTGCAGCTTCGCATTAAACCAGTGAGATTAAGGTAATTTTACACTTCTGAGTTATTACACACCTACATCTCTAGTTCACTACCATGAATGGTACTAAACGTGCTGCAGAGTATTTTGTACTTCATATTCCAATGGAAATATACAGTATCATGTGGCCTTTACACAATTACTCTAACATAGCCAAAAAACTGTATCTGTAGTAAAATTCATACTTATTTCATATTTTACTTGACTTTTATATCCAAATGTGAATATCAAAGAAAAATCTCATATATATTAACAAAGCCATCTCATACCACATATATTTGACTGGTAAGATCCACATCCATTTTATACAAGATCATGAAAAAAATTAACTACACAACACCAGTTTTCTTACACAAAGACCTTGTAAAGCAAAATCACAACACCCTCAAGAACAACATCAAAATTGCATTACAGTCAAATAAATATAACAAGCATTTATTTTCTTTGTGCTTTTTAATAGAATAAAATTTGCTTGCACTTGTACAATAAATAGAACCAGCAGCCTTCCAAAAGTGCTTTCAGTTACTATGAAGCTGCATCAAGAATCCAGTATACACACCTTGGTGCTTCCTCCACAACCTTCTGGTTTCTCCTTTGAATGGAGCATTCTCTTTCATTCAACCATAAGGCATTGCCATGTTTATCTGCCAAAACCTGAAACAATAACAGACTGCTATTAATAAACAGATGTAAGCATATGGTCTTTCGACATAATACTATTATGCAACATTTAGGGTTTGGGTTTTTTTCCCAATCTAGAAATAAAGCTTGGGGGAAAAGCTTGTGTAGAAAATTAATTACATATTAAATACTAATTGAACATTCCTTCAAATTCTGAGTAAGACTATTCTAAAGCCACTATGTAGAGTCTATACATAGCAAAAAACCCTCTCACTTCAAAATTTGATTTCTGAATTTTTGGGATCTTCTTACAAAAGCCTGAAATAAGACTAAAACTACCTTTTCAAGCATTTCAAATTGCACTGCATTATGAAATTACACAAAAGCATATTGTCGAGCAAAATCTTGCATCAATTAAAAAAAAAAATCACCAAGGATGCCAAATTTTGCTCCTGAATTACACACAAAAACTTTCAGAAAGAATGTCTAACGGAGCTTTCTTAGCCAAACCACAGTGCCTTATCTTTAATGAAGAAGGAAAAAAAATCTTCAGAAACTTTGTTATCCTTCATTAAGGAGAAGAAAATTTGCATCTTGCTCAGTACTTTCAAAGGAAATTAAAGCACTAGTTTCAATAAATTTTTTAAAAATCAAGAACTACAGTTCTTGGCTGCAGCTTCAGTTCATGGAAGAGGTCACAAAATCAAGTATCTAGATTCAACTATATAAATTATACATTAGAAAAAATGTTTTCAGGTTCAGAATGGCAGAACTCTTAATTGATTCTTCAACTTCAAACTAGAGGTAAAAGTAAGAAAAGGAACTCTGTCCCTTTATGAAACTGATGGTATGATGCAGCCATTTCCAATACCAAATACTGGATTTGAAGATTCAAGTAGACTTCTTCCCATCTTACAATGATAACTCTACACTTACTCTTAGAACAATTTCTTTTAACACAGACCACACCTGCTCCCTTTCTTCCTTATAAAATTTATCTGCTAACCCATTTTTTTTTCCCCATCTATCTTCCTGCTCTGATCTGCGGGAAACCATGCCAATATTCATGCTTCATTCTTTAATAGTGCAGTTCTACACTGAAAACCGACAAGACAAAACAAGGAGACAATCTTCCTCAAACTGTGTGAACTCAACCATATCTACTCACATTTGTGACAACGAATCTGTATTATTTATTATTCCTTTTAGCACCACAGAGCAAGTATGGCACTAAGCAAGATGAATTCCTGCATCTATGACACCAATGGCTACTGAGGCGTGAAAAATCTGGGTAGATGTGACTGAAAACGAGGCAGCGAACTCATGAAGACAACTCATGTGCACTGTGCAGCATCAGATCCAGCGTGCTCTGCGCCCTGTAGGATCAGATGTTTTTCCTTCTAAAAAATTCTGTTGTGCTCCCACAAATTTATGGAGCTTTCAAGTGAAAAAAAGGGGTCTAGAAGACTGACAACTTTGGGATTTCCTAAACTACAGCACATTCCAGAACTCTATTCCCTGTCCAGGGGGAGGTTTAGCAGCAGCCGTAGCACCAAGATGCTCCAGCCAATTGCTAGATTCCCTAGCAGGGGACTCAATACAAAGAAAAGGAGAGGGGGGAAAAAAACAAAAACAAACAAAAAAAAAAACCAAAACAAAACAAAACTAAACAAAAAAAAAACACAACACCACCACCACCACAAAACCAGGTACTTCCTACCCAAGTGCTCATCCATCCAATCCAGCTGAGTGGAGTTCTACAGACTCATGGGGCCCTACAAGAAATCATCTGGGAGGTCCAAAGATTTTTGGACTGGTTTTTTGTGGGGGTTATTTTAGTATTAAAGCAGTACCTCTAGAGCATAGCATGGTACTTGACGGAAAAATCACTGTCCTTTAAGTAGAATGATCTTTGTGAGCACTTCTGTTTCACTGTTAGAAAGCTTTCAACTTTCCACAGAATTCTGTCTCATCAAAACAAACAAAAAAATCTTGGAACACTACAATAAAAAATTGGTCATTGCGCTTCTCTCCTCTCTCTCTATATTTTTCTGAAGAGGATAATACATTTTTTCAATCCAAGTAGTAAATTTTTTTTTTCACTTCAGGACATTTCTCATATCCTACTAAATTTCAGCAACCTGGATCTTGAAAGAAATGTTTTTCCATTATTAGTTAATGGAAAAAAGAGACATGCATGAATATCTACTTTAAGAAAGTAACTATAAATAGAATAAGCCAACAACATCTAGCATTAAGCTTTTACTTTTATTCTGTGTCCACCGTTTTCGGTACAAGAAACTAATCACAAAACAATTGTATTTCAGATGACATTCACAGCATATTGAAATCATCATCTGTGAGATGACATGAGATTCCCATTCCTATCTCATTAAAAATGCACATCCCAGCTACAGCTTTTGTTTCTAATATCTAAATATTCATAACAGAAAATGCCCTGTTTTGCAGGATTCAATGATTATGACATTAGTATATGCTATGTACATCTACATGCCAAAATAAGTATTATGTAGTGGAATCCCTCCTACGTGATTCAGCGAAATTCTGTTTCCAGTTGCAGGATTGTTGTTTAGCCAAGTAGTAGATACTCCATGTACTCTTACTTTAAACTTTTTATCAGATATTTCAGGAGAAAAAGACTTCAAATCAGTTCAAGCATAAAGTGTATTTGGACTCTATTTTCCTGTTAATTGTTTTAGTCTTTTCTCATGTTTTACAAAGTGATTGTTTTATAGCTAGACACAGGAAACTACTTATTTAACAATTTTAAGTACCAACGCTTTGGAGAAATATAAGAAAGCTAAAAAAAGTTCTACTTAAAAGTTACTGCTAAATGAATAAATATTTGGCATCTGGTCTCAAATTGTTTGTATATTCAGCAGTTTGAAAAAGAACCAAGGTCAACGTCCTAAAGCTGATTAGAACATGAAGTTAAAATGATATGCTATGATATTGTTAAAAAGTACCATCAAAGTGCTTGTATAAGGAAAACAACATTCACTGTATACCCATTATAAATAAAACTATAAATTATTAATAGCAAAGCCATTTTGTTGAAATTATTCAACAGTTCCTAAATACAGTACTACTTAATTTTTTGGGGTAGCCTTTTCTTAAGCCCAAAGGAATCTAGACAACGTAAAATCTACCCTGGACTCATGGAAGTATGGAGGAACCAATCTCATCTAACTTTTGTCATTGAAGAATCAGTAGGAACCTGCTGAATCTCCCAAATCTGCAAGCACTGAAAGAAAGATCTTCAAGGCGTACTGATCTGCACATTAAAAAAAAAAAAATAGGTAGGCAAAAATTATTCGCCACAGCAAGAGAACACAGAAAGATGCTCTAGCAATCTGACCTCTTTTGAACCCTAAGATCAATGCTGAAACTGAGAGTTCACTATGTACCTTCCCATGACCCTTCAATAGAGAATAAGGTGGGGTTTAGATTTCATTTTTACACCATTTTTCATTTTGCTGTTTCACTGTTTACAGACTGTTTCTTAATTTCACTCTTCCTTCTTCACTTCTCCCCTTCTACTCCTCTCTGCTGAGACTGTACTGGGAGTACTACATCCAGCTCTGGAGTCCTCAGTACAGGAAAGACACGGACCTGTTGGAACAGGTCCACAGTAGAGCCACAAAAATGATCAGAGGACTGAACACTTCTCCTGTGAGGAAAGGCTAAGAGAGTTGGGGTAGTTCAGCCTGGAAAAAAGAAGGCTCTGGGGATACCTAATTGCAGCTTTTCAGTACTTAGAGGGAGGCTGATAAGAAAGATGGAAACAAACTTTTTAGCAGGGCCTATATCAACAGAACAGGGGTAATGGTTTTAAACTACAAAAAAAAAAAATTTAGACGAGATATAAGGGAGAAATCTTTCATTATGAGAGTGGTGAAACAACAGAAGAGGCTGCCCATAGAGGTGGTGGATGCCCCATCCCTGGAAACATTGAAGATCAGGCTGGACAAAGCTCTGAGCAGCCTGATCTAGTTGAATATGTTCCTGCTCATTGCAGGGAGTTGGACTAGAGCACCCTTCACAATCCCTTCCAACCCAAACCATTCCAGGATTTTATGATATACAAGTTAGCCCCATAGGAAGCATCAGGCTGGGGCACACATCTGGCAGAGTGAAAAATGTTAAATATTTATCTCTTAGAAACTATTCCACACTATCAAATTTACTGCTATTGTTTCACTTAGTTACTGAGCTACTTCAGGCTCTCACTATCTAGGAAAAAAAAAATCCAACAACCACATGCCACAACGCAGAAAGAGTTTCGATTTCGGACAACAAGAAATGAAATTTCTGTGTAAAAAGTGAAATTTCTGTTGGGGAAATGAATATGCTCTGTATAGATTTCTTGACAGGAAATACTTCAAGGCTATTAACAAACACAATTCAGTTACCTATATAAGATCAAACATCACAAATTTTGAAATCATAATTTTGTGAACGAGTGCCTAAAAGAAACAACTTTTGTTCTGCATTAGCAGACCTGACTTAACGCTAAATCAAATAAATGACAGAAATGGTAATAATGCAGAAGTTAAAGAGAATACACCTGATTTTGAACCACAAACTGCCCAAAATGGGACACGAATCCTCCTGAGTTCCCAAGTAGAATTAGATACTTCAGAATAGAATTCCAAAATAGTGCAAAAACCACCTAGACCTTGCAAGAAATTGTTAAGCATGGCAGTTCTTGAACTCCTACATCCTCCACTGCACTCAAGCACTCCAACAGGACACAGAGTTCAAATCTCCAGCCTTCAGGACAGATGCCTATAACATATTTTTTCTCCCCCAACAAACTGAGCACAGTTCACAGTCTTCCTGCTAAAGAAAGGCTAGAGAATAAAAACAGGAAGGCTGTATTGTACCTGATAGCCATGTAGTTTGAGCAATGACCCAAGACACCGGAAAACACAAGACTCCAGGCCTTTTTTAGTGGAGTGTTTGAAACATTTTGAACTTTGATTTAATTATGAGTTCAAGCCTCATTAAATAAATACACAGTAATTAATAGTAGCAATAATAGTAATAGGACAAACCTGGATTTCTATGTGACGAGGGTTATCAATGAACTTTTCTATCAGTAAACGATCATCACCAAAACTTGAAGCAGCTTCTTGAGATGAAAACCTAAAACCTTCCCTTAAATATTGAAAACAAAAAGAATAATCTGTATTTAAAAAGTTAAGTCTTGAAGCATACAAGAAAGAACATTTACTCATTCCAGTAAACAGTCAGTCTTCACTAATCAACACACACATCCAAAAACCAAGTCATACCATTTGCATTTGATTCTGGAATGAGCATCCCTTTTTTCATGCTTTTCTTATAAAGACCAAAAAAAACCCCAACCAACCTCAAACCAAATCAAAACATTCTCAAAGCACAAAAAATGTCAGTGTGTTTAAAAAGCCTGAACATTTACAACAATTATTTATTCATTTTCTTTGTTGGCATTTTCTTCTGCAAAAGTAATAATGTAATAGAATTTTAAGACCCAGTAATTACAAAGCACTTTGTATACAGAAATTAAGGTGAAGCTCACCATTACTTACAGCACACAGCCCTCAATACTCAAGAACAGCAGAGGTTGGTTAGTTGTGCATTAAAGAACTGCAAATGTAATATTATAGGAAATTCCACCACTGAGCACAACCTAAAGGTGCAATACCTGACTTCACAGAATGCACTAGTAGATTTTCCCTGCCTTAAAGTATAAGTGAGTGTTATATGGAGCATTCTGTATGTTTCCCTCTGTTTCTTCTTTTACGTATCTAGTTAAACAAAATAAAGATACTTTATTTATTAACTTTTTTTTCCTCTAAATAGCAGAAAGAATACTCCTTGGCTCAGAACCTCTGACAAACAACTTCATGAACAGCTTTCTCAGGGTGAGACAGAGCATAATGCAGGGATCCAAAGGCTTCACTGAAATTTTCTACAGGCTCTGTAAGTGGTATATTAGTCCCATTCGTGTTGATACATATGAAAAGCTTGGTCAAATTTCTGTGTGACTGACCACCGAAACACAGCATCTCTGACGTTTGTGCCCAGAACAAGAACTACAGCATAACTGAGTTGAAGTTTTCATGCTTTCCACCTCTTGGATGTAGTTAACCCAGACCACAGACTCACAAGATAGGTAAATTTACATTAGAAAAAAGTGTATATTTAGAAGTGTATCTTCACCTTCTTTCGACATTGTGGGATAACACTTGTTGTAATTTTGAGACATCATACTTAATGTACAACTTTCCTAAATTCATATTTAACTTCAATATATTTAATTACCTAGTTAAGAGAAAAAAGGGACATCAAAATTAGTGATTCTGTGCACTACCTGATCTGTCAAAAAAAAACAAAGTGCTGTAACAAACAGCCATACACAGTGTTTCTTATTAAAACAGATTTACAGCTATTTTAACTCCTATATCAAAGGCTCTGATGCATTTTGTAAACATTTTTGTGTCGCACAGTTTCTTGCACTATTATTCACAATTGACTTTTTCTTCCACCAAAGGATGTGTGCTAATTAGAAATCTAAACTGCAATACTTGTTAAAAAAAGACAGGTGCCTAATCATCTCATCCATACATCTGTAAATCTTTTTAAATTAAGAAAATCTCAGATATTCTGACCTTGTTTTAGCTTAGAAATCTGTGCAGTTGCAATAGTCCAATGATAAAAATGACTTCCAATTGGATGTGAGGAAAAAAATTGCTGGAAAGAATGAAAAAGCAAAGCAGGCTTTTTAGGGAGGCTGTGTAATAATGCAAGACCCAACTAGGCAAAGTTCAAGCAACCACCTTTAAACTGAGTGTTGATGCTATTCAGAGGATGAAGCTGGATGAGATGCTGACTCTAGATCCCTTCAAACATGCACAATTTTTAAGAGGAAAAACAGGATCTCTCTAAGGTTCCCCTCTCTCCCTACAGTACATTTACTCACACTGAAGTTTAAGTTGTACAGAAACGTTACTGATGTTGCCACAAGCCTTTCCATGGGTTGTCTGAAGTGAGCGAGCCATGCCAACTTTCTGCCTCCAACTCTGAGATCAGCAGTGTTGCTTTAATTAAAACAATTTTCTTTCAAGGCAGTCAGACACTAACAAAAGACTGTACTTATTATGTAGAATTTCACGTTTTAGTATCAGGAAACAGTAAAATAAAAAATTTTTCTTGTCAAGGCCAGCATTAGAAGGGCCATCTAGTTAAAAAGTAGATGATTGATAACCATTAGTACAGCAGAAGCCCTCTAAAGCCCTAACAAGTAGCCAATAGATACTCAAACGTTGATTTTTACACACAAAACCAATATCCATTGCTTCAAGCTTAACCCCAAATTAAAAAAATAAAAAACAACTAACATTATCTAGTCACAGCATTTACGTATGTTTACATACGTAGATGGCATGTGAATATGTGGGTTTTTTTAAAAATAGGGTTTTAGGAAACACTGTTCTTCACTCATCCAATAGATTCCTTCCCCTCACCTGAACAGCACATACCTGTGCAGGACAGACCAAAGAAGTCAAGCCCATACACTCTCATTTTTGCACAGTAGTTTGAAAGGCCAAATGCAATGCTTTGGGAAGATAATAAATCTCAATGCACAGGCTTGTAATAGGTAATGCTGTCGAGTTTTTAAAGCATTGTCCTCTTATACTGCACACTTCATATCTCCTTTGCTGTAGGAGGTGGACGATTCAGAATGATTAGCTACTTATTATTCCACATTAACTTCTTACAGTCCCATTGCTCATTCCTTCAGAGCCATCGGAAGATTACAGCACCAGGGGAAAAAAACCACTTCAATCAATGTTTCTAAAGAAAGGTGGGAAACGGTAGAAAATTACTATTTCAGACTACAAAAACACGTTTACTACTAATTCTCCCACATGTCCTGCTGCATCATCCCAGTGAAGAGCAACAACTGTGGAACAGTAAAAGTAAACACAGCATGGTACCACAAGACCACAGAAGAGAAATTATAAGGGGTTCTTGGAATCTGAGAACAGATGTTTGATTTACATTCATAAAATTGGCACTAGCACCAAGAAAGAATTTCAGACACAGGACAGTTTACATTTTCCTATTATTGTTAAAAGACAAAATCTTTCATCTCTCTAAATATCTGTTACTGGAAGCTGCCTTGATAAAAACTTTCAAAACAGCTACCCACTAAGCATGCGAGACTTCAATATATAGGAAAAGTTACAGAAGGGGAGACAATACGGGGGAATTACTAACACAAAGCTCCACATTTTTCAAAGCTAATTCTTAAAAAATAATTTAGTACAAATTTCCAGCCTGAAGATTATCATGTCTGCAGCTGAAGCAACCAGCTAAAGAAACTAATTTCTATGGGCACATCCACAGAGTTTAAAACATGGGTCAATAGCTCCTGTATGATGACCTCCGATACCGAACCTACAACCCAGTAAGTGCCTTTACGTGCAAAGATCCATCACAATCTGTGCCAGAAAATTTCAATCTGTTCTTTGGAAATGATAGAGTCCTGAATTTAATTCCTTTTCAGTGCTGCCAGCCCACCATCTGAAGCCATGAAGCCTAAAAATTTCGTTACACCTACAATCGTTATAAGCATACTGAAAGCAAGAAGCCTTCCGTTTCTCCACAAAGAAGGAAGGGTATCACGTGCAGATATTCAGACACACACCCTAATCATGTTTTGCTGTACTGCATCATGAGCTTAACGTTGCCTATACCTGGAAAGCACTTTCATATCAGGCTCGCTGGGATGCAAGCACAGAGACTCTCCATATACAAGACCAGACTGGGATGATCAATGAAAGTAAATTAAAAATACTTTCAGATACAGACCACAGCAGAACTTTCTCAGGCTGTAAAAAATCTACCAACCTGAACTTTGGGTAAACTGCTTTTCAGAAATCTGCCCTTCATTTTCACTGTAATTTTAAGTCATCATCTATTAGTTGAAGAAAAGGCATGCTAAATTATACTTCTCCAAACAAAGACAACTAGCTAGGGATTACATTAGAGTGAGCATAAGGATATTTTAATTTCAGATGTGGGCCAGCGGCTTGAACTGTACACAGAATTTCACTCTAGAACTTGACAAAAAATTTGGAAAAAAGCAATAGAAGTAAGAATGGGGAGGGACTCAGATCTTAAAAAACACAACAGCAGCCCTACCCAGAGATGGTGGCAACACTGCAGCCTTGCACATGAAGGGCATGTGAAGGGCTATTTCAAAAAACAAATTGTAACACTGACAAAACTGTACCAGTATTTCTTTTAGAAATACTAGCTGAAAATTAACAGAAATCTTAGCTATAACTGGAATAATATAATAATTACAGAGGATCTAAAACAATTGTCATCACTTGGTATATTTAAGGGACATGAAAGATGAAGCAGCAGTAAGTTACCACCGGGAATAATTCTGTAACAGTAGCAATTAAGTTCCTCAGATCGGTCTTTTCCACTTCCAGTAGCTATTTCCACATCACACCACACATACATTTAAGCCTCCCTAGTGTACACATAGTCAGTTGAAACAAGAAAGGTTTTCAACTACCCTGAAAATCCAAAAGTATGTTTCCAACAAGAAGATTCTTCACCCTGAGGGTGGTTGGGCACTGGAACAGGCTCCCCAGGGAAGTGGTCACAGCAACAGCCTGACAGAGTCCAAGAAGTATTAGGACAATGCTCTCAGATAGATGGTGTGACTCTTGGAGATGGTCCTGTGCAAGGCTAGGGGTTGGACTCCATGATCCTTGTGGACCCCTTCCAAATCAGGAATGATTCTATATAAAGACTTTTGTTTTCAAATAGTATATTACATTATCCCATGAGACAAAGCCAAAACAAGTTTACAGATCAAAATATTATCAAACGTTCTTCACACTCACCTTGCATTTATAAACTCTGAAATGCAAAAGGCCATTCAGATATTGATTTTTACAGAGTCTGCCCATAGCTGATAATTTGTTTATTCTTAGTATTAAATGGACCTGAATGCAGCAAAACTATACAGTAGTTTTATGCAGTATTAAAACTATCAGATACATTGTTTTGTCAGTAACAACTGAGCCACCTTCAAAACACTCAAGTCAGGTGTTCTCTAGACATAAAAAAAGGAACAATTTTAGATCCCTAACACAACTAATGGACATGTACAACAAATCTTTTACAACCTCATAGGTATCCTTACAGACAGACTGGAAGATAAACCCTAATACTCTACTTCACTTGAGAAGTAAATCTGTTTGTCTTCAAGTTCTCTTAAAACTCACTTTCATCTTCCTGCAACAAGTATTTTGTCAACCTAATTTTGCCTATTCACAAACATTAAAATAAGCTTCTCTCTTTGATTTAGGTTCAATAAATAGTGTTGATCTGTGACTGTCTGGGTGTTCTTCCTCTTAGCACCTTTTAGATTTAACATTACACTATAAAGACAAGACTTGCATAACTAACCAAGAGGATTATTATAAGGACTCCACTCCAAATAATGAGGAGTTGAATGATACTTCAGAACTGATTTGGACTCGATGATCCTTGTCCATCCCATCCAATTCAGGAATATTCTATCATTCAAAAGCTTTCCATAAACAAGGCAAGCAGCTCAAATTATCATTACCTAGGACTGAATCAAAGTAATATCACTAAATTAATTTAGTGATACGCAAAGGTACATAAAAGAATATCCCTAGCTAGCTTCTACTGGTATCAATCAGCTCTACTAGGTGACT
Organism: Eulacestoma nigropectus; assembly: GCA_013397775.1. Classification (NCBI taxonomy): domain Eukaryota; kingdom Metazoa; phylum Chordata; class Aves; order Passeriformes; genus Eulacestoma; species Eulacestoma nigropectus. The sequence goes on from VZTE01003527.1 coordinate 89,192, forward strand.
TTCTAAGCCATAACCATAGCCTTTCTCCAAATTAAGTTGGCAATCATGATTTTAGATCCATTTTTACTTTAAAACAGTTACTTTAATCAAGCTCTTTTGCTCCTTTCTGAACTAAACAAGAAATGAATGCCTTCCTTTCAAGTCCAACAGAGGCAACTGCTGCCTGAACAAGATCAAGGCAGTAATTTTGGATTCTAAAGCAGTAGCAACAAAGTATCCTTTTAAGAAAGCAGGTTATTCTAGATCTTCATTCTAATGCACAAAACATTATTTTCCTATCTGGATTTGAATACAAATGGACTAGAGAGAGCAAGATACAAATAAACCCACCATGTTTTCTTTAAATCTAAAATTTAACTGCAAGACATTCACTGTTCTTTCATCAAGTTTTTAGGTTTTGACAAACAAAAGTTTAACAGGGGACAGAAAAATGACAGGGAAGACTTGCAGGTGACTAAATCAAACTAATGAAAATTTCAGTTGTACTTTGAGTCGACTCCAGCACATGTGCTGCCTTCTCTGTGCAGAAAGGAAAACATTCAGGTTATTCTGGATCAAATAGGCTTTTCATTACAAGTCTTTGAAAAATCAGAAAATACTTTTTTCTGTAAGATCAGCAGCACATGGAGTTGAAATCAGGTTCCTCGCTGCCAGAATATCAGCAGAGAATGGATTGTAAAATTCCAGGTCAACAATAAAGCATCATGATATGTTCAGGATTCAGACAACCAATGAGACATGAAAACATCTGTGTGTTGAAACACGTGTCGTTTCAAAACAGACAAAAGTACAACAGTTTGCTGATACAAATACTTTAAACACATAAGTATGCAATTTATTAGAGCACATTCTGGTAATATCGTATGTGTTTCCACATATGAATTATCAGTCTCATCAACTTTAACAGAACTAATGGCATGCATTAATGTTTGTGAATCAGGGCCAATAAATATTCTACCTAACACAGAGAATTAATAAATCAGCATTCTAAAAGGCATACAGCAAAATGTTATTTACACTTTAAACATTAGACTAACAGCAGCTGTAAGTGCTGGTTTTTTATTGAAATTAATGGATGATGTTTTGTAAGGTTTATGCAAGAATTAATGAGCAATAGGTACACGGAAACTTCCAGAGTCTATCGCTTACTATACTAAAAGGATAAAACCAAATAATATCCAATTTCTCTGTCTAACATTTCATATCTGCTCAACTGTCAGCTCACAATGGCTTAATGGGACTTCAGTAACTGCAGCATTCATCAAGGCAAGCTTTTGGACAGCATCTCACCTGGTCTCTTCATCATCCCAAGCGATTCTCATGCCTTTCCCACCACCACCTGCTGAGGCCTTGATCATGACAGGGTAGCCTAACAGCGGGGAACAATTAGACAGAAGTTCAAACTTTGTTCAGTTGGTCAGAGGAACATGACAACTGACCACATGTCCAATAAAGCCAGTAGACAATAACTTCATTTATTAAAACACTTTGTTTGCAGGGAGAACAGAGGAGAAACTTTTCTTTTCAAAACTTAGCTGTCAGTGCAGTAATTTCTACAGCCAAGAAAGGCTGTCTTCTCCAATTCATTTATACCAAAAAAACACTGAATGAATTTTTCCTAAATAATGAAGTGATTTATGAATAAGGCATTTGACCTTTTTAAGCTCACATTTCTTTAGGAATATTTTTTTTCCTTTGTTGCTGATTAAATAATTTTTTTAAAAAATTAATAGCAAAAATGAGTAGATCTTCATAAATTAAGTCTAAAGATTGAGTAAACAAATAGGTATCTTAACACTTCTAGTGCAGTACATTATAAATAATACAGTAGCTCAAGAGCTGTGCTGCTTAGACATTATGCAAATAGTATCAGAAAACAGATTACTTTTTTTACAATAAAAAATGTATTCTCCCCAACTACTGACAAGTAGTAAGAAAAAACAAGCAATATAAATCTGACAGCATTGTACATAACTGGCAATATCTTACTCGTAGAACAAGATACTGTAATATGCATATAAGGTTTTTCTTTTCTGAAAGCTGGAAAATAACAGTAACAAAGTACACAGTTTAAATGCCGATTTAGTAATGACTGCTTCTCTTTTAATATAATCTTTTCATTCAAAGCAACTTTCTGAAACAATTTCTTCATACCAGAGAACTTCACTGTTCTCTACACGAACATGCAGAAAACTAAAATCAAGGCTCTGTTTAAAATGCTTTTGACATTTCTAGGATAGCAAAAAATTCTTCATGCCTTTGGTCTCCAGTATGTCTAATGAAAATCACACCATTAAGGCAAATATCAGACCAGCTGATATTGTCTGGCAAGAAGAGTCTATCAGTCCATTCTATAAAAGGCTTTGATTTGGGGACAGAAAGAGACATTTGAATATGGTTCCTAGAAGTGGTCCAGTCTATTGTCATATGTGTTAGTGATATTTACAGTTTCTTTCTGGAATGTAGATCTACTCTTGCTCTGTCAAGTGACAGCAATACAATATGCCCACCTCCTCCTCACAGTGATCTAACTGAAAGGAGGTTCAGGAGAAGATAATTAAAACCAGCAAGATCTGGAAAACCTTTTTTTTCTTAAAAAGTCTGAAATGGATACCAAAAAAAAGGCAGGAGACAAGCATAAGAAACATTAGTGTTGATTGGAAGGCAGGAAAGCAGCAACAGCACAAGAGAACATTAAATTAACAAAGAAACATAAAAAAAACCCCAATAAAATAGTTTCCAACTTAACACATTATTAGACTGAGAAACCCCAGGCTATAAAGCATTCACGTGGCTGGAAGCTGTAGAGAGGTAATACTTAAGCATATGTAGAGCACAAACCAAGTTCCTATAGGCACGGATTACCAAAAGGCTATAAATCTTCATGTCTCTGAGTCTAAAGTAGTCTCTTGTTACAGCGTATAAGGTTAAGACCAAATAGAGCCATGCAAATAACCTTTCTAGAGTCTCTCTCAGATTTTCTTATGAAATATCTGATACTGCCCATAGAAGGGTACAGGATAAGTCACAGAATAACAGTGAGTTTGATCCAGGCCTCTACAATCCCAGAGATTAAAGGGTAAAGGCAAAATAACTCTAGATTACATGCAGCAACAGTGAAGTTCAATAAATTTTCATGAAATGCAGTATATGCAATATTTACCAAGAGCATCTTATTGATGCTGTAGCTGCATTTCCAGATCCCTGGCAGCTGCCAGGCTCCTACACAAGTCACTGGATATCTTGAAATAAAGGAAAAAGCACGTCTTGTATAACTTTCACGCAAGAAATGAGATTTTATTGCATAACACTAGAGAATCTCTGGCAATACTATCACCATCTGGAGACCCTGTCCAATCCAAAATGCTGCAAGACTGAAATTTTGAAACAAGCATTGTTTTAAGCCTCATTATGGCAAATGCACTAAAAATTTCCATCACCTAATCATCTTATTCAGTGTTACATATACTTGAAAAAAAATCATCATCAGTTATGCTACCAATTTCAGTCTAACAATATCAGTCGCTTGAATGGCTTGCTGATTTTAATTCTGTAAGCAGAGTCTAGTCCTAATTTACTGTTCTTTAGTTTCAGAAGCAAAACAGGCGTGCTGAAAGTGAGCCTTGGTAAGTCTTTATATGCTCCAAAATGTAATTCACATATCACAACTCACATGGTTAAATTATCAGAGAGTACACATGGGTTACCAGTATCATTCACCAAGTGTAGGACCACTTTGCTTCCACTCCCGCCCACCTTTTATGTACAGTGTCACATGCCAACCATGCTTGTAGGCACAGCAGTTAAAGACTCCAAAAGAGCCACTATATACGATTAAAAATAAAGTAAGTTTTAAAAAAATTAAGTAAGGCCTGTTTTGAAAAAATACATACAGCTTTTCTGGTTGAGAAGGAAAAATTGCAACAGACCTCTACATATTAGCTTGTAAATTAGCCAGTCCCCTGAAAATAAGGGTACTGGAGCTTTTGCTCAAATACGAGGTTACACACTCCTTGCTCTTGGGGGCACTGAACTAAGCTTAAGAGCAGCTCTTTAGCCAATACCAAACATTGAAAACGAGGCTTTGTAAAATTTAAGTTTTGCGTGTATATTGGGTATAGGATACTGGGATCAGAATGCATTACTCAACACTCTCCACTTTTGTACTATTCAGCAGCAATCAAAATTGCTTAAGTATGTTCACATGGATTGGTTGGACTAGTTGTGGGAAGGGAGAGGCATGCAAACAATTTCTAACACCATTTATAAGTACTCACAACAACAGCAATGAAAAGACTCACAAAACAGACACATTTTTGAGGAAGTGTTAGGTTTTCAATCCTTCCCTCAAATTAGATGCCAATTTATGTGAAATTAAAATTGCATGTGAGATTAAAACCTACTCTTGTTTTACATTCTTGTTTTACATTCTTGTGATGCCTCTTAAGGATGGGTCTGAAGATCTTAGGAGGCAAGAAGGTAAAAAGCTGTCAGACCTGAAGATCACTTCGCCTCCTCTTGCTGCTAGTTACAATTAAGTTAGGACTGTTTTGTTTCCAGGACAGTTACTATTCTGAGAATCTGAATGATAAAAGGAGCAAGCAAACTTCTGATGTCTCACAGCTGTTAGCTCCTCCACCCTTTACCACCACGGTTTTTAGATGTCATTTAACCATTTTAATAAAGTTGCAGATAGTAGACCACAAAATGCATTGTGCAATACCAATTTGAGCAATACTGCATGTGGTGATACCAGATTCTTTTCAGTACCCATTATTAAAAGCTAGCATTAACTAAACCCATGTCAAATGAAACATGACCAAAAAAACATCTTTTTCACCTCTTCAGTTCGGTACAGACTTTCATTTAGTTTTAACTGACCGCACTTCATAGCTGTTCAATCCTTTCAAATAGAGGAGTCAAACTTTCTGCAGTTTCATCAATGCTTCAGAATCAAGAAGCCAGCAGTTCTAAATGTACAACTCTACATACAGACCTAAAAGCAGCATGGGAAAAGGGCCAATGTAATTAAGCACTACAGAAAGGATCACAAGAGCAGAACAGCCCACACCAACAAACAGAGAAGAGAGACTGTAGAAAGGAGCCAATACAGCAATTTGTGCCTGAACTTCTTCCAATTTCCAATTTAGCCTAATATCTGTGTCACATTCTCTCTTGACAACTCAGGAAAATCTCTCAAATCAGTGGCAAAAAGAAGGTTTCATTCCCACACCTAGAAAATGTGTATCCATAGATAACAGTCAGTGAAACAGGTAAAGGCTGTGTTCTCAACCCTGAGGTGCCATGCTCCACTACTACAGGATCTTTGGCCAGAGCACAGCAGGGAGAAGCAGGAAAAAAACACAGGCAGCAATACAGCATCACACAGAGTTTTAGTGTTTTAAGCGCTGACCCATGGTTATTTTTTTAATAATTACTTAAGCTTTCTCAGAAGACTGAAACTCTGGATTAGTGAAATTAGAAACAATCTGAAAGCATTCCATTGTATATCAAGTGCTTTATACACAAGGACAAATACATTACATATATACAAGAGACTATCATTTCATTCGACCTTAGATCCTTTGAAATTAAAATCACTACGTTTTACTCTGGTCAGCGGTTACAATTAGACAGAAGCTTAACCAAACTGATCAACTTGCTAAAACATGGGTGAGGAAAAGCTAGAAGGGACATTTTTCTTTCACTACATGGTATCATAGCACAAACTCTTCTTGTATCAAAACAGTTTAAGAATTTTCCATCTAAATAAAGCACCACCCAGCTGTCTGTAATTTACTTTATTATCACAGATTTAAGAGTGCCTTGATATAATGACCTCCGAAGTGCTAGTGATATCAAAGACAGGAACCAGTCAGCAGAACACCAGAAGAACTCAGAGGAAAATTAAAAAAGAATGTATTTTAAAGGGTGTCTAGAAAGCCACTGCATGCCTTCTGACTTACATTCATCAAAACTGTTTAAAAAAATACTTGCGGGAAATCTTTAAAATACAAGAGCAAGAAAGACTATTGAAGAAAAACAGAACTGAGATGAAGTCACAATACTATGTCTTTATTCAGGACTAAACTCAATTTTATTTACTGTTCTCTTCTGAATGTTCCAGTTTGGTTAATAACCACTTTCTTTGGGTAATGCTCCCATGACAGTGATCAGTTACCACTAGATTTCACAACAAGGACACAACGCCTGACCCACAGAAGTGCTGACTTCAATTGTGTCAGCCTAAAAGTCAGACAAGCCTAGGAGGCGTTTCAGGGCAGTTAACCAGTGCAGGGTAAAAGCCCCAACTTAAAGGGGAAAGATCTTACACTGCTTAGAAGTTATCTGTGGCAGTGCAAGTCCCACTTTATCTGGCACACAAACGCACAGCAATAGCTTTTGACACAGGTGAAAAGCTGTTTATCTACCTGTGATAAACCTAAATAGCTTCTCAGGGTTAGTCTCAAAGGGAAAAAATAAAGAAAAATCCCAAGAAAAATCATACATCTTACTGTATTAGGTTCTTCTTCTAGAAAGCATTTAAAAACGTGTAATTTCAAGCATATGGTTTAGTATTTTCACTAATATCAAGCTTTAGTAAATAAAAGCCAAAACTCATTAAACAAACATATATTACACTTAACCTTCATCAAAATGAGTCCCAGACTCATTTGCTGGTTGCTCTTTTCACCACTCTATAAGACATTCAGAAGCTGAACAGTGATTTTATTCCAGTAAGCACAGAATGCTGGTGCTCTGGATCATATTCAAGCTAGCTGCAGCCCACACAGTGATGAAGAAGGAAGATCATAACATCACTGGTGTCAGTCTCCATGTAAAGGGAAATGTACCATGCCTAGATTCTGACTATCATGTCCAATTGCAGATATACTTTCAGATAACTCCTTTAGTGAGGTACTCATTACTGCATATTACATTAATTCCACAAATTATGGCTGCGCTTGTTCTGTAAAGTCCAGTTTGAAAAGCTCAAATGTGATGATTTAAGAGATAGGGCATTAATGCCTAGACGATTCCAGCCCTATGGGCAATAGGGAACTTAAAAACTATTAAAACATTATTTGTTCTATAGGGATTACTTATTACACATTCAATTTAGTCAACCATGTCTGCTGAGAGGCACACAAATCCCACCATAGCTAATTTAAGAACTTACCAATTTCCCTTGCAATTCTGACAGCTTCATCTGCATCCTGTAAAAGCAGGAAATGAGACCCAACGTTAATCCCATCAGCCATTGCACTATGTCCTGAGGGCAGTCATATATTGCACTACTGTCTCCTCCGATTCATTTAGTGTTTGATTTTACAACCTTCTGACCCTTTTCAGCCAGAGGAATGTAAAATTAATACCATAAGTGGAATGTAAATTCTACCTCATCATTAGTGCACTGAGAAACTCAAAGCAACAAGGAATCAGCTGACAGGAAACACAACCAGGATCGCAAAATTATTTTCTGCACTTGTAGGAATTTAATGCTAGAATTTAGAAGTTTACAATCAATAATGGACCATAAATCAGATTGTTAAAGTTTGTCCACTACCAGCTTGTTTCTGTCCTCACAGGTATTCCTTGTGTTTTCCTGATTGCTGTCAGTAGGGGGAGTTGATTCTCTATTGTTTGGGAGTAATTCAAGTTCAGGAAAAAAGTCTTGCAGAACTTCTTTAAAGACAAATGGTTTTTGCTTACTCAAGAAGGAACACAAGCATTTCAGCTTTGAAAGTTCTGCATTCTGAAGACAAAATAAACCTTAAATGAATAATTTTAAACTATATCTGAAAGGAGAAGATTCCCATAATTGTTTTCATTTAAGAGAGTTGCACTTTACTAGCATACAACAACTTTAAAAACCCTTTTGTTGATGCCACCTATTGCTGCAGCTGTCTCATACTACTGTAGCCGGGTACAGAAAAAAGTCCTGGCAGATTCAAAATAAAAAACCAAGATATGTGAATTCCTTATTTTTCAGTAACAAAATCGCTTCTCCTGCAGTAGTTAATTCTAGTTATTTCTACTGATAACAGTATATTTCCATTATACAAAATTAGAAAGAAAAAGGGTTAAATTACTGTGGTACGGGTTAAGCTTTAAAATTCCATCCAAATTTGCTAATATTTATACTATCCCACGATACACATTAAAAAATTTGTATAGAAGGCATTAATGTCTGGAAGCCACCAGCTGCTAACTGTGTCTGAAACTACGAGGGCTGACTTATGAACATTAAACTGAAACCTGATATTTTTAAAGCTTTCAAGGCAATCCATTTTAAAAGCACCCAGGTCAGAACTTTAAAAAAAAAATACATAAGAAATGTTCATACCTGGTTCATTTATGTCCGATAATAAAACAAAATCCTCTTTAAAAGTCTTCAGTACCTAGTAACAGCCCCATGAAGAATATGGGGGCTGGCAGGGGAAGTTGTCAGAAAATTTAATTTCCTTTCATTAGCTAGTCTGCTCCACAAATCGGTGCTTGTTAAGTTCAAAGCAGTCCTGAAAGCAACATCAGTTTTAAGTCTTTTTACTCCAGTCACATCTGTTAATGAGATTTTTCCAAATAACAATTGTTTTTAACTCAAGAGATAAATCTAGCTAAAAAAAAAACCTGTCCCTCACACTCCCCCCCCAAAAAAACCTCAAGAGTTTACTGTTTTATTACACCTTGCTGCTTTCCATGACCCTGCACCCTCCAAATTTTAGCTTAAAGGGATAAAATGCATGAAAAGGGTCATTTAAGAATGTTAGTGGTTTCCACACATTGAGTTTGAAGGTTCTTTGTTCCTGCCTGTGACAGTTATGCGAGAATACTTCCCCTTAATAGCCTCTCTGTCAGGAAGTGTTAAACCTGCCAAATGCAGACAATTAGAGCCTCTTGAACAAAATGCAGGAAGAGTGATGACTGATGAAGAGCCACGATTATAGCCGAGAAGGAAACTTTTACATTTCTTTTCTCTTGCAAATTCACCCATATATTTGCAAAATAGAATTAAGGAGGGGAAGCAAACAGGGTAATCTTTTTTCACTTAGTTACCTGCAAACAAGTGGCTAACTGATACACTGCAGTCCACAGGAAGACAAGCTTCAAATCATTATAGGGGAACTTCTCACTGCCACTGTATTTTTATACATGCATACAACAACTTTAAGTACCAAGCAGATTGGTATCAGCAGCACTAATTGTCTTAGTTCTGGCTTGAAAAGACTTTAGTCATCTGCCCACCACAGTTATTAATTTACAATATTTCAGCATCTGTTTCTTTTACAGTTCTAACATACTAGAACCCAAACTCTTAAGATACAAGGGGAAAAAAAAAATCAATGCATACTCAAATTTTCGCTTTCAAAGAGCATTTCTGAACCAGAAAACAAAAATTCGCTGTGTTTTAAAGATGAAAACTAATTAAAAAGAAAAAAAAAAAATTAAAAAAAAAATTAACATTTAAATCTCTGTTAAGTCTTTTGATCTTTTTCCATAAGAAAGTATGTTGAATATATGTTTAAAATACCATGAATTTCATTTGCTGATTACATAAATACAGAAGCAGTTTGAGTAAACAGAAAAAGTTAGGACCATTATTTTAGCTTTTTAGTACATAAAACTTATGACAGATACACTATATTTGCACAAGAGGAGCAAAAAACAGAATGCTATGATACTGCCTAACACACGTCTACATGTGCAAAATACACAAAACCACACTGGTACTATAAGCATTCTAAATTATTTTTTAAAAGCGAAAGTCCTCAATGATTTACTGCTGTTTCCTCCAAAAGCACATTAGCTACACTACCATTTTCCCAAAATAACCTGGAGACTGTAAAGAAATATCTAATTTTAGCACTACCTTTTATTGTACAAATAAAAATGTTCAAGTAATGGTAGAAGTTAATAAAAATCCTAAGAGTTATAAAATTATGTCATAGTGTTTTCACAAATAGGTGATTCCATTAAGTTAAAGAGACATAAAATACTCCTTTAGCATAAGAATTCCTAACCTCCTAATTTCATGTACATGCCTCTCAACCAAGTACCAGGAGGTGGAGACAGAAAAACAACACTGTCTTGATGTAGGGGAATGCAAGGATAAAGCTGTTTAAGAGACTCCTAGAACTGTGAAACACTGTATTAATTATGAATAACTGCATAATAGTTTTCACGGCTGAGGCTGTTAGCCTTGGAGAACCTCCAGTTCATATCCAGTCTCTTCACAAGCTCTCCAGCAAAACAGTGATCATTCAATCCTAATGTCAACATCCCAATGCAAGAATTCAGCTGAAACAGGTATCCAAAACTTAACTACAGTAAATTCAGAGCCTTGCTGAAGACCTCTAATGTGTTTACTGACATCAGCGAAACTAAGTAGACACGGACATTATTCTTCTGGGTCTACATCCAGCTGTGTTCTACCAGCCATAAAACCAAACTGGCTGTACGTGGTGAAACAATACAAAAATCATTCTGCCCTTGCCATTCCTTTGCCAGTTTTTCACCACAGCATGTCCTTATTCTCATTACTCGGCCTCCACTTTGTTCTTGTCTCTTACTCCCTTTTGGTTGTTTACAGTCAATACATCATCTCAGCCCTAACTTTAGTATAGCCATTGCTCACATGGATTAATGCTAATTCTTTTGATTAAAACCATTTACCACTACCTCTCCCAATCAGGTTTTATAAAACTAATTGTAGTTACACATTTTGAAATTAATTACCTTTGAACACTTTTGTTGGCTCTCTAGCTGACAGCACAAGACTCCGGTTCCTTACATGTGCAGACTGGATAACCCTTGCCCCAGCCAACTGAGAAACTGAACCAGGGATGAGAAGAAAATTACTCTTTGTCAAACTGCCCTCTCCACTCTCATTCTACATCTTTCCACAGTTTCATATTTGCTAGAGCATTTGCCAGTACAAGAACAGTTAGTTGTGTCTGTTATGCCAAGCATCCTCCTCTTCAATCCTTCCAGCTTTAAGTATACTGTTGAAGGGCTTCCTTCTTTTAAATTTCTAATTTAATTTCTACTCACTGGGAATTTTTCTGCATGTAACTTCTCCAAGATGTTATTACAAAACCTTAGCAACTACAGTGTCTCCTATGTGTAAGTGCTAAGCAACATAAACAAGAGAGGAAAAATATCATTTATTCATGAAGGACCTAAGTATGTGCAGCACTTTTTAACAAGGATAAAGACAACCCTTCTAGTAACAAAGATTTTCAGTGCAGTCATGAGTTGAATAATGAAGCACTAGAAGTTGTTATTCTGTGTTTGCTTTAACTATTCATCCACAAAGAATACATGCAACAGATCTGTCTTAATTTCTGGCATTGTCAGAGGCATGAATGCAGTTTTCTTCCAGCTTTACTAGACTCCACTTCAAAGTTGAAGCCACCTCTAATCACCTTAAGCATCAAGCAGACGCTTAGCTCCTTTCTAAGACCTTTAAAATTTTTATTTCTCAAGAAAAAGAGCTCTCAAAGATTTTAAAAGCTTCATAACTGAATAAAATACGTCTCCCAGAGAATGGCAGAAATCCTAAACAGTCTCCAGTTCCTTGTGTGTTGCTGTTCTGATTAGAGCTGGTATCATACAGCTTTGCCCTCCCTATCTTAGTCTGAATTTGCAAAATAGTATATCAAGCTCTAACCAAATATCAGGCATCCTGTATGACCTAATTATCTAGGTATCCATCTGAGCAAAAGACATTGTCACAGGAAGCAAATCAGAGAACAAACATAGGCACATATTTAGATCCATAGCAAGTATGACACTATCAATTATCAGAAGTTTTATTTCCTATAATTGGTAATCAAAGCACTGGTTAGCCTAAAATCTGCAACTCTGCTTTTTGATGGAGACTACAATGCTGGCAATGTCTGAGGACTTTCCTTTTTCTTATTTGGTAGGCACAGTGCAGGTTTGGGTTTGGGGGTTTTTTTAGTTATGTACTCTTCTTCATCAACACTCTTCAGATAATCAGAACTGGTGCAGGGCTGAGGTACATGAAACTGATATAATATGGACACTTTGGGATGAAGCAACTACCACATAGCTCCTCTCAACAGCAGAGGACTGGAGTTGTCAACTCAGTCCTACATTACACTTCATTTGGTTTTAAGGGTATTGTTGCATATAGCTCATTGCCAACCATATCACTTTAGTTTCCTTTTTGTGTCAGGAACATCAGATAATTGTCAAAAACAGTGCAACTGAAGGTCAACAAAACAAGTGCATACAAAAAAGCAGCTCAGCTGTACTGGTTATGGGTCTATCTGTTCATTAACCACTATCCTACCTTGTCAGGTTTGTTTATTTTTATTAGCAGAATACCAGACCCTTACATAAGTTTTAACTTGATACAATGATAAAACCAGCATTTTGAGTATTTAATTCTGCATTAGAGAATGTTTTGTGGTGTTCAAATGATTAATTCAAAGTTATCTCCTAGCTAGATGCTTTTCTGGAAGTTATTTTCAGGATTTCTAGAACAATATACAGGATTTCAGAACAGAGAACGTTATGCACAACAGCTTGGCTGCTGTTAAATCTTATGAGTGCTAAAGGACCACATACACAAGGGACTGCTAAAACATGCAACAAAAATCTGAAATTTGCCAATTTGCCACTCACAGACTTCAGCATGGCCACGAATGCCATTCCACCATTCACATGGAGCCCTCCAGAAAAGAAAGAAGTCTTTGCACTTTTACCTCTTGCAGTATTATCCTGCTACTAGTCATTACATGCATCATGCACTTCCATCACAAGTACTGAAAAATTCCCTTGGGCATTTTGACTTCAGCTATTTTGTGATTTTTATCATACTCTCTCACTAGTCAAGTTCTCCAAGCAGCCTCGTTGGACCAGGTAATTTTGCGGAGGCTTAGTCCCTTTGTACTCTATTTACCTTTTGCTTTTAGTCAGGTTTTGGGGGGTATTTTGTCACTTAACAGAGTTTAAAATCCAGCTTAGCTACAACACGCTTTTTCATGCAACTTAAAGTTTTACTCAAACTTAATTTGAAAAAAATCTGATTTGACATCTCAAGCACAAAAAATTTCAACCCAGGAGGTCAACATTTTATAATGCACCAAGTTTTAGTTGTATACAATGAAGGTTTTAAAAGAGAAAAGCTTATTTAACTACATTAACATAGACAATATATTAAGACACACAGGAAAGCTTGTAAGAGCCCAACACAATCACTATAGCAGAAAAAAAACAAAAACTAAGATATACTTTATTTAACCTTACAAACTATAAAGAAACAACAAATTTTTTTTTACAAAACTGTTGGAAGGCATTCCTTCTAAAACCACACAAAAAGCATTAGCTGTAGATTCTGATAAAGAGCCACCAACTTCCCCCTATTCCATCCTCACCCTGAATTTTGCAACACATGGAAATGTGCATCAGAACACACCATAAAATGGAAACTTCACACAGTTTAACAAACTTCACTTAACTCAGAGCTGTCAAGATCTTGGCCAACAAGAAGACCTGAGAAATGTAAAGATGTGCAAATAAGTCGAATCCACACCTGACATTTAACACATCTACCTGCCTTCGTGTTAAATTTAAAGCAAAGTATTTTTAGGGACTCCACTGAAGAACTCCTAATACATCATTTATTATCAAGGACTTTCTCCTCGTCTCCAAAGCTCTCTTGTTAGTAAAAATCTGTACTCATTTTTAATTACATTTTACTGAAAAAGAAGATAAAACTGTAATTAGATTTGGCATCAGACCTTCAATAGGTGTACTTTGATTTAGACACTGTTCCTACAGTGGGCAGACAGTAATTAAATGATTTCTCACCTTGACTACTCCATCAAAGCCAGGGATCGTGTTGACCTTTGCATTCTTGGCTAACAATTTGCTTTCAATCTTGTCTCCCATAGCTTGAATAGCATGTGTGTCAGGTCCAATGAAGGTGACACCTTCTGATGCCTGCAAGGACAATGAAGATAAAACTTTAGGAGACAAAAATAAAAATCAGCTTTTCTATACACAGATATTACCATTAACTTTTTTCTCTTTTTGAGCTGACTAATGCACTAAGACTTATAAGACAGTGATCTCTTCACGTAACAACAGAGCAATATATAAATATTTCAGACAGTTCACTAAAAATGTGTACGACCTTGTGAAACTATGTATACACACAGATTCAAAGCCCTATAATTAGCATTTGTATAAATCAAAAGCTAGGCCAGAGAAAAATAGCTGCAAGTGGAAGTACTCCAGCCTGAAAGTTAGAAATATCCCTTCAGAAAACAGAGGCTTGTTAATTCACCATTGAAATAACCAAAAGTGATTTACAAAGATGCACTTGCCAAATGATAACACAGTTTAAAATTCTATTTAGCATACATTCCTAAAACCAAACCTCAATGAAACATCACAATGATAATGCAGTCTCTTACTCAACATATTTAAGACCTTGAAAATAAAGCAATAAGTGAAGTAACATTTCCTGATTTTTTCAGGCAATTATTTTCCAATAATAATGTGGAAAGAGGTTAATATAAAATATTTTAACATTTATAATAATAAATAGTATTTAACAGTTCAACATTAATATGTAGGTAAAACACTGAACTGCATGTTTCTTCCTCCCGTTTCTCTATGCCAACAATAGACTTCAGCAAGGTGATTCAGATAAGAGGCATTTTTTCAAACCTCTTCAGGTCAGTACTACGGTAAGGTAAAGGCAATTCTACCAAAACCATCCCCTGAAAGTTACTGATGCAATAGCGAGTACACACGTGCTTCAGGTAACTTTATGTCTTTTGTACTGGAGGGAGAAAGGATGAAAGAGGGGTAAGGAAAAAAAAAATTTAAAAAAAAAAATCAAGCCTAGCACAATTTTTCCAAGTTACATTTATTTTCTTCTCCCCAATTTTAAGACACCTGTAAAATGCCTAAAAACAACTTCTTTCTAGCCAATGGGCAGCTTACTTAATACCAATACTAACAAAATGGCTAACAGCAACTTCTTCTATCACAATTTATGTCTTACTATTTTGTCTGACACATACTTCTGCTCTACAAACCATATAGTTACAGTCACTAACAATAAAAAGTCATTTGTTGAAGCTTTTTGTATTTATGTGATGGTAGTACATGATCCAATCCCAAAACATAGGAAAAACATGTTTAAGTTGGAAAACATCCTCCTATTCGTGATCTTATAAGAGCTGAGAGATCTCAACATGCTCGGGAGTCACTGTTTGCACTGTCAGCAGCTTCCTAGCAGGACCAGGGCAACAGCAGAAGCTATGTAGATGATTTCCTACCATCCTAGCTAACAGAGTGCTAGAGATTATCCAGAAAAGATCAGGTAAGTATGACATACGAGGAAGTTCAGTGCAAAGACACCCAAACCAAGTGCAGAGCATAAGTTCTGCTACATCAAAGGATTGTTCGCTTTGACTCACAATGAACCATCTGGGGGTTTATCTCTGCCCACCTCTTCTCGACTGCATTGGGCTTCTTAGCTCAGCAACTCAGGAATTAACAACTTGATTAATAGCTGTCTTAGAAAGTTGGGAAGACTACAATAGAAAGAAGGAAGAGATAGGAAGACCAAAACAAGGGTGCAGAACTGTAATTATTTAGTGTTCAGATCCTTTGTCACTTTAAGAAATTCACTTTTTAAAGGAGAAGGGAAACAAAGCAAGGAGTTGATGCATGAAACCACGGTGACACAAAGTTCGGAGCTGACTGTTTCAGAAACAACCTGAAAACTGATAATTCTTCCTCTCTTAACAAAAGACACAAATAGGTACCTGCATATACCTGGAGGCAGGGCAGAGTTCTCTTCTGTCATCAGACTGTATCCCAATCTCAAAAAGCCTTGTGGAAAAGGTTCGCTTACATACATGACAACTGGAGATTACTGTTCCTCTTGTATCACTCCTAACCTGGAAACACCTTGTTTCCACAGTTTCTGCCACAACGCTGGCATTTGCATCCTGACCAATACCACTTCAAACTTCACCACATATTGCTTCCTCTCCTCACTTTCTTCTCAGAGTTTACCATCAAAAACATGGGATCTCCAGCGGTCAAGATAGTGGGTCCAAAACTTTTGCTGCCCTAACAAGACCATCCAAGTCTTGTAGATTGCAGTCTACTTCCATACTCTTATAGTATTTTTTCTCCTCTTTGTTTGGACAGAAAATAAAAAATCTTCATTCAAACTGGAGGTCACAGGAGAGGGTAGAAATTACATTCATGGCATTAGCAAGCATACACCTTTCCAGCCAAATGCACATAGGGGACATCATGCTTGACCTACTGCCTCATCTCACTGATTTGTGGCATGGACTTTCAAAGTGCCCAGTTCATTCCCTGCTCCTGTCCAGATAGCTGGATAAGAAGAGAACAGTACCATTCAGGAGAGATTCATGAACCACCTGAGAAGGAACACTGCAGGCCATTTCAAGAAATTAATCTCTGCATCAAATGTATTTGTTACATGAATCCTATAGAGCTGTAATATTCCACGTGGATACAGCCAATACCACTTACTAAAAATTAAGTACCAGATGATGTGCAGCAGATTCACATTACTCTAATGCAAATATCACCTGGTACAATCTGAATCTTTGTCTTTTTTAAGGTATACTTTTCATAACTCAGAATTTATAAACTGCACTGGTCTACATATGCATCTTTTGGTTTTAATTGTTTCCAACATTTGTACCTTACATAGATCAGCTCTTTCATGGTGAACAGGCAGCAACATAGTACCACCAGCTATTCCCTCACAACATCAGTCAACTGGGGCAGTCACCACAGCCAGTTATCTTCCATCAACAAAATCTGAAACATAATAGTTCAACTCAATGTGATATCACTGGACACCTAAAACCACATGATTCTGCATTCTGCAACATCCATAAATCAAAAGTAAGTTAACAAACCTAGGAGGTTCTGCTGGTTTCCAGGCAACATGTCTAACCATCTCTTACACAGGAAAGGTGTGCATTCTCTGACATGACTTGCAACTAACTTCAGTTAAGCACACAAAAAAAAAGACTTTGTCAGCTTCAGGCACTACTAAACAAAGTATTGCAAGTCTTGCTACAGTAATTTAATACCCCATCACTCAAAGATGCCTGCTCAAGCCCTCTGCCAAAGCTTCTCAGCTCATCACCAGAAAAGGGTTCCAGCCTCTTCATTGCCAACACTCACACAATGTACTAAATGATCTGTTCAAAAGTCTACTGCCCAATAATGAAAATGCCAAAAACAGACCGTAAGAAAGAATGTGGTAGCAACATCTTCAGCTCCCACAGAGATTTACCAGCATTCAACCATAGCATCCTTAGTTTATCGAACACACAGAAGTGGTGAAACTCTAACAGAAAAACTTGCAGTGTCTGATGACAGTTTGCTCACACACAGACTTGACAGTGTGGCAGCAAGTACCAAAACCTCTGCTGTACATACACAAGCTTACACACTGCATATCAAACAAGTTCTTCCAAAACTTCTGTTATTCCTCCACACATTCAGCAGCATATTTCAGCCTTGAAGACTAATTATCTGGCTGCAGAAAACACATCAAATTTCACCATAAACATGCACCAGCATTATGTTTAGAAACGTACCTGTGATATCTGTGTATCACTGCTCTACTTTGCATAATCAAAGGTACAGGTAACCAACAAGGAATATTTTATAAAAGAACAATTTCATAATATATTCGTGCCAAAAAACTTGATTTTTAGTCGTCTTAAGTAGTAGATATTGAAGAGTTTTCCCCAACAGCCCACTGTTTTTGAAAGCAGTAACAATAGGTCTAATAATCATGCCATAAGAACTGCGAGCATTTTATTCTCTCTTCCTTTTCATTTGGTGGCTGGTTTTTTTTAAGCCAGACAAAAGCCTTAGTCTACCCTCAGGGAATGCAGGACCCCTAATATAGCAAAAACTAAACACAGTGGAAAGTACAACAAGCAAAGGCAAGATTTGGAACATCCATTTGGGAAGTTCATGATTGAGTTTGTGACCTTCACAGTCACAGTCTGCCAAACATCTGACTGCTCTGAGAACAGAGTGGGCCAAACAGACCTATGTTAGTGTAAGTCACCATACTCTCAACATCTGGAAAGGACCTGCCCATCTGACAAACTCTTGTGGACCTGAGGGGTAATTGAAGAGACTGAGTCTAGAAGAGGAATTTCCTTTGCGCCTCCTCCTGGAAATTATGAATGCATATATTCACAATTACTGTATTATACAGTCAGTAGTGGATTCAGCCTCAGTGACAGCCTAAGCAGAACTAAAGACAGAAAGCACGAAGGAGGGAAAACTGCATGAACAACTTTTACACACATATACTTGGCAACATATACTCTTCTGCAGGCTTATGAATCTGTGGCAAAGCAGCCAACTCACTGCCAGGCTTCCTGGAGCTGCAGGAAATGATTGAACAGTTCCAACTCAGCTTTAGACAAAACAAGTGATACTAAAACTTATCCTCTGTCTTTTACTATGTTAGTCATGGACAATTAAACACAGTTTTTGGTGTCCTCATGTGAGCCAAGATAGTTGAATCTGCACGTAATATCAGCGTAAGAGGAGCAGCTTCAACCAACAAGGAGATATACTATGTACAAAAACACTGCTATCAAGAATCTCGTGTTTTCTCCTTCGGGATCATTTGGTGAGGGGATTTTTCCACTCATACCATGCTGATGTGGCAAAACATACTCCAAGTGCCCAGCTGCTTCCAGGTGCAAGAGCCCCTATAGTTAACTTACCACACAGAAGCAGAGAGAATAAGGCAGGCTTTGTGCTTGTTCATTCCCTACTACCTGAAATGATTAGTTTTAAGAAAATATTTCCCATTTCTGAGGAAGAAATGGCTGAGAGGATAGAGAGATCTCAGAAGCATTTGTAGCTGCTCTGCTTTATTGAAAATAAGCTTTTCTATGTAAATACAGAGCTGGTTTTAAACAAGTTCATGAAATTTACAGAAGAACCCAAATAATTTGTTGCATGCTGCCACTGAATCATAGGTTCTCAAATTCAGACTTGCATATGACATTTTCAAGATTACCTAAACTCCAGGTCATACTTATGGAAGACAGTAACAGCTCCTAAGTGACTGAGACAACAGAGCTCCTTCTCCCTCCTTCCTCTCCAGCACATGCTTGCCCATAGTCCTATCTATCCCCCTTCTCTAAAGGCAGGCTTAAACATTCCTTAGCTGACCAACATGGCAGACAATGGCCTACTTTTTTCCATCACTATCATGAGACAAAATGAGCTAAACAGAAGCTTAACGGGCACCGAAGGAAGGACCATGAGCTGCTGGTGCATGTAACCGGAAACAAGAACCTTCTTTGGGAGGATGGCACATCCTCAAACTCTGAGTTACTCTGGACGGGGGCTGCATGCTGCCATATTGACCTGCTCTTCTTGTTGAGTCTGCATTACTGTTTTAAGGTTTATTTTAAAAACCAAACACGATGCTTATCTGATTGAATCACAGAATGGCTGAAGTTTGAAGCATCAAAGCCACTGCTTAAAGCAACTCTGACATGTGGTGTTAAGTATTCCAACAACTTACGGGCAGAAGAGAAACAGAAACAAGATTCTGTGGCAGTGAGGTAACAGCAAGATCAGCAAGTGTGAGCAGCATAAGTTACCACACTTACTGAAGAATTTATTGGTGAATAAGATTATGAAGGAAGATCCAGATGTAAGAATTCCAGTAGAAACTTTATCATAGGTCTGGTTTTCAAAGGAGTTTTGTCTTAACCCTCAAGTTTTCTTCACAGGAGAAACTAGAAAAGGTTTCTATTAAATACTCACATGCAGCTGATTAATTCTTTCACCATTGTACTGCCCTCTTGACACACAACCAGTCAAGGAAGCAGACTCAAGGGAGAAGGAAAGAGGCACAAGCAGTCTGGTAATCACAGTGTTCCAGAAAAATTGAGATCATCCACTAATACAAGCTCCCATGTACAGTTCACAGACCACCAGAAGGACACAAACCCGTACGTGCAGCTGCCTGCAGCCACATACAAAGCAGAGCAGATAAGCAGCACATCTCAAGAATGACTGGAATAGACAGCGGGGCTAAAAAGCCTCTAAGTCACATGAAGGGCTAAATGCAGGGCTGAAAAGCTGAGCTGGCAGCAAAAGGAAGGTCCAACAGAGGTATAAACAGCTTAGAAAAAAACCAAGCAGAACAGAAAAATCCAGATGAAACATCCAAAGACAGACAAGATTCTGGAGTACTACCAGTGAAAAAAGAAAAAAAAAAAAGAAAAAAAAAAAAACACAATAAAGAACACCACAAACACAGGCACACTGACATCTGTTGAAAACGTGGGTACATAAAACACTTCAGAGTACAGGAACTGTCCATTCAACATTGGGAAGGAATCCCTCAAGGAAAGCTACTATAGGAATACATAGTAAGACGCATCCACTCAATAACCTAGGAAATACTGACCTGGTAAAATGCTCTACAATAGAACGTGGTGTATATGAAAAAACACCCTGAAGCTTTCTGCTAGATGCACAGAAACGACCTTTCAGCTCAAACACTTGGGCCCTGTTGCTGCTATCTTGAAGGCTCAGAATTAAGAACATATGCAGGAGTGACCAGTTATTTGTCCAGGCATCAACCTGCAAATTTAGTACCAATAAATAGAAATTTCATTCCCTGCAGATTAATTTTAAGGTGAAAAAGGCCTGAATCAGTAAAAAGCCTAGGTATTGTCATGGATCACCAAGATTAGTAACTCTCCAGCAGTTCAGTGAAAAAAAGTTCCTCCAATCTTGTTTACAATAAATAAGCAGAACTTCTGAAGACAAAGGATCTTTACAATGCACACACATTTACAAAAATACACATGAGAGAAAAGACAACATTTACAAGTAGCATCCTTCATTAGAACAGGTATTTTTACAAAATGAGCCATGCTGAAGTAAATTAAAGCCTTCTGTACAGGCTTATCGCAGAGCGAAAACAGTACGTGATGTAAACAAAAGGACAGATATGCAATATAGGGAAGGGCTGTAGCATCCTACTCTTCTCTGACTACACCTGTCTTGGCTACTGCAGTTATTTCTGCAGAGGTTTGGCTTTTGTTTTGTTTGAGGGTTTTGGAAGGAGATGGATTATTACAATCACTTTGAGCCACAGACGCACAAGGCAGGTAGACTGTGACAGCAAGTAGCCTCAAAAGCAAAACGTAAATTGGCAGTTGGAAAAGTAATAGTGCCTGATGCAATTTGCAAAGGAAGGTGGTAATAAAGAACTGTGCTGCCCAGGCTGTCAGACCTCATGGCTTCTTCCAAGTTCTACTTCAAAATCTGAACTGTTACTTGGCTCCAAAACACACTGCAATGTAGAGGTCGGAACTTACCACGTAAGTTATGTCACTACCTATGACACTACACTGTGCCACTTTAAATATCTGTACTCACTGTCACAAGCAGGAATACATACTGTAAGAGAAGTAATACATTGGGAGTGTTTCCTTCAAAAAGAAAAAGCTAGCAGAATAAAAAGGCTTTACATAAAATTGAACACAGCTGGAAGACATTTGTCTCGCTTCTTGAAACTGAATTTAAAAAACACTAAAGCATTTTCAAACCTTTTCAAATCATTTTCTACCTTAAGAAGATAATTGCTGGACAGCAATACCCCAAAAAACGAAAACTAGAATACACTCATTTACTTGAAAATAAGCCAGTAGATGCCAGTTTCCGTGTTTACCATGGGGAGGGAGATGTGTGAATATACTCCCTTTAAACCATCATTCTAAGAAATATTAACTGATTTATTTAATCCTGGTATGAATCTGTTAATACCTGTCTCCAAAGTATAGTTTAAACTATGCAGAGGCATGAAAATTCATCAATCAGTTACCAGTAGGGCCAGACAAACTCCTGCAGGACCAAAGGAAAACAGGTCTTATCCAGGCCCCAAACATGCCTTCTTTAAAGCAGGCTAGGAATAGAATGCAGGAACAGCATATAGCTATATATAATATATAGAGAGATAGGCAAAATTATGTTTTTTAAAATGTAGTATATGTGTATTCAAATACTGGGGGTGGAAAGAGAGAACTCAATTTGTTAGACTACTCTGAAGCTCAGCTTAAACAAAAGGCACAGTTGCCGAGCCAGTATAAACAATCTAAAGCAGCTTAACTCCACTGTCCAAAAAAAGTGTACACCACAGAAAAGGTACACAACCTTCTGCATAAACACCAGGGAGTGGCCAGAATTAATCCAAACAGTCAGCACCACCTTAAGCACAAATGCTGCATCAAAAATAGTTTTCTAAATGAACTTTAAAGTCATCTCCTCTTTAATTCCATAGAAATAGTAAATTTACAAAGTCAAAACTAAGAACCAGACTGATCTGTAGACAACATCCTTAACAAGATACAAGTTGTGAACTATTATTATCATAGAATATTATTATCATGATTATATTATCATAGATTACATGTACAAAGGGTGAATGTGCTTGCATTGATTTAATTCTGCATTTTGAAATTAAAAATTCTCCTTTACCAAAAATTTCAGAGTGTATATTGTAAATTATAAGTGGAAGACATGGTTCCCAGTCATATCTTTGCATGTGAAAGGAGGAGAGTCAGCTTCTTCCAAGGGCTCAAAGCTTCTTCAAAGGCTCAAAAGTACCACCTCTCTGGCTGTATACTTACAAGTTTTCACTTTGGATCTGATCAGCAAGCTGAAGTTTTACTTGGTAATTTCACTTTGAAACAATTTAAGGCTTTAGATGGTCTATATATTACATGTTTGTCTGGAACATAAATGCAATATTGAATTAACTAAGTTCAGAAGCATTTCTCAAATAAAAACTATAAAATTTGAACATACAGGAGTTTGCATGACATGCTGCTGTAAATGATTAATTACTTCACCACATATGAAACACTACACAGACACCACCCGAGGCACAGGCATAGGAACTTAGCCCTGATATGCTAGAAAAAGTTTTGAGTATTTGCCTGTATCAGCACTAACGAATGCCCAGAAAATTTAGGGAGAAACAAACGGAAACTTAAGAATTTTCCCTGGATGGTTTCCATATTGCTTTTCTTCACTTCATGGCATTGAAACCACCCTTGATTTTTACATGATAAAAGAAATCTGTGGAACTAATCCTAGAAACCTCTTTCTGTTTCCTTGCTTAACACCTCCAGGCGACAGAAAAGACAAAATGCTTCATTTGCATCCTTAAACATTAGAAACTGCGAATGAGCCTTTTCAGCTGCAAATGTTATTGCATCTACATTTCCAGAAGAGAAAGAAGGTTAAACAGCCTACTCAGGTTTATGTTAACTCATCTCTTTTTAGCACCGTGAGCAGCACAAAGAGCAGAAAATGCAGAAGCTTAACAGCAGAACCTCTTTCTTCATTAAGTTCAATTAGATCCTGGCAATGTATATAGCTGCTGATTACACGAAGATAAAGAGAAGAAATCAGGTATGCACAAAGGAAATGGCAAACACTAACAAGTGCAATCTTAGTCTTCCCGATCATCCAGCTTCAGGAAGACCATTTCATTTTTCATGCAACACAAAATAGTTCTACCAGTTGCATGACCACACAAGATTTTGTCTGATGTAAAAGCAGCGTTTATTTAATCACTAATTCAAACTTAGCTTAAAATGTAATATGCCAGTGTTGCACAAAGCCAGCCTGAATATGTCAGTAAGGTAAGAAAGAGTCCTTGCTTATCGGTAAGTACTCCATCTTATCAATTAAAGAATACATTTGAGCCACAAATAGCCAAACCTATTAACTACTTCATTTCAAAACACAATCAAGTACTATTTACTCTTGGACAGTATTAGCTATCTTTTTTTTTTTAATTAGGATTCAAGCTACATATCTTTAAATTGTTTGGAGGAGGGAAAGCACTTGGAATTACTGTACTTAATTCAGCAGAGAAAGTTAGCAGCACTTTATTTTCTAGGCCATTTGGTTTTCAGTCTGGAAAAAGTCTTCAGCGCGGCAGAAAACACTCAATGAGATGTTTAACACAAAATATACATTAGTCTAAATGAAAACCAGGCAGTCATGGAGAAAAAAGAGGACAATGATGAGAGGGAAAAATAGGGGAGCTGCATTCTAGCCATAACAATACCTCACATTTACCAAGGACTCAAGTTTATGACATATACAAAATTTTCTGTATCAAACTGAAAGTTCAGTAGGGAAGACAAATAGAATAACACACAGTTCAAAAACTCCAATGTTAAGAGCAAATGAAGAAAATGCATGGACACAAGACATGCTCTTAATACAGCCATACTACTTCTCCTGTACTAAAGCTGCATGTGAAGCTTTGCAAATTAACAGAGAACTCAAATATATAGCTTGATCAGTAAGTGCACTTTGCAATACTGTAGCTTGTGTTTTTCAAAGGGAGGCCAAATTAATAACCAAAACATGAGAATATATTTAGATGTGAAGAAGTAATGAAAAATTAGCACTGTGTTACTGAGATGGTACATTGAGCTTGCAGTCAAAGGGTATTAATTGTATGCCGGTGTGTTGAAAAAAATCTGTCTGGTATTTTTCCAAACATTCTACAATGCTTTCAAAGTTAGGTGACTATGATTGTATTTATACTGCATATTCAGAAACCAAATGAAAACTTATGATGACTGTCCAAGCTCACATGATCCTGAATTTACTGATGATTTAAGCATAAGGAACCCTGGTGCTGACAGCCAGGAAGTTAAGTGACCCTAGAATTGTCTTCCTAATAATCATCTTCTCTAATAACTACAATGAAAAAGCATCATTTCTCAGGCATTATAACAGACAAAGATACTGAATAAGCAATATTCTTGATAAAAACAAGACTGTTAAAAGCTCACTGCCCTGACCAAATTCTAACACGGGTAACGCCATTCTACTGACCTACAGTGCCCTTTCCTCAGCCAGCCAGTGGACTTAAAAATCCTCTCCACTGTCCTCACAAGAAGGTTACTGATCTACCTCCTGTCAAATAGCTGCAATTGCTGATATTTAGACAAGCGTTACTGTGTCAATAGAAATAGTCATCATCAAACATTTGATAAAGAATGTTTTGAAGATATTCAGAGAGTTTATAAAGACTCCCCAACTACACTAGAAGATGCAGAGCAAACTATCAAGTTCACTTCAGAAAAGTGGAAGCTACATCTTGTTAGTAAAACTGGAGTTATTTTCCCACAAGAAGAGAGCCATTAAATAGCACTAAATTTAATTTCTGACACTCAAAAAACTTTAAATGATAAACAGGCATATTTATGAAAAAATAATTATCACTTCGGCAGTTACATTAATCACAATTATTTAAGAACCAAAGAAGCAGTAAATATCAGCAATAAAATGTGCATGTGCACATATTTGTTGGTTTTATTTGTTCGTCAACACCACACCAAACCAGGTTTAATTCACTGAACCAACAGACTGTCTTCCACCAAAGCCAGGATATATTGACCCTGCAATTACTAAAAAACACCAAACATCACACAAGTAAGGGAAGGATAGGACTGGGGCAATAGCTGCTCAAGCATAAAGCCATTATAAAACCCAAGGACAGGATGCTGTCCCATAGGTCACAGTAATTGTCACAGAGTAGTGACCCAAAAAGTCAGTACCCCCACCCCAGGGCCCAATTCCTCCCAACTCTCAGACCTCAAGCAGCAGCTGTGCAGCCATCAGTTTGGGAACCATATGAGCTAAAAATAGCTAAAGGGGCAGGGGGTGCTTAGAGGATTTTGAGGGACAGTCCCCAGAAGGCATAACAGCAGTAGAGACAACTGTCAACAAATACACTGTCACCAGAGATATAGCAGGGTACCAGGGGGAAAGCATGCAGGAAAGGTAGCAGGAAGCTGACTGAAAACTACATTTGTGACCAGAGGTGCCTGCAGCAGTCAGTAGCAGGCAAAAACTGGGAGTTACAGAGGTACTGTCACAGCAATGGTGATGAGACGAGTGACATGTGAGATAGCTGCAATCTAGAAAGGCAAGGAATACTGGAAGATGTTGGTCAAACACAGGAATGGGGAGATGAGAGAGAGAGCTGGCTGTGGAGTCTCCATCCTTAGAGATATTCCAAACTCAACTGGATATGAACCTAAGCGACTCCCTTCCAGTTGATGCCACTTCAAGAAAGATTAGTCTAAGGAGTTCCCTTTTAAATTCATTTACTCCACAGAGCTAGGTGAAGAATATCAGGAAGATTATAATCTCTGGTCAGGCACAGCAACCAAAAGTAGAAAGAGCCTGGCATAATTCTTGTCACAAAATAGACAAGACCCTCATATTTTGTCTGAAATAAAGATCTGATATATCTTCCTACTGAATCTCACAACATCCATTTCTTTAAGAGAAAGCAGAGCCTTGTCATACTGATCTTTCTTCTCTAATAACTGGTGGTATTGACGTCTCTAGCCATTTATTTCTACATCTGTACAAAAGTATTCTGTTCCTTAAGCTTTGCAGACAAGTGATCACCATTAGATCAATGAAATAATTGTTTAAAAAATAAATCCAAAGGTTCCCATCTCTGAAAGGCAAGCTTACCCAATTGTCTTAGGTCAACACAGGATACAGCACAGTGCTAGGAAGACACAGCTGAGGGGGAAGCAGGGACAAGAGAGAACTCCCTACACCAGCACTGGCATGGAGGAAGTTGGGAGAAGGAGCTCAGTCTGAGGGAGGATGGTAATGGAGCATTTCTGTGATGCCCTCTCATCAGTTGAGCAAGCTCTAGTGTACATATGGGACAATGTCAGATAACATGGTCACAGCAAAGATACCATTCCACAGAATTCCACTAAGCACACTCTGTCTTATCTCCTTCACCGCTTCTTTGCAAAAAGATGCATGTAGTAGTATTACTAATAGAAGATGTTCTTATTTAAATCATACACACAGTTCCTTGGAGAAAACTGTGGACTAATTACCCTGTAATGAAAGATAACTAGCTCTTACAGCTGCCCACGAAGAGAGGCCCAATACACTACATTTAAGTAAATTAAAAATTCATTCCTTGTTTTTTCCCTTTGGAAATCATTCTAAGAAAATATTCTTTTTCCCTATATGTTTTAACAGTCAATGTACATAGCTCTCCCTCCAGTTTCTATTTTTGCTCTACTTATATGTAATTTACATTAGATATTATGGGCAGAGATGTGTGTGATTATGTTGTCCTCTTACATGTGGATGTTCAAATAAAATTAAGAAAAAACGTTCAGGTGCTTGTGTAGCCAAACTTAAAGACAATAAAATTAGGAATAATATTTTTCTTTTAAGTAATAGGACTTGCATACTCGTATACACAAATTTGGAGTTTTCCACCAAGCCCTGTTTTTACTCACACACATTCTTACATGAATGAAACCTGCAGATTTGGCTGTTTAATTTTATTTTTACACTGAAGGCAAAGAATTACATGTGATAATAAACACCACTGAATATTATAAAAGTTTCAAATTATTTTCAAAGTACATTTAAAGTTATACTTCTTGCCTAGCATGAGGAAATAACAGTGGAATTTGGCACATTTAAACTTCTGGAATAAAATGTGATGGACAGGCAGTATTACATCATTCAAAATGCTACAGCTTTGGGACAACAACATCTCACTATCTCATTGTCATAAATAAAACAAGTCAATAAATTGTATCAATATGTAGCACCAGAGAATTTACAGGCACTTAAAACAAAGCAGTGCATGAGATCCCCTTGTGGTCCTGCTCCAGTGAACCACAACCCTTCTGAGCTCAGAATAATATATTATGACAAAAGTATCTACCATGTATTCCTGAATACCACCAACTCTGAATCTGAAACAAATTTTGCCTGGTGGTTATGGGTGAAACAGCTTTTTGGAACAGACACAATCGAGTTCCTCCTTCCCCCTCCCAACAGATGGGCCTGAGAGTTGGACAGTCTGGCTTCACTCATGCTATAAAGTAATTAGACAAACAAATCTGGATCCTGTAAAAAAGCATGTGCTTGAAATTAAGCATGCTTAAACAGTTGCAGGCCCTAAATTTCAAAATTGTAGCCCATAGAGGGAATCAGCCTATTAAATTATGGCAATCTTTCTGAAAAGTTGATATTAATTTCTTTTTAAAGGCAAGAGGGGAGTGAAACTAGGGTAAGCAGAGACTAGAAAACTATCAAAATTTTTGTATGCTTCATTTTAATGCAAACTGATGTCTCAGAAGTGCATAAGATAGTAAATAAAACCACAGTACCCTGAAAATGTTTTCTACTTTAGTAGTTCAGCTAAGTTATGTAACAATGGTGAAATGCAACAAGTTCCAGAAGTCCAACCTCCAATTTACCTGCTGAGCTAGGATTACCTCAAAATTCTTATGAAACTGGATTTTCACTTGCAAATTGAATGCTGAAAAGTATGTGCAACTACATGTTCCTCAAAGCTACAGAAAAATCCTTAAAGGTAGAATATACTCTCAGACATTAGCAGTAAAAAAGCATCCAGAAGTACATACAACAGGCTACATTTTAGCTCCCGCACCAAAGAAGACAGGCAAAGATACAAGGAGAGACCACAACTGCATCACAGCACAGATTTACCCAGAGAAAGAGCACAGCATGGCAGAGCAACTCTAATCCCAACATGCTCCAACTCTTGGAAGTCTGATTTTACAGTCTTAAAGTCCCTTCATCATCCTTGTGGTCACCTGCTAACAATACATCAGGTAGCAGCAAGAGGCTTGGTCTGATGGGCTCAGCCCAAGAGGAAATTTAATTGTGAACAGTGAGAAGTGCTCTGCCATGGTAACAAAGTCAGAATGCAGTGCCATTCTGCCACAAAAAAAGTGGGGTCCTGACCTCCAGGCTTTTAATTTTTCACACCTTATCCACTGCATTTTGATAACTTCTCTTGCCAGATTACTTTTAAGTTTGCTCTAGATGACTACATAAATAGTAGTGCCAGCACAAGTGAGGTGGCAGGAACATGTGACCAGGGCCAACACCTCCTTACAACAGCAGGAAAACTTTAGTTTATAGAGATTATGAAACTGCATCTTTGCACAAATGTGCACAAGATGTAACATGGTATTATGGCTCCCATTCCTTGCTCTGTAGGAGCAACTCAAGTACCATTCGCAGCAGGAGTTAGACTCGAAACATTCACTCTGGAGTCCCAGGAGGAAGAAAGGCTAGGACAGAAAGGAATTTACCATGCAAGCTCTATACCATCCTCCTAAAAAGTAACTGGTCCCACCATTGAAACTTCTAGAAAAATTAACACTGCCTGTTAATCACTTGTTAAAAGAACTGACTTTCCCAATTCCAAAACAAATATGCCTTTAATCAATGAAAGATTGGAAAGACCTGCTCTAAATCAGAAATTTTGACAAGCTGCAGAGCTATTGCTGAAAAACAGTTCTGCATCAGCAGAACTCCTTCCCCAAGCCTCATCCTTCAGGCTCTCCCTGGTCACAAATAATCTCAAGTGGATACAAAGCAAGCATGATACTATGAACGTAAAGCATTAGCTTGGCAAAGTTTTTTTAAAATAAGTAAGAATCACCATTTTCAGTGAGCAATAATTCATTATTTCAAATATGGTGTCACAATAATCTCTCTACATTTATTATAATAAAGGATTCCATTAACTGCTTGGAGACAAGCTAAATTTATTCCTTCTCTATGTCCAAGTTTCAGTCTGTGTATGTTTTTGAACAAAAACACAATCTGAAGAGTGTATTTATTAGTCCCTGTGTGTAAAATTGATGCTCATCATCTCTCCAACAAATTGGAAATTCAAAAATAAAAAACCAAAATTAAATAAGAACTGACAAGGGAGCTAGCCATGCAAAAAAAAACCTAGCTAATCTGACAGAAGAGATTCACATACAGAAAAGCACTTATGAACTAGAGCTGGGGCCTGGGACTGACTTCTTTCAGAAGAACAAACAAACAAAGATCCTGGCTTCCAAGATTTTCAATACAGGAAAGAAATGTGAAAATAAGGAACTCATCAACTCATGTCTGGAATAAATAATGTTTTCCACTCTGAATATAAATACATTCCAAAAGAATTCAAAAATATTATGTATAGGAAAGGAAAGTTCCAAAAATATAGAAACCAAGAGCAATAATGTCAACTTTTCCAGGCAACTATGCCCTCTAATTTTAAGGACTACCGTACACATACTAGGCCCCTAATCCTGCAGGGCTTTATGAATTAATATAAAGAGCTTCTTCTTTAAGAAGACAAAACAAAAGTTACATTAAGTAGTCTCTTAAGCTTATATTGCATCATAAGGTTAGAAAATTCATGGCCTTTGCTGGTCACATATTAAACAAGTTTTATGTTGAAAAGTTGCTATTACTGGAGAGCACAAGACTCTTCCCACTATAGAGGCTTGAGAGGTAACTGAAAAGAGGAGAGACAAATGCCTGTACCTTTAAATACTGCTTTACCCAGCCACAAGGACTGCTTGTATTTCTCTATTTTTTTTAAAGAATGGTGGGGATGGAGACCTTTTTGTGGCTGCAGGCAGTAAGGTTTTCCATCTAAAACCCCAGGCTTTTCTTCCCCATTTGTTTTTTTAGCTTACTCCTTTTTTTTTTCTTTTCTTTTATTTTTCTTTATTTTTCTAACAGAAGGGGAAAAAGGTATAAACCAGCTTATCACTACATATGTGCACATGACAGCAAGCACAATGGGGATGTGGTGATGATAATTAGGTTCTTTGGATTTTGCTCCAATACAGATGATGTCAACAACAGACATCAGTGATTCTGTAAGGTAATTACATTTGTTATAATTTACAATATTCATCATTACACTTCAAAAATGGAGAGTCATTTAAGTGTTAAACAGTCAAAAATGTGACTGATTGTGATTGAAATTGTTTCTATCTTTGATCTTCCAAGCAATTTTTTTCAGCTCCAGGACTATGTCTTCACTGCTATTAATTCTTCAACCCTAGATCAGAATACACATAGAGCAACCTTTGCGCAAAATGCAAATCTCTTCACTGCAGATATATGAACAGTTCATACAAGAGTTCTTGCCGTTCACAAAATTAAAACTACATTTACTCTATAATCTCAGTGTCTTTTTTCAATGTATTATCTCTCAACTAGTTTATGTAAGCATAAATATTTTTAAAAGTATTTTACACTTCTGCTGTCTAATATTGATTCTCTCGCTGGTCCATTTACATCTTTTCATGAACAGGCCAAATACATTGGTCAAAGGACAGCTTCTGTTTTACTCACTCATATGGAGTTCCAATTCCACAACAAATTTGAACTCCATTATTTTAATCTTTGAAGAAAAATTAATTTGACAATGCTCAATATATTAAACATTCTTCTCTTGGTCCAAATACATATACCATTTATTCATATTATGATACGCTTTTGTAATCCAAAAAGCAGTATATACATCACCTCCCATATTGTGTTATAGCCAGTTTAATTTTTAGAAAAGCATAGAGAATTATGACCCTTAACTATTGTACATAAACACTATTATCCAGCAAATGTCAGCTGCCTTAGTAATGGAAAGTTATAGTATATAAACAGTTCAGACTGGTTTTGTTTTTTTTTTTAAATCACCATGACACATTTGAGCAGTTTCAAAACTCCCTGGAAGATCACACTGGATCCTTGTTTTAAGGGAAGTATCTCCATTATCAACTATTACAGTGCAGATAATTTAGCTGAATGCTGAAATTCTTTAAAGCACACAATTCAGAAAGCAGTAAGACATACCAACTTCTTGATGCCTAATAGCATTTCTTTCCTGCCCACCAAAGCATCTCAGTTGTTTTGTATTCTTAAAAAAAAAAGTTAAGGATTTCCACTCAAAATCTAACCTCAAAGTCATAAGGCGAGAGCTTTCTGACAATTTTAAGACTGAGGTTCAAGTTTCTGTACTTCGCAACGGTACAGCATCCTGACCAATCTCAGTTTTGGCATAATTAGCATAAGCTACTACATTATAGTTATACCTGTAGCTTTCACCGCAATCCTCAAAATACAGTCCAACTTATGAGAAACTACAGGCTTTTAATTTTGTTACAAGACAGTAACAAAGGCCAAACTCCAGATATCTTATATATGAAAATACAAGCTCAAACCATGAGCCTTATACTCAAATAAGAGCAAGCAACCAGAAGTTCAATTTAAACTCTTAATAGTAACATCAATTATTTTACATCACTCATTTTATCACTGGCATTCAACTATCACAGGAACATGGGCTACAAAGTTTTATTTATCCATGCTGAAACCCAATCATTACCTAGGCTTTTCATTAGACAAGTTCCATCTCCATTTCAACTCCTCTAACTTATCCCTGCAGTATCTTTTCAGTCCAAGTATTTTAGGAAGATTTGTCATTCCTAGAATGGAATCCAGTCATCAGATTTTATTTCACTCTACCAGACCAAGATATAAACATGCTACACTAGAAATTCCTTAAAAGGGAATAACATTTTTGTATTCCTAAAGGCTCTGATTTCTTTCACTATTTTTCAAAGGCAGTTGCAATGGTTGTGTTTTCATAGTACTGTCTATCAAGACTGATGTGCCATTACATGACATTGAGAATACGTGGCAATGTAAGTATTTCATTCTCAGAGTCACACATTCAGGAAATCATTCCTGCACTGAATGATAATGCAGGCTTTCTAAGAATTAGCTGGACTGGAATCTTACTACACAGACAAGAACTTTTGGGAGATTGGGTTGGTAGGGTTTTTCCGCCCCCTATTCTTCTGCTGCTCTTTAACTGGTTTTAAACTTTGGTCACAAATTTTTTAGTCTCCTGTACTGTAGAACATCAAATATGAAAACAGATTTGTTACTTCCCCTAAATCACACAGTAGTCAGAAACTGGAAAAAAAAAAAAATCCACCAGAAAACAGATTCAAGAGGGAGAGGGAAAGAACATTGGGGTTTAACTGCAAGAAGAATGCCTGATTTGGAAGTCCTCATGAATGACATTTTCCACAGAAATGTGGCAGAATGCTAAATGATTCAAAGTTATATAGACTACAGTTCATGCATGAACATACTGCAGATACTTTATCTCTACTTCTTCAATTTTAGTCTGTAATGGAAAATTCAAACTGTAAATTCAAAGGAAAATAGTTCTGTAGTTTTCTGGCACTTGGAGCTGAAACAATAGCCTGAATTATATTCAGAACATAACACGCAAACATGCATTAATACACTCATCCATGGATACAATATGTGTACCCAACTCTTTAAGCCATCCTTTATGGATATTTTGGTACTGTGAGGCATGCAGTATGTCAGATTTGTATCTGTTATTTTATAAACAAAGTGAATGTTTTAACATTAAGTATATTATATTAGAAGAACAGATACTGAAATTAACATATTTAAGTTACATTGGAGAGAAAAGCACTTGCAAAAGCAACAGGCAAATTACCAGAAATAATCAAAACAAAAACATTCTAAGAAACCCAATACAAATTTATGTAAGAGAATCTTTGGCATCTTGCTGTAGGAGTTGTTTGAACCTCCTATCCCTTTAATTGTGGAGGCTACTTAAGAAATTCTGTCAGTCAGGACCAATACTGAAATACAACTATAGTAGCCCACTTTCAAAATTCTTGAAAATCCATTTAAACATACCAGTAGGGGGTAAATTAAAGCCGTATGCATTCGGAAACTAATAATTTGAAAAATGTACAGGGGCAATGAACCCTAAAGTTATCAAGCACTGAAATGACTGGAAAAGTGTTTTGTATAGTTGGAAGTGACTAAATACAAAAAAAACCAAAACGTGTTGTAAAACAAAAGAAGATACAATTATAATCTACTACGCAACCTAACATATCTGAAACAAAATCTTGTAGTTAAACCATTAATTTCTTATGATACAGACATTTTGGTAGAAGATATCGTAGAGAGATACAGTCAGTCTATACAAGAGCAGAACTCAGAGTACCCTTCATTCACTCTTTAGAAACTCCTGCTTGAATATACATTTGTCAAATTCTAAATCTCACTGGACTCAAGTCTTCCACTCCAAAGATTTCTTGCACAAGAATTTCTCTCAGCATCTGCAAAAGGCTAGAACTTTCAGTAAGAACAGTTCAGAAAGAACAGCAGTAATATGGTTTAAACTGTTATTCACAATAAGGTGAAAAGGACTTTCATACAGAAGCTGGGAGGCTTCAGTTAACAACTAGGAAAGCAGAATGGAAGCCATACCGTACTATGCTAAGCATGATATATCATAAATAAAGCCATTACTAGTCTCATGAAAAAGTTACCCATATTTCAGTTTATAAGCCAAGGAAAACCTCAATTTGGACCATCTTCTAGGGAGAGTCTAGCAGTAAGGTACTATGAAAACTTTTTACAATCAGAGCACACTCCACCCATCTAGACTATCCAAAATTGCTCCTTGGAGCTGGAAATAACCGCAAATAAGACCCCTTATTTTCTGAGCTTCCTGTGCCTTCTAGACAAAAAGCCATGACATTCTTGAACACAGAAAGATGAACAAATACGCAAGGAAGTAGTAGGACGGGATCCTTTCTTGCTCAGCTCACAAGCATGAAGATATTTTGGGAATAAATACATTA
The DNA here is from genome assembly GCA_013397775.1 of Eulacestoma nigropectus. Taxonomy (NCBI): domain Eukaryota; kingdom Metazoa; phylum Chordata; class Aves; order Passeriformes; genus Eulacestoma; species Eulacestoma nigropectus. The sequence continues at coordinate 123,856 of VZTE01003527.1, forward strand.
ACATGTATAAATTCACAAATACGATAGAAATGGACAAAGTTTCCCAGATAAATTAAATATACACGTGAGCAGTGCAAGGTTTGAATACTGCCTGAAGCTAAACACTGAAGAACGAACACAAAGAAATACTCAGCCTCCAAGGAAGGTGAGAGTCCCACGTAAACAAGCAAGCAACTATAAAATGCAAAACTGTGTCAATGCCTACACACACAAGACCCAAACGAAAGCAGCCTTCATTCTGGCATTTTTTACCTTTTTAGTAACCTGTTTTTAAATAGCCTGATATTATTTTAGCATGATGACTTTGAATTTAATACCATAAGATTAAGCACAACTTGCCAGCAAAATGCTTTGCCCAAAAGTCTGGCAATTAATCTTTCTAAATTCCAGCCTGAGCAAAAAACTGAGTTTCTCTTGGTGGCATAGGCAGAAGCACCACTCTGCAGCACACCTGCTGCCTGCCTTTGAAAAGCAAATTTACACATGGGATTCCTGAGCAGCCCTTTTGTGCTAAGAGGCATGTTCTCCATATACAGACACAATGCACTTTCAGCTTTTGTACATGCAACAGCTCACACAGTATTTGGGTAGCCCACTACAGCCATTTACCGAAAGAAGTCACAGCTTTATAATATGGCTGCTATAGGAATTATTTATCTACATTATTAAAACAGAATCGGTGAATAAAAGTAACAACAGTCTTACAAAATTCAGGTGTTTCAGTTCGGTACCACCTTAAAATAACATGTTCTTTCTGCAAGTGGAAAAAAAAATACACATTGAAAATAAGAGATTGCCATATCCCATATATATATATGTGTGTATATATATATATGTATTATTCTCTGGCTTCTCAAACTCATTCCTAACTTATGTATACTTATTATCTTTGGGAAGATAATAAAATTTTTAAATCACATTTTGGAATACAACAATTAATGCCTGAAGTATCACATACGTCACAATACCAGCTACTTAAATTGAGCAACTTGAAAATTATCCTTTGAACACTGGAGTATGGGCTGCATGGGTATTGAATTCCCTAGATGCCTTCTACCAAAAATCTCCTTGAAGACTAATATGGTTATGGGCTACAACAATTTGGCTGACCAGAATCTGCCTCTTCCTCCATAGAAAGCCAATTCTAAATTTAAACTACGAGAACAAACAACTCCCTCCCAAAAAAACAGCAAAATGACCAATCAGCAGGAACATATTACATTTTGAGATCGGATCCTGTTCCAAAGACCAAAGAATCAGTCACCTACTCAGAACTACCTTTAGTGTAGTAACAGCTTTGCCCCAGCATTCAGTTATAATCTATTCCTACCAGAGTACATAGAGGAAGGTACAAGATGCTCAATCAAGAAGAGGATCAATTCTCCAAAAAGTCATAAGATCCAGAAAGCAAACAGTTCACCTGCCTTCAATAACTGCACAACCCCGCACACAAATACATACAATAGACAATGCCTTAGGGTACAACTTCATGTTCCTTAAATGACACGGGAGGGCAGTGGCACCCACAACAGCCACAGGATGTGCTTTGTTAGCCATCAGGAAGCACATTCAGCCAGGCAGGAGTGGGTCAGAGCTAGAGGACCTATTCAGTAGAGACTAAGCCCCCAGCCCAAAAGCCTGCCCTACCATAAACCTCCAAGACAAAATCTTCATTGAAAGCACTCTTAGCCCCCTCTCCATTTGATCCATTCAGAACCACAGTCCAGTTCTAAGACATAAATCTGCAAATACTTTATGACTTCAGTCACAACTGAAAAAGAAACTAAAACCATTCTAAGTTCAAAGGATAAAATGTTCTCCCTACTTTTGTGCAAGCTCTACTGAGGCAACCTCAACTGTTTGCTAGTCTCAACGACTTCACCACACAAGTATCTCCAGATTTCTGAGACAGTAAAGAACATACAAGTGTCCTAACCACGAGGCAAAATAGCTCACACAAGTTTTTTTTCCATGAGAAAAGCATAATTCTCCTCAGGTCTTTTATAACAAGCCATGAAAAAAGTTGTGGCTCACAGACAAAAATGTCTTTCCAGTAACATCCATAGATACTTTACTACTTGTTAACTCAAACTAGTATTTGTTGTGTAATCACAATCTCAATCACTGAATTAGCACTGCAGATAGCTCCATGCTAACACAGGAGAGGTAGAGGACTCAGCCTTCCCAGATAACCCAAAAAGCTATTTCGCAAATTAACAATAGGAATTCCAAACTTGACCAGGCAGCTATGAAAATATTTTCAGCGTGTGAAAAATATTCAAATGGCTCTACTTTCTGCAAACATTCTCATTTAAATATGTGCACCTAATGTTCAGATAGGCTAATAAAAGGGTTCACAAATTCTTACACAATAACCTGGCAGGTTTTATTCAAAAGAATGTTCTGGGACATCTTTTGCTGGTTTTCTCCCCATTCTAAGTGTTTAATGCATTCCCCATCCCCAAACTGTATAATAAGTAACTTGAATATAAACAGTGTTCACAATACCTTAGAGTGAAAGTGGGAAAGAGTAAGCACCACTACTCTTTTGCAAGAGCTCTGAGGAACATGTCAGTATGATCCTAACAGGCATCTGGAATAAAAATGCTTCGTTGTCCGTGTACATATGTAAATTCAGCAATATCTATCCTTTTAGACAGAAAATATATGCAGGCCTCTCTACAAAGGGAAGTATAATTTCACAGTATAAGTTTCAACATAGTGCTCTGAAAATAGAGTAGCTTGGAAAACAGCAAGAATGTCACTCCATCAAGAATACATTTAGCTAATCATATGGTTTTATTACCAAACTAAGCTGTTGTTACATAAAAGCATCAATTTACCCCCCAAAGCAACCTTTATTTTGCATCTGAATTGCCAACCACAGCGTTACTGCATCCCAACATACATATATTTGCCATTACTGCAGTGAACCACACACATCTTCAAGCCGGTCCATAGGAGATGAGGCAGAGGAAAGAAAAAAGTACAATAGCAAATATTCACTGAGATTTCTATCATCATGATCTGAGAGCAGGAAACTGCACAGCCAGTAAGATCATCTGTTTTTAGGAGTCACTGCACAAGCATTACTTTTCCGTACCACCTCTAAATAAGTAACCTACCTGGGATGTCCATCTAATGTACCACATTCTTGTATTAAGAGAAGGCCTGCTAAGAGAAATTTTGAGGAAAATAATTGTAAAGGTAGTTACAAAGGAAGAGGGGTTTGAGGGTAAATCTACCTGAAGTAACTTTTCTAGACAACATCTTTGCATTTTTCTGCTGCTTCATGCATTACTAATCAGTGACCCACTAGAAACTTCAGCACCAATTGAAAAGCCTGGCAGGGTATTTGGCTTTCAATTCTTCTACTCAGTTTACTCCCAACACAAGTATATTCATCAGGCTTAAAAACAACTCTTGAACAAGGGCAGCCACTCAGCAATGAAATGTAAATTACCGACATGTGCTAAAACCTGCACTTCCACCACTAATGAGCACATTAAAGGAAAAAAGCTCACTAGATATTACTGCAACCTTTTCCCTTAACCCTGTGTGTACTGAAAGCCATAACTGAGTATCAATTAAAGAACCCATCTTTAAACAGAGAGACACTGTTCAGCAGGTATATGCTTCCTACACAGTTTGGATATAAAAATCAGGATGATGGACAAATGTGTGCATACTGATAACAGCCTTATTTTTAATCTTCCATTAAACTTTTCAAAATATCAGTAAAAAAAAAATTATAAACATGACAACACACATAAATTTCCAGGTTTACAACATTAACAGTGTCATATCATAGGTGATCAAATAAAACAGGATTAGCTACCAATAAGCCCCAAGGTTAGGAAGTCAACTTGTAGCAACTTCACCTCCCTGTGAGCACAACAGGAAGAGAGAAGACCCTGAAAATAATCTTCTCCAAACAGCAATGGCCTGCAGAGTCACAGGAAACAACACCTTTGCCTCCACAGCATCTAACAGTGATGCACTCCATAGTGCAATAAAAGCCCTACCAACTATACAATCACTCCAAGTTTCAAAGCTTTTAATAATTCACACTATCAATGTTGCAAGAAGCTACTGTAAACGTAGATGCTGGAGAAGGGGGAGACATTTTTTGGTGAAAAACCACACCCATACAACGAGGATCTTCCTATTTTGTGGATGAAAGAAATTATTTAAAGATTACTTGGTTAACCAAGTTCTTCAAATGCTTTACTAATTAATATTTTTGATAAGGACACATTGTAAACAGATGGCACTCAAATTACTTTCAAAAGCTAAATTAGGTACCCGACTCAGCCTAAATTAAGTACTTAAATCCCTCTCAATAAGGTTTCTCTCAAATACTAATTCAGCTATAAATAAGTTAAAAGTTTATCAACTTCAATTGCTTTTTTTTCTCATACCCTTTTACCTCAATCCCAAGCTACCATTCCTTTGAGTCTGCCTTCATTCTGAGTAAAGCAGAAACTTGTTAACTTGTTTCTGCTACAATCAGCTGTACTAGCCTGAAGACTTTAATGGGGGCATTAGGAGCAGAGGATATATGATCTGTTCAAACAAAGATAATTTTAACAGGACAGGTTTACAAAGTGAGTAGGTGTCACTGTCATTCCAGCACATCTAAGGAGGGCAATAATCTCTCACGGGGAGAGGCAGCAACAAGCCACTGGGAGCAGTAATCTCTTGGTCACAGTCAGAACAGCAGTCTGACCACAGGCATAGTAACCTGATCCTCAGGAGCTGAACACACGAGCTGGCCTTCAGGGAGCAGGAAGCACTTGCTAGGTTCTACACAAAACACATCACTTAACTTTAGGAAATCAATTTTTATACTTGTGTTAATTCAAAACTTCATTGTTGAAAACATTCCAACTGCTAACTATTTTAACGATGCTCCCCATAACTCTTGCAGGAATTGTTCAGCAGATGCAGTACTTTAAGCTACCAATGTTATTGATCACTTCCACTCAGTCTGAAATACAAATGAATGAAATATGCTGTGAAAATACATAAAGCTTATTTGTAAGCAAAGCTTCAAATTGAATTAAAGTGAAAAGGCAGATACATTCATTAGAATGAGCATGATGTATTTTAAAGGTATTTTAAAGAATTCCAGGGAATTCTTTAAAAGCTTTACAAAATGAACAAAATTAACTAAAACACAATAAGGTAGCTGCAAGCAACCTATTAAATTCTTACTCTTACCTGGGTGTCACGATTCCTGGTGCACCCACTAAAAGCTTTCATTGACAAAATCTGACAAACCAGGTAAATTACTATTAGGTAGTGCTTATGTTGATATGTTCACAGATTTTTTGTTTGAGCAACTCTCCTATGAGGAAAAGCTGAAGAAGCTGGGACTGTTCAACCTGAAGGCTTAAGGTGGGATGTCATCAATGTATATAAATGCCTGAAGGAGAACAGGACAGAGCCAGGCTCTGCTTAGTGGTGGCCCGTGACAGTATCAGAGGCAAGAAGCACAAGCTGAAACACATGAAGTTCCCTCTATCTGGAAACATTTTTTTGACTGTGAGGGTGGCCAAACACTGGCACAGGTTGCCCAGAGAGGCTGTGGAGTCTCCATGCTTGAAGAGTCAAAAGCCCACCAGACATGGTCCTGCCAGCCAGCTCTGAGTATCCTTGCTTGAGCAGAGGGGCTGGAGCAGCTGATCCCCAGAGGTACCTTCCAGTCTCAACCCTTCTGTGAAATAAAGACTGTATTTGATAGCTAAAGTAGAAACCAGGTCCAACTGAACTACACATTCTACAACCATACAATAAAAATGTGCAGCCAGCTGGAAGATATTGTAGCAATCTAGAAGACAGTAACTGAATGGCTGAGAAGTTGAAGTGTCATTAAACAGGTTAAAGACTGAAAAACCTTATTTAACCTTGACATGCCTGAATACAGTGTCTCAATTCACTTTCAGTAACCAACTGTATCTGGCATATTGACAGTGATTCTCTCAACACACAGAGGTAACTGGAGCAGTTCTTACAACACAGAGAACAATCACCCCAAAGAGGCTACATGACAGTCTCCTGCCCAGGAAGCAATACTGAAACAAGGGAATCCTGTGGTATACTAAACAAACAAGTAAGTTAAGTCTTGTTGCTGTAGAAACTATTCAAAATATTTGAAAACTTTACAGTAAAGCACCAACATTACATACTGTACAGATAGGAAACACCTATACAAAAGTTTTAATCAAGACAAATACAAGAATAAAAAGGGAACCAAACAGATGTATAAAATGAATTCTTATGTTCATAAAACTAAGTTCTAATAATTCAACATGATGTTAAGCCCTGATTTCAATAGAATATTTCCTGAAATAAGATTACAGTCAAAATTTGTACCATGAAAAACAAAAGCCCCACCAAAAAAATTTTGCCCAGTCCAGGATAATAGGTCATCTTCAGAAATATGTTAACAAAAGACCTTTCAGCTAGCATCCTTTTCCACAGCTAATGGGGAAGTCACTCAAATTTCAGAATCCACTAAAATTCAAATCAGAAAGAGCCATCTATAGAGTGTGAATTAGGAATGAAGACTCAGCAGGGCGCCATCATTTTTAAGCCACTAAACCAAACGAAGACACAAATACATTTTATCACTTGTCACAACAATCACAGAAGATTGAGGTAGGAAGGGGACCACTGGATGTCTTCTAGTGCAACCTCCTTGCTCAAGAAGGGGCCCCTAGAGCACATTACTCAGGATTACTTCCAGACAAGTCTTTGAATATCTTCAGGGAAGGAGACTCCACTTCTCTGGGCAACCTACATCACTGCTCAGTCACCCTCACAGTAAAAATCATCTTCCTCATGTTCACATAGAACTTCCTATCCATCAGTTTCTGCCCATTTCCTCTTGTCCTATTTCTTGCACCACCAAGAGCCTGACTCCATCCTCTTGGCACCCTCCCTTCAGATAATTATAGACATTAATGAGGTCCCCTCTCAGCCGTCTCTTCCCAAGGCTGAATAGGTCCAGCTCTCAGAGAGATGCTCCAGTCCCTTGATCATCTTTGTTGCTCTCTCCTGGACTCACTCCAGGCGTTCCTGTCTTTCTTGTACTGAAGAGCCCAGAACTGGACATAGCACTCCAGATGTGGCTTCACCAGGGCTGAGCAGAGGGGCAGGATCACCTCCCCTGACCTGCTCTCAGTGCTCTTCCTCATACTCCCCAGGATACCATTGGCCTTCTTGGCCACAAGGGCACTGCTGGCTCACAGACAGCTTGCTGTCCACCAGGACCTGCCAGGTCCTCCTTCTCAGAGCTGCTTTTCAGTAGGTCAATCCAACCTAAACAGGCTTCAAGAATTAAATAAAAAAACTTCCTCAAAACTTCCCTCAAAAGTAATCACCTCCTAGCCTTGGGATGAAAGAGACACAGCATGTTTATATCCCTCCTCATGTAACTCATCACTGTCAATAACAAAAGCCCTTGTGTAGGAAAATACAGCATGTTGTAAGAAGACATCTTGGCTAGTAAAGTGTGTATTCAGTAGATTGATTTTGGTCCTGTTGAAATTAGTTTTCAGCTACAGTAGAGAACAGAATAGTCATATTGTGATAGGGAAAATGGTTCTACCACACACATTATTGCTTCAATATATTTCAACTGTAAGAGTGCGCAAAAAAAACCCATTACTAAGTTGCATTCATCTTTAAAGTAAGAATTCATTTTCTTGATACACATTTTATGAAGAATACATATAAACTCTTAAGAATTCAATCTAATGTAGATCTACTGAACACAGATCATCAATCTCCATAAAATAAAACATTTCTTAAAATGCAGGCAGAAAACAGACGTGATTACTAAGGAAACATTGCTGAATTCTAAGCTGAAGTTTCATCTGTCTTGCTACAAAAGTAAATTAGAATCCACAGAGTAACAGATGTTCTTATTTCAAAGACATATCTCTTAATTATTCATGTTAAATCCAACTCCACTATTACTAATGGGAAATTTAAAAAAATGATTTTAGAAACAGAGAAGGACATCACATTTGCAAGGTTACCACATAAGCTTACATCACTTATACAGAACAGTACAAATTAACAAGTCACCATAGATCAGAATGGACAGTTTACCACAACCAGACAAGCACATCTGCATGACTGCAAATCAATAGTAAAGAGGCAGAAAGTGAAAGGAAATAATATTACCTATGTAAGAAGAGAATTACATAGGATTTCATTTGCAAGTCTTCTATTATTGCAATGAGGAAAAACGTAAGTACACATGGTTAAAATAATTGCAATTGTGGAAATAGAGCAGTACATTTTCATTCTTACAACCAGACACAGCAAAAGTGAAAGAAAGAGAACAAAGTATTTCTGAAGAAACAGGAAGGATTCCTGTAAGCTTGGAAGTAAGTACTATTGCAGTGACACTGCACATCAAGAAATAAGGGATTTTTACAAATCAGGAGTCCATAAATCCATTCATCTGCAGAACCATACAACCTAATAAGCATGCCAAAGTACTGCTGTTGAAAGGCATCTCACGAGAAACATTAAATGACTGGCAATAGCCCATATAGGCAAAAACATCTTTCATATCTTCTTTAATCACATGCACAGCATTAAATCATTCCTCCAGAAGCCATTAAAGTCCACAGTTCATCCACCAAGAGTCTCACGTTGCCAGGCACTATTCAAATCAAGAGGTTTTGTGCTTGCATTTTTCCTAAGGACAGTTGCACACATTAAAGCTTTAAAACTAAGCCACTTGAAGAAAAGACATAGCTTTAATAAACATGAGTTAAAAATAAAGGCTTATTCTAAGTGAAAAACAAATACAAATAGGTCAAGACTGCCATGTCATAGGAAGTTGCCTAATCACAAAGGAGATCAAGAGGAAAAACATACTAAGATTAAGAAGTTTAGGTGAAAGAATAAAAAGGGAGGAGAGTACTTTTGTCAAATTACAAGAATCTTTGACAAAACACTACCCTGCATCTTTAAATACATGCATATAGATTATACACATGTATATCCACAAGACCTGTAGATACGCACCCTGAGACTTCTAAGTTTAGGCATAAGCCTGCCCTTGAAATAAATGCTCTAGCTGTATACAGCAGTTCTCGAGACAGTGATTTGAAGTTTGCAACAGAACTGGCATCAATTTGTTCTGTAGCATAGAAATCTTAAACAGGACACTGATGACATAACATAAGCCATCAAAGACTTTTAGCAAAAGTATTTGAAGTTTTCTACATTAAAGGACTAATACAGCTTTCCTACTTCCACACTAGTAAGCACTAAGCAGACAGTTCAGATAACTCAATTGCATTTTTCTAGCTCATATGGACTAGTAATGTCTGACAAACACTGCCCATGATTTAATACACACACTACTTGACTCTCTCATGGATTTCCCCCAACCTGATACAGCAGATTAAGATTTTTTTTCTATGAAAAAGAGTTTATTCAGAACTAAATATAAGAACACAAGTAACACTCAGAAGCATTCTGCCTCAGAACAAAATAAGCATCAAAATTGTAGGTTCACAAAAGGGCGGCAAAGTGGTAACCTGTTCACTTAGGCCAGTACATTGCCTAACCTTTACTACCCTGTACAAACAAAACCCCCAGTCCCCAACAGACAAAGCACCTTAAGCCATCACAGGCAGTGGTAGCAGACACACTGCTGGTTTTGGTAGGTAATGAAACTCTGGCCTGCAAGGCATAGTGTACGAAACACACATTAAAATCTCCGTCTTCCCCACTCCTTGAAGCACACAATCTCTGCCATAAGCAGCTTCTTGATACCAGCTTCCACTGCCTTTTTTTGACCACCTTTTCACAATTTGGGAAGCACAACTGCAAATCAGTCACAAGGGTTGTCAGGTAAAAATCTAATGCATGTGGGAACAGCATGAGAATCATACCAGATGTTTCTCAAAAATGTAACATCCACTGAATAATGATAAAGGAACGTCACAATTTGCTTACAAATAACAAAGCCATGCACAACAGTGGTAAACAAACACTCTTGTCAGTAAGAGTTTACATTTTAAATGGTGAGAATCCCATAATTAGCTGTGCATACGTCAGTAGATCGAGCTGCACAAAGCTCTTCACAGATCAGATGCTCCCCTTGCAGAAAGTGACACAAGTTGTTCTTTGGTTTACCTTTTCCTGCTCAAACTTAGCAGCCATTTACAAACACTCGATCAATCATTTCCATATACACTGTTTGCCCATTTATTTCAGACAATACATTGTTGGGATTTTTAATTCCACCAAGAATGTTAATCTAGCTTCAAAGGTAAAGAGAAATAGCACTGGCTGCTTTGTTCTCCCCTAAGTCATGTCAAAAAGTAGTTGCTAAAAAGGCACAAAAGATGTATACATCCAGGTTCCACTAGCAAATGCAAAAAGGTTCATATCTTATTACAAAATTTAATGCTTTTGTCTCACCATGTTTATGGCTTCTATTGCAAGGCGTGGATTTTGGCAGGAGGTAGTGGCTGGCTATTTTTGCATCAAGAAACAGAACATGAGAATATTGTCAAGTCTGCATTCAGGAAAGAATATTCCAGATAAAGGTTGCATTTGTAACTTTAACTGCTATCATGTTGAGATGATTTTATGCACATCATAATTCACTTTCTTGAAGAAAATACACCACAATCCACAACCTTTTATGAAAGCACAAACTCTATCACATACATACAAGACACCAAAATACTCTCAAGGTTCATAGTCTTGCAAACTGGTATTTTTTATACCAGGCCGGCAAAGGAATAATTTAGCTGATTTGTTTGTTCTGTTTTTAACAGTAGCATCCCAAGGGACTTTCATGGCAGTCAGTAAAATGGAAGTTCATTTGTGTTTCTTTAAATTAAAAAGAAAACTGATCCCATTATGACTAACTGTAATGCAGTCATCATGCATCAAGGTCTAAGTTCATAATCATTACCAGGAAGCTAGAGCATACATAACCTCAACTGTAGGAGTAAGACTCCTACTTGCTGCTAACATCAGCTAGACAAGCAGCAGCACTGACTCCCGAATAACGACTGTGCAACCCAATCACACACTTGCTTTCTTCTCACTCTTTTCTCCCCCATTTCCTCCCTCACCCAGATGTAAATAAATAAATAAATAAATAAAAAGGAAACAGAGTCACTGGGACCATGGGCCAATCCTCCCGAATTATTCAGCATGTTCACAGACCTGACTCAGCACTCCCAGCCCCCCACCAAAACAGCTGCTCTGGAGGCTTGCAAGCAAGGAAAGAAAAACGGCAATTTCAGAAAAGTATATCTTTCAATTACCAGTCAACCAAAAGGCTCATCTTAGCCTCAGGCCTTTCTTCTTCCCAAATTCCAAAGACCTGCTTCAGCCAACAGAGGTGACAGAGGTTCTCAGAAAAGGTCTGCATAAATTTTTAAAAATGGGAAGCAAGGTAACCTAAATACAGAGGTCACTAGCAAACTCTTCTAAAGCAGGAAAGGAACAAACTGCTCTTGCAATTCTGCATATCATCTGGCAAAGAACACTAGCTTTTTTTTTTTTAAATGCAGCAATAGATTTTAACTTCACCTTAACATTGATGACAATACTGATTATGCAATTATTCCTTGAAGGAGAGAAATTACTTAGCTTATGCATGCAAATATATTTTCATGTAAAAGTACCAACTTATTTGCTGATTCTAAGGAAACACATTCGCTTGTATAAACCCATATTTTGTTATTCTATATAATAATGTTATCAGCATTATCATAAGCTCATCAAAAGATTCCATGCTCAAATACCAATCTTTAAGAAATTGACCTTAATATTTACGAAAACTTTTTATAGACTCACTCAATATAAATGCCATGGATCTTTTTTCTGTCAGCCAACAACAGCAACCAGAACAGATACACAAAGACAGGACTGAATGAACCAATTTGTTAATTGAGTCGCAATGAACAACATGCCAGATATTCACCCACTGATTATTTTTTGGAGATTTCGTTTTGGAAACAAAGGATCATTTATTTGTGTCTCCCTTGCCCAGTTTAAGAGAGAACAAAATTAAGTTTCTAAAGAAGAAAAAAATAAAGACCAGCAATTTTCAATACTTTAAGTATCTATCAAATTCTTCAAAAGTACTGTCTATAGCTATATACTATTCCATGAATCATTCAGATAATAATGAACAAAAATACATGCTTTTGTTCAAATCACACACAGTGGGATTACATGTGAACTGACCCTCCACGCGTTAATTGAAGACAAAGCTTTGCTTTGAGCTCATTACTGCTCTTACAGATAGACTGGCAAGTTTAGTGTCCTTCTCAGTTTCCCAATTTAACAAGTTTGGTTTAAAAGTACAGATGCATACCAGGAAATAAGCCCAAGTTTCTTAAGTTCCATCACCACTTTCAGTGCAAAAGAAAAAAATAGTGCATATGCAAAGAACAGGATAGGAAGAAAGAAAATAGAACAAAAACATCTTCAGCAACTTCATAACCGTCTAACAACAGTTACATTCTTCAATAAAGAAAAGGAACGGCAGGCAAGTCTTCCTCCTAACTATATTAATCAGTGTCTTGAAAAAATATAAGCAGCCCTAGTGATAAAAAGATAGATCATTTCACCAGTTCTCACTAGAGGTTTGATCTTCTAGAGCCACTGACATGAAGGGAAGCATGATTATGTCTTAATTGAGACTTTAAATAGTGTATTTCAGAAAGCAAAATCACATTACTTTGTTTTATTATATTTTTAGAGAACTGAACAACACCGGGTTTCTGAAACATAATTAAAGCTATTTTGAGACTGCAGCAGCAACCAAAAACTCAAAAACGTTTTTAGTCACCACTTTATTTCAGGAAATTGTTCAGAAACTGTTCTAGGATCTGACTGAAAAGATGAGAAAATAGGAGGGCGGAAGGATCTACAGGAATGTTTGTACTTCCTCCATTTCTGCTTAATCCTACCAAAAAAACTGTTCCAGACTGTCACATTATCAATACTGTAACTAACATTACCAAATAACAACCACACCACTACAGAATGTGCCCAGTTCAGAATAATAACTACCAAATTTCCAAGTTCAGCAGCAAAACATAAAGCAAAATAGCATAAGTGAGCACTTCCATTCCATTAATTTCTTTTTGTTACTAAAAAAAAAAGGAACTGCCAACTAAAGCCAGTTATCCTGCTGGTCTAATCCACTGAGAACAGAGTTTGTTATAAATTAAACCAGGAATCTTCCCTGTAAAAAGAACCTCTGGTACACGAAGCAGTGTACCAGTTATACACAAGAACAACAATAAAAGAAAGCTGCTAAACTGCATGAAAATAACATGTGAGAGATTACCCCAAATTTGGTAAATCCTGGCAAACACCAAGTGTTTAGAATTCCTTTCAACTTTAACATCACCAGCACCCGCAGGGTGTATTCAGCATTCCACAAAACCTGCACTTGTTTTTGTATAGGGGCTTAAAAAAAAATAAAAAATCACAGCAACTGTGAAGTATGAAAGTTTTAGATTTCATTCTCAAACAGTCTCCATAATGAGCAGGTGGTATTCTCTAACACCAAATAACCAACTAAATAGTAAGGGTCTGTATTACAACTAGAACTCAAGCCTAAAGGAACATAGTCAAGGAAGATATGTGGAAGACCTGTTCCACAAATGCTAAGGACAATAGAACGATCATTTCAGAATCACATTCTTCACCTAACTTTTTTACCCTGAATCAAAAAGGTGCAAAATATTCTCAAAAGCAGAAAAAAAATTTATCTTGCGGCCTGTAAAACAAGGTATTTCTTCAGCTACATAGTTCATTTACTCCATAACAAAGTTGGTAGCTGTAATGGCTTTTTACTTTGAACTTCAATGTAGTATGTGCTTGTCCTTATTCTAAGCAAAACCAGTAGACAATAACACACGATCTGCAGTGACGACACAGACAGCATCCACTCAGGACTTTGCTCAAACATTGCGAATGTAACTTCCTCCTAGCACTGCTCACACTTTTAAGCAGATGCATGAAAGCTTTTGGGAAAAAATAAAATCAGACTATATATCAGTTCATGATATACAAAAACCCTACAGAAGTAAAGAGGTTTTGAACAATAATTTTTATAAATTCAGACAAAGTGAAAACAGCACCTTTTTGACTCTTTGGTCCTTTCAGAGAATGCAGCTCCACGATACAATACCACCAGCAGAGAAGCCAATTTTTAAACAGCTTTCTATTCCCATCCTGAAGTGCAGTTCAGCACCTTCTCAGGGCTGCTGATACAGCTGTTCACCAGCTGTGCTACGAATCACCAAAATGATAACTTAAAACCAGATACTTTTAACCTAGATCATTTCAGTGACCCAGTTTTGCAGAGCAGCCTCATAAACAGTCCAGGCATAAGTGAAAATGTCTAAAGGTTTTTATACCCTGGGTAAAGTTCTTACAAACAGGCTTCTCCCAAAAGAAAACTCAGGCTGCAATTACATCCTCAAAATGCAAGAAATCCACATGTACAGAAAGCATACTGAAATCTCCTGTGTTAGGGTATCTTTTAGATCTGCCTTGAGTTGGTAGCTCGATTCCTCAGATACCTTGAAATGAGTATGTGCCACCTAGTGCATCAGTCACAGCCAAGCAAATAAAAATAACTTACCAAACGCCTAGCAAACTCTTTATTTTCTGAAAGAAATCCATATCCTGGGTGTACCTTGGAAGACAAAAAAAAAATTTAAGCTGATTGAGTTCTGAAACCAGACACCAAAACTGCTAGCACGTTTTCAGACACTGGAGATGGTGAAGTATATCACTAAGCATTTAAATAGGTTGAATACTTTAGGAAACTCTCTTAACACACAGATTTTTCTGCCCTAAGTAAAGTTGTTGAGCTACCATTTCTGAAACAAACTTTCGTTACTTAACTAGGGAGAACAGGGTTGTTTGCAGGGCAAATGGAGCTGTTTGCAGAGCAAATGGACACTCCCTCTGGTGATTTGCCTTTTGCTCTTTTTAGCTCCATTGCAGATTTCCCCATATATGCTCAACCACATCCTCCTCAGTAACCACTATAAAGTACTCCTCATCTCAAAATATCTCCAGCACTAACTATAATAATAGTGCCTAGGTCCACAGTCATAAGCCTCCTGTCTCTAGTGACCCTGGCTGGAGAGCACAATATACTCTCTTCATTAGTCTAAGTCAAGCACCCTGTGTGCCTCGTTTGCTACTCACACCCCAATATACATTCAGCCTCATTACTTGAGAGGAGCACGAGAAAGAGTTTTCATTTTACTTTTTGCAAGTCACATAAGATTCTGGATCTAATATACTCTGATAGACAAAAAATAGGCCATTTTATTCACCTCTTTTAAAGAGCCAATAACTGGGTTTCATAATCAGAAACTCAAAGGGAAGAAAACACTGGCTTTCTTCATAGGAAAGTTTCTGGCCCCTGAAGGCACCGTACCAAAATATCATGTTTGAAAGAAATTACAGTGCTGATCCAACTGTTAAAGGGTAGTTAGTGTTGCTGATATATACACATCAAATTTTGTTTTAATAAATGCTCTGTGTACAATAGCTCTGAATAATACATTTATTTCAGTGACAGAACAAAGAACATTAGCAATGTGAACATGACTACGTATTAGTTTTTCCTACTGATTCCTGTTAAGCTTTGAATCTCTGGCCAACTTGGAGGGAGAAAGGCAGACTTGCCCACATTTACACAAATAAGCTAATGTGCATTTTGTAAACATTCAGAAATAAAAACAGTTATGGGATGCACCATTTACCTTCCTACAAGTAACATTTATATAACATAGAAAGTGATTCAAACTAAGTTTAAGCAAAAGCCTTTCTGGACACACTTTGTAAAAGGTTCAAAAAAGCCATTATGGCATATAAAGGGTTAGCACTCAAAACTAATTGGGATTTTTTTTTTTCCCCCAGCAAATTTGGAAATGAACTGAAGCTGCTCCCTGGTGTGAAAGCTGAATCCAGCAGCCACCTGCAGGATCAGCGACCAGTGCTGCCAGATGCTACAAAGCCTTTGATTTCCAGTAGCGACTTCAGACACATTTAACTCATGTGACATGAACTAACTGGAATAGCATATTCAATCACTTCCCCCACCCCAAACCTTTAAAAAAAAAAAAATACAAACTCCGGCGTTTCTGCTTTCTATATATGAAACAGCTGCAGCAGATAGACACATTCAGACTCACAGCTTGGGCCCTGGTTTTCCTAATGACTTCCATGATGGCATCCATGTTGAGGTAGCTTTTGCTGGTGGGAGCTGGGCCAACACAGACAGATTCATCCGCCATTTTCACGTGAACCTGAAGAGGCAAAATTCTGCATTAACAGATGCTCCCAGCAAAAATAATTACCATCACCCAGTTACACGCACACAAATCTGATTGTGTCAAAGTTCATTTACATACCATAACCACTCTAAAATACACACTGAAATTACCAACACTGGCAAACAAGTACTTGCACAATAAATCTCATTTCATTTAACTCTGAGCTTAAGTCACTGTCAAAATGTTTTATTATTCTAATAAATTATTTTGAATTTGATTAAATAAAATCATGACAAATATAATTTCAGCTTCCTATACTGATCATCTATAAATAAATTCAGACTAAAAACTACTTTGTTACTTGTAACCAGGGTAGTCTAATATCTTAATACTTAATAACAAACATTCATGACCAGTTCTAAGCAGGCTCCCCAGGAAGTTGGGGATAATTAGAGTGAATTGAATGAAGGGATGCAATGAGTGTCCCTGCACAGCATCAGGTCAGCACCATGCACAAATTAAAGCCTATGACTAAAGAGTTCAATATCACTACACGTGAACCAGAAAATCTTGAGAACTATTTAAGCAGGCTCATGTTTGATTTCTAATCCATTGTATCCTCATTTACATGCATTTGCCAAATATTTTTTAGCCAAACAAAAAAGGGACAAACATCTCCAACATTTTACCAGGAATAATAAAATAGCTAGGTTTGAAGTTAGAAGTCTTCTTACAGCTCACATGAATGCTTATCTTTAAGTTTAAAAAGTTTAATTAGATTGGTCTTTAACATGCTTTTAGAGTTCAGAATACTTTTCTTTGAAGTAAGGCACACAAATAACCATGAAACCAAAAAACCAGTTTTTCCTCATTCTGCTTTTTGTAAGCTCCCTTTCCGTATGTATTTAAGAAAGTATGCCATTGCTTAAACTAAGATTGTTAGCCATCAGTAAGACTTGTTTAGAATGACAATTTGACATTTCCAATGCTTACCAATTTTTAAAATTATTTGACATCATCTTCAGCATTTGAAACTGAGAATATATTGTCTAAAAATGGTGTTCTTTTAGAAAATTAGTATTAACATTTGAGAAATATAAGACCCTGAGATGAGTTCAGTTAGTCAGAGTATGGTGCAAATAACATGAAGGTTGTGGGTTTGATCCCTGTATGGGTCATTCACTTAAGAGCTGGACTTTATCATTCTTGTGGGTCCCTTCCAACTCAGAATATTCTGTGATTCTGCATAATATTTTTGGTTTATTAACAAGAAATTTCATTCTTGTTAAAAAAGAATTTTATTTGCAAGTAGTATGAAGGCTGCCAAGTCTGTCAAACTAGTTAGAAGTTACGTAGTCTGGCTACACTACCAGCTCATTCAGAAGAAACAAGGCCAGAAAAAATAAAAAAAACATCTACAAACACTGACAAGCAGCAGTGAGACAGTATTTTGAACAATACAATGAGAATTAAGTAGCAGGTAAATATAGCAATGTATCACAAGGAAGAGAGTCCCTTATTAAGCATTTTCATTTTTTTCTTCAGTTTTATTGACTTTTTCTGAACTTAGCAAAAGTTAATCCTACCAATAAGAAGCATATTAACTTGCCACCTAATTCCATGTTTCTTTCTGAAGACAGATCTTAAATAGGTTCTGAATTAGCTATATTCTGAAGTATATGAGATTTCACATAACCTCCTGGAATCGCCACACATTTCAACTATTGCTTCTATAAAGTCACAACTGTTTGTTTTATCACTACAGCATTGGTCTCACAATAGAAACAGAGCAAAACCAAAAAAAATCCTAAGCACTAGCACAGACAATCGTGCAGCAGGTTTTAGTGCTTTCTATTACATACACCTCAGCAACTAGCTAATCTATTTTGATCAAATGCTATCAAGATTAGCCTGTGTCATCCTTCCTGCAGCACTAAGTTGAAGAAACAGCATGTGCCCCTTTATCTTCATGATCAGTTTATATGCTTAAAGTTGTTCTGAATCCCAATGCGGTTTACATTTCTAAACAAAGTTATTCAAGCTTAAACTTAATTAAGCATGTATGTTTTACAAAACCAAAAGCTTCCTTACAGAAAAGGACTAAATATCATTAGCTATTTCTAGGTATCAAGATGAAAACCCCACATCCACTCACTTCTCACATTAAGACACCAACACAGTCCCACTAGCACCAGAAGCAGCCATAGAAGATACTGCAAACCAATTGATTTTATACACATAAACAGTCTTGTGCACTTTTCCCCAACATTCCCCTGCTCCTTTCTGAAATGTTTCATTGCCATTCAACTCTTTGGAATTTCAACTCTTCCTTTCCCACACTACCCTGTAACCTGGTAAATCCATTTCTCCTTGTTCACCTTACTACAAGTTGTTGGTGTCTTCTCTAGTTCAGTGCCAGTTCAGCCTTGAATACACCCTAATATAACTCACACAGGTATAACACAACAGTAAATCAGTAACTGTAATCACATTCATGTTACCTGATACACCTCCTCAGAGCACCAGGCAAACCTTTCAAAAAAATAAGTCTCCATTCCACCTCCACTGGTTCAAAACCACCAGATTTTCAGGTTCCAGTGACACCTTTTCCATCTAGGGGCTTCTCCTATCTACTTTTATTATGAGTAAACCAGCACACATATAAACTGGAAATCTTCAGCTTCGTAATTCATAATGACAATTCCCCTTAGCATTTTGATTTCTTTGACAATGCACTGTAGTTCATGAAGAATACCCCAAATATTGTAACATAACTACATCATAGACTTTTTACTATAGTACAAATGTAATTACTAGCAAACATTATAACAAAAGCCATCATTTGAGTCTACATGACAACTGAAACTTTCAGCTTACTACCAAGTGCCACCTACTTGACAGAGTAATTCACTAAATCTTCACCTCTGCAGAAGCCAACTTATAATGCAATATTTCTAGACAGTCAAAAAAATCCAGCAACTCCCCTTCCTCAAGCACTACAAATTTCAAATACATTGATTTTCAAATTCAAGGATTGCTTAAATCAACCTAAATGACACAATCCTAGGTGTTCAAAACCTGTCCCTAACAGCTAAAACCTCAGAGGTGTAATTTCTCCCTTTTCTGTTTTAGTTCACAAAAAACCCCAATGTCAACAAAAACAAAGAAGCAAGTCTCAGGAGGTTCTTCAAAAAATGCAATTCCCTCATAAATATCTGAATAGACCTTGCAATCTCAAGCATGAATGGATAACAACAAAGGCTGGAAAATAGTTGAAACTAAGTGCTTAATGGTTTATACTGCAGGTTTTAATCATACTGGGCTACCTGGGCCTCAAGAGATAAATCTTAAGCAGCTACCAAGGGCTTGTTATGTTAGAGAATACAAACGACTAGAAATCATGGAAACACATCTTGTGTGTAAAAGCACACAAGTTAATTTCTGTAAAAGTTTTATACTTTAAGTAGTCTATTTCATAAAGGCTAATTATATTTCAAAAAAAACAAAAAGAGATATTCACCAAAACCTACTGAATCTTTACTTTATAGAACCTCAACCTAATTCAAAAACTAGAGACTAAACACAGTCACCTTTGGAAATCCAAACCCAAACCAAACACAAAGAGCCAACCAGCTCATCACATACTCCTGTATCTATGAGAAATAAGGTACTAATAATAAAACTCTGGATTTAAAAGGAAGTCCTAGCAGGAAAACATTAGAATGAATACTATTAAATAGTGCAACTTTTTTTGGATTAAGATACAAAGTCAACTGGAAACAATTTGAAGTACAACAATTATTTTATTACACAAGTCTTCCTAACCATATACAGATACAAGAACTAGCTCAAATCCAACAAGCTTATTCATCCAGAAGCGAACTGCACGGAAGTGGCCACTAGTTACAGAGCTAGTTTAGGTCCAGGAGCCACCTTCACGGCAAGGCACCTAAATCAACAAATCCTGTCAGATCTTTACACAGGAACAGCTTCATGTTTCTCCACCACCTTTCCAGCAAATAGGCAAGTAAAGCAAGGAGTCCATAGGGGATGACTTGCCAGTCATTTTCGGCCTGGACTGGTTCCAAGCACCACTCCAGGCTGCAGCAGCTCTCAGGGTGCAGAGTGCAGTAAGAGATGGTAACAGTAGCAGCAATTGGATTTGGAGATCCTTCTACATTATGTTTCAGTATCTCAGGAGGATTTATAAACCAGGTTTGGTGCCAGGGCTTGGCATCATACTCCAGAAGACAAATATGTCCATAACCCAAAGTTTTGGATATGAACACCACAAAAATAGTCAGTATCTGCCTTGCAGATAACCCAATTTAGAAGGGCTGCACTGAATCAGAGCTAGGAGGTACCCAAATTACCTAGACTTTTAGCTCTCCTTTCTCCTGGAGAGTAGCGCATGTGTTCATTTGACAGCAGCATCCTCTCTTGAGTAGCCATACTTTGAATTTACTGAATTATCCTTGTAATTAAACCTGTATCTCAAATAATCATCATTTCAAGAAATCAAAATTAATAATTTGCTACTTAAAATATACATAGGTCTCCTAGAGGTGTTCTGTTTAACACAGCAATATCAAGGTAACCTTCTCCAGGAGCCACTCAGCTGCTGCAGATCACTAGTTGAAATCTATATTACAAACAAATTACATTTAAACATGCATGTCTCTCAACATTTAAACATAGAAAAGTTCTCACTATGGATATATAATGTATTAAAAATTATTTTAAGGCACAGAACTAAACCACTTACTTTAAGTGCATATACAATCTCTAAAACAATCAAAGACACCAAGACAATTTACAGATCCCTAGCATTATAATTATTCAGCAGCTCAAGTTTGTTACCTTCTTATGGATCTGGTTCATGAAAAAAAGTGCTTTTCTCCCCAATTTGTTTCACAATCAATCATTCTCATTTACTAACTCCAAAAAGTAAAGGCTGACTTTGTCAACAAAGAAAAATATATCCGCATGCATTTCCTAATAGAGTTTAATATCATCTGCATAGCTTCCACAGATGATTTTATATACTTCAGCAGTTTCTGAGGCTTATCATGTGACAGATGTAATTTACTTCAGTGTAAATGCCTAATTAACACATAGACACACACACACTCACTCCCCTTTTCCTCCATCTCCGAGGACGTAAATGTCTGGGATTCCCCAGTGTCCCAGTTTTTCAGAGTAGGTCAGCCTACACATCCCCAGGTCTCAATACAAGTTGATATTCATGCAGCAGAGACAGTTATACTGAGTTGCAGGCTGCATTTTCCCCCTAATTCTTCTGAGCTGTTTCAGAATTTATATTGTAGGGAAACTGTTATAGCTACATATAGAGTGTTAATCAAACCTAAGAAGCAATTAAAACAACCTCAGTGAAGAGAACACTTTTGTTTGGTACACTAGATAAGATTGAGCATTGTTTAGACAAAGAAATCTAATCAAACAAGTCATTCTCCTTTTATAGCTCAAATCAATATTACACATTGGAACAACATCCGTTGGTGTAAGTGGATTCACTTAATTGGCCCAAACTGCATAATACTGCTCAGCAAGACAAATCACAATTAGCTCAACCCATAAAATAGGGCTAATGAGTAAATCCTTTGTAAGGTAGCTAAAAAAAACCAACCACCTCAAATCTTGCCAGCACTATTGCCAAAAGAGACAGACAAAACAGAACAAAAAGCCTGTGGCATTGAACAGTCTTGAGTTTAAAAAAAAAAAAAAAAAAAATCAAACAGATGCTAAAAAGGTTCAAATTTACTGCTTTGCCAAAAACACATCTTTCATCTGACCTAAGTGTCTTTAGCAGCTTGACACTAAAATACACACACCAGTAATACAATAAGTATGAGCACATAGTGTGCAGTATTCATACAGCCTTTAAAGTGCTTATCTGCAAAGAAATACTGCCACACGATTACAGCATTTAACTCTAAAACAAAATAATGGAAACATATCTAATGCACACAAAAAACAGAACTGTGAAAGGCAGAGCATAACTATCCTATATTTCCCATATTTAATTTTACTCAGCATTTCAAAAACCTAAATAAAATTTATGCAAATAAACAGGTCAACCTGCAGAGTAAACATAAATAGATCTCTCTGCAAGCCTATTTTAAACTATTTTAATTTGATGGCCCACAAAAAGTTATGCAAGGACTATGTAAAACAATTCTTCAGCAGACTTCAAACATGTTTTAGTGAAGGGCATTTACTTACATTCCCCTCCAAGTCTACAATGACTGTCAAAACAGCCCATCCATTAGCATCTGCAGTATTAGAGCCCTGGTTCAAGTACACCAGCTGAGAAAAATAAATTTAAAAAAATAACACCCTTTCCTTTACTTCCCAGTCTTTCCCTTCAAGTCTGCCAACTGGTCAAAAAATGAAGACAATAAATAACCCCACTAACTAGGGGCCTTAAAAATCCAGTTTTCAACTAAGATGAAAATGAATGGAACCAGGTTGAACTGAACACTCTCTAAAAGATGAGCAACATAAACCAGGCAAGGAAGACTGCATTTCTAACCAAGACTAAGAGAAAGCACATTTCAACATGTATCAAGATTTTCATCTGTTTGCATTCTCACTTATACACATGAATTTATTTTTGTAACCTTAAAAAAGGAAAAATTAAATCTCAAGTCTCTCTTCCATGGATGAAGCTCTGAAACATTGTTTGCTGCTAAAAAAACACACAATTTTACTTGCATCATGAAGAGGAAAGGATTCCACATTGTACCTAGAGGTGTGATCACTCCTACTGTGAAAACCAGACCATGCTAAAGCCATCAGAGTGATACTCTCAAACTGCTCTGTTTGCGAGACAAGCAACAAAATGCCTCCTGAGTCCTGAAGACATCACAGATAAGACTCTAGAGAAGAGTTCCAGAACGGCCTGAAAGCCTTTTCCTATATGTTTATTCTTTGACAGACAGCTTCAGTGAAGCACCTTCTAGAACAACAGTGGGAAAGAAGGCTTCTCGATCAGAATTTTATTGCAAGTGGCTACTGTACTGAACTCTCCAAAACAGTAGAGACCAGGAACTAGTACACAAGTTTGCAATTGAAAATTTAGCAGAATGAAATAGTTAGTTTGTATCACAACCTCCAACATGTTTTACTCAACACCAATCAGGAACAATCACTCTTTTTTTGGTAGAATAACTGAAAAAGTAGGTCAATAGACACCTTTTTCACTAATCTACCTTCGGATGAACTGAAGGATTAACAGAGGTAGAGCAATCAGGAGGGTAAAACCAGAATGTTCCATTCTTTAACTCCAAGCCATTGCATCAGTAGTAAAATGCACTAACAATCTTGAGGGAAAAGCATTCCCTTTGCCTCCTTCCACTTGTGTCTCCCTTGGTGGGAGAGCTACCAAGTTCCTTTGCTCAACTGAAGATTAGAGGCAGCCCAGCCACTCAGCACAACCTTTGCTGATGTCTGGGTGCTGTGAAGAAAGTCTACAAGCTTGCAGCTGCACTCATATGTCTGCAGACTATTTTTACTTTGGAATACATTATCTAGAGCAAGTCTCCAGGACAAACAGGACAATTTTAGTTCAGAGCATACACTAACAATTTGGGAAGACACTTAATAAATGTATTTACCAAAGAGAGAGTCTCCATCTGTTGCAGGAATTGAGCAGTTCATCGTATTTATTTAGAGCAGTCCTCTGTGCTCTGTGAGGATGCTCGAGTTACATCTTTGCAATGTATGTGATTCTGCACTTTAAGTGTTCTAGAAAAAGAATTTTTTTGTGATGTTAACGAAACAGTGATGCCCTACAGTGTCTTAGTAGCCTCCCTGCATTTCAAACACATCTGCACCCACATGTCAGCCTTTCCCTAATAGAATCTCAGCTTCTAAGCACATTAGCAAAGCAATAGCACCGATCTTTCTCATGCGGTTGCTTTTTCCTGCCTCTCCCAAAAACAAGCTCTACCGAGGAATGCATTTGATGCATGCTTCTTTGTTTTGCTTTCTGAAGGGGTTAAGACGTGTAGGAGATGGGAAAGCTGGTAGTTAGGCAGGTCTAGGAAACAGTATCACAGGGTAGGAAGGGCAGTCAACTAGAGAGCTTCATATAGTAGAGATTTAGTTCTTAATTAAGCTAGATATTCCAGAAGACATTTGGGATTCAGAAAAAGTAGGTTAAACTCAGCCACAGTACAAAGCAACATACAGCATTCAGTGGTAACATGCTCCTATCCAGCATTTTCAGCTCTAATTCAGATAGAGCTCCCCTTTCAGATGGATAAACACAGTACACAGCCATTCAGATGTCTACAGACGGACAGACTGCAGAAGTTATTTCCAGCATCCAAAGATCAGGGATTCCTAAAACCAGTTCTAGTGTTGAGGGAATAGCTCACAACGACAGCAAGGTGAATTCACAGCTACCTGGCATTTCAGCTACATAACACTATTTAAAAAGGTGAAAAGGGAAAAACCGACGTCAGCTAAATGCAACATACTCTGGATCAGTAGCTGGAAGACTGAATTTTTTTTTTTAATCACAAACAGAAGATGCAGACCTACAGTCAATTATGTTCTTCCGAAAGTGGACTAACTTCAGGCCCAATATATTGAGACTTACATTAAGTTTCACAATAAGCCTCACTTTAGGCATATACAAAATGCCACTCAAAGGACGATCACCCCCCCAAACTCTCCTCCACACTCAGCTCTAGCAATTATAGTGCTGCTGAGACAGATCAATGAACTGAACAGACACAGTGGAAAAGTACTCTAAAGGGAAGGGAAATTAACCTTCTGTCAGATCAGCAAGTTAAACCATCTCCCAGCCACATGACCATCAGATCCCATACAGTGAATGAATAAGAGGGGGCAGGAGAGCTCAAACACTCCTTTCACAAGTAGTTTAGACTTAGAGAAATTTAGACATAATATGAAGCAAGTTCTACAAGGTCAAATAATCCAAATAAAATATCAGAAAAAACAGTTTGTGAGTGAATGCAGAGTATCTTAAAGACGACAAAATTCCAGAGCAGGTTTTTTAAAACAGACTTCCCTCATGTCTATGCAATACATATATGCTTAGTAGAAAATATAAATGCACATGTATGTATGTTTACACGTACTTACACAGAGCCTTTAACCACTTCTAGGTACCCAGTGAGAGGGGTTTTTCCACTAAGGCTAAGTACTAAAGCAGTACATATAATAAACAGAAGTTACATCATAAAACCTCAACATTACCATCATGGCCAGCATCACCTTATGCTTTTACGAGGAATGAAATACTTAAAAATTACTTACAAAGTATTTGTACTTAATATTATGTTATTACATAACATTCACAAAAGTAGGGCATTTTTCCTTCAAAATTCCGCTAATGTGAACATTTCTTTAAAATGATTCTTCGTTTAGTTCGTAAATAAAATAGTTCGTTTTACAAGAAAATTACTTCTCTGCCAGGGTATTACAATAATTCACTCTAGCACAACTTTGAATAGTCCTATATATAAAATCCATCCTAAGTTTTCTACTGTCAAAAGTCTTCTTTTGAAAGACAAGTCAGCTTTGAGATCTCAAGATGCAGATGTCAAGATGAAGTCTATAAAAACGGTGCAATGGAGAAAAAGCACCAAGCACTCCTGAAAATGACTGCACAGACAAGCAGCCAGCTCACCAAGTCTGCAAGGACTGTGTACAGTCTAACAAACAGGCAGCAAGGAAATCTGCACTGTCCAAATACAATTTTCACACAGTTACTACCAACACCGGACAATTCATTCATGGATGCAGACACCAGACTTTTAGTGGTCCCATCCTTTTCCAGATCATCTGACAAAAATATTTTCAACTTTTTTTTTTTCCTTACAGCCCTCAGAGTTCTGGCATAGCTACAACACAAATTGTAAAAATTTTATTTTTGCATAAATCTAGAAAAATCTTTTACTTGCTTGGGGGGGTGGTTTTAGGTTATTGAGTATTTTCCCTAACAATGCTTCCACCTCCTAGCTTATTTCCTATGATACACACTTTTCCATTTTAAGTTAACTCAGGGATAGTGAGCAGAACCTTAGTCTCCATTGCATCCCATTAATCTTAGACAGTATTATTTCAGCACATTGAGCAGATTTAGTCTAAAAATAGTGCATGTATTGAGGAAACAGGTCTTGGTATATAAAAGAGCATTCTTTGCAGGACACTACAAAGCTCTCCCCACCCAAGCATAGATCTTGTTCTAATGAACAGAATGATAGCAAAGTGCTCTAGCACCCACTTCCCACCATTCTGTAATAAGCTATCACTTCTGGGATTCTCTTTTTTGAGGCAAGAATTTAAGAAGTGCTAAGAAAAATGCTCCAGATCTTCACCTTTGAAGATTAAGTAAAAACTACAAAAAAATGAGAAGTACCACTATCAGAATAGCTTTATTACAGTACCATAAACACATGTGGTCTATACATACAAATTCCACAAATACATATTTAGATCTTCAATAGAGCACACTTGGTCAATGCTAAATATATTTCACATGATAAAAACAGATTAATTACACTCTATACAAGCAACAACTGTGCAACACCAAAGGAAAGAAAACCTATTTCTGCAAGGTGACAACTGTTTCCATTTAAGAGGCACAAACTTTTGCATTCGTCACAGCATATAGATAATTTATTAAACCTGTGAATATTAACTCAACCTTATGTATAGTTTTATAAGCCATTGGAGTAAACATCTATATAAATAGATTCCTATTTCAAAAACCCCTGGAATGAAAAAAAAATCTTTCCAAGTTGCATGGAATCTACATAGCATAGCAACATGCTCTTACAGAACGGTTCCTTCTAAATCCTTTTTCCTGTTAGCCTTTAGGTTTGGGTTTTTTCCCCCCTCCAACCTGCTAAATAAAGTCGTATTTCCTGCTGACAGCAAATGATTGGTTTACCTTTAACTCTGGGGGGTTTAACTATCCATCCTTTAAGAAGCTTTGACAGTTTAACCTGCTGAGCTCACAGCACCCAAGGGAGGGTCTTACTTGCAGTTTTACTTCTGCGGCTGCTGACCACTAATACTGACTCCACAGATAATGGATTTCAATAACAACCTCCTACAGGCTAACACTTTCGGTAGTATCCATGATACTGCTTTAATTAAGCTAATACATGAAGGTTACAGTTTAGTAGAAAGTTGTATTAAATTTGGCAGTGCTTACAATAGCAGGAAAAGTGCACATGTTCACCTGTCCAGTAGCTCTGTGATAAATTTGCCTACCGATACAGTTTAGTTGGTTTAACTTTTTTAAGGTGGGCTCAATTTATTAATTCCATTTCCTCTAGACATGAATTTTCCCAGCATAACTGATAATTTCACGATGGATAGGAAATCGATGCCTCTAACCATGCTGAGCACAGAATGTGTCTACCTGGCATATAAATAGTCCATGCACTACAGTTAAAGGGTGCTGTGTTTGGTTTCTTTACTTTACAAGGCTTGGAGCATCCTGATAATGAAAAATATTAGCATTTTTATTTCCTTGAAGCCAAGTTGCTAACAATAAATTTTATATTTTAGCAAGTTATTAATTACATAAAAGCTTAAAGGTGTTAAAAACATCTAGTTGAAAGTGGGAAATAATTCCAATATACTGAAAACAAGCATTTGACAAAATACAAAATCTTGCAGATTGGAGTGGCACATGTTTAAATGCATTTTGCAGGCCAAGCATTCACTTCCCCTTTTTCAACACAGCACTTAAAAGCACACATTCACTTCAAAAACAGATCAGGAAAGAGGTTCTTGGTTTAAAAACTTGGTATTAACTTTACCTGCAAAAACATCCATTTGTTCGATTTCATTTTATTTTTTGTTAAAGTACACAGTCTGACAGACAATCTACAATCTACAGAGTAATAATGAAGCAGCATGGGAGCCATTTAATATATTTCTTGATTAACTCATTGCCTGTCCAGTTCTCATTCAGACATGTGCTCACATGTCATAATCGTCATAACTCCCATCATCCCCCCAGTTAACACACAAGCTCCTTGATTAGTGCACAACTCCCAGACGAGCCATTGCTAATGCTAAATAATTCCCTTCAGCCTCCTGCGACTATACCGCAGGCTCTCCAATTACATATAATGTCTCTGATGAGCCATATTAATACGGACAAATTTGTGCCAGAGATTCTAGCCCACTCACTCCCACCAAAGAAGCAACTGAAATAAAAAGAAGAAAGCTGTGTACATAAAAATTAGCCAAAAGAATAATTTTGCCATGAGGCTTTAATTACAAAACTTCGTTGTCACAAGTATGTTATTCTTGGAGGTATCTGGGAAACTGGCATATTAATATAAGTTTACTGATAAATGGCAATGAGTAAATTACCATTTAATAATTGAAAAGCAAGCATGTAAAACAGATAGCTTTTCAATCAGTTAATTACAATTAGCAATACCTAATCACATGTGATAAAATTAACTCAGATCAGTTGCCACTGATAATAGCAATTATATTCAGCCAGTTTTGTGCATTAAGCATTATTTGAAACACTGGCATAGCTGTACACATCTACACAAGGTTTATTCACGTTATAAAAATATTTCACTAATGACACATCCATAAATTTTCAGGACTTGTACCAAGAAACTACCATGCCTGTTAAAAGCCTGTTGCAGTAGCACAGATTATGTAGTGAAGTCCCCATTTTTAAAAGTATTTACAGATGTAGCAAGAAACATTAAAATATTTTAATACTATAACAGATCCAGTCATGGGTCAAATATAAAAAAGCCAAATGATAGTAATCTCCCCACTTAAAGTGGGAAGAGTCATTGGAAAATCTAACATTTTCAGTGTACACTGAAATTCCTTAACATTTAACTCAAAATAGCTGCCATTAGCTGGAAATTGACTATTTAGATTTTATGAAAATAATAAGGAGTTCCCAGTCCTTACAGGAGGGAGTCTAATGTCCTTAACCCTACTGCTGACCCTCTTACCAGATGAGATATCAACAAAGGACATGTAAATAGACTATTGCAGAAGTATCCTTTAGTAGTTTAAAAATATTGCTTGCAACTGCACAAATTGTAAGATATTCAAATAACCCCCATGAAATTTTGATAAGCTCTTCCCCAAGGTCCTTGCACCTTCATCCTTACACTAATGCACTTCATCTTCATTTACCTGATCATTAGTTTCCAGTTTGTTCAGCTGGAAACCAACACACACTAATTACTTTGACATCACAAAGTCCTATCTGTCTTCACCACCTCCCCAGACAGCAGGGAGAAATTATCAAGGGTAGGCATGATAATATCCTGATAAATGATGATTCACATCACCTCACTGTCAATCATCCAGAAGTGCTCACGCAAGATACCACTCAATCTCATTACTGAATCCTAGGGCTAAGAGTACAATACACACCAGGAGTCATATTTCAAACAGCAGGCCACCTGGATAAGATGCAGCTCTCGGAGATTTTCATGAATTTTGTTGGCTTTTTGTTTTAACACGGTACATGTCAAATATTCATCTATTTTACTGTGTATATAGGCTGGCAGAAAAGGACATGCTTGAAAGCAAGGCAATTCATCTCAAGGGTCCAAGTGAGGAAAAAAAAAACCTATGTTCTTTGGAAGGGAGAAGAAGGACAGCTAAATTTCCTTAATTTAAGAAGAAAATTAATCAACCTACTTAAAGTTTCAAAGTTCAGTTTCACAATTTAAGTGTCCTTCCTGCTGAAACAATATAGATGTATTCAGAGCTCTGAAAGAAGAAATGCTAGCTTTGAAGCTCATTGACATATGCAAAGTTCACTTTCCATGATGGAAAGCATTTACAAGTAAAGACAACGTTCTTGCTTCAATAAATAGCTGATGGGGGCAGGTGGGGTGATCAGTCAAGAAGCAAAATAAGAACTTAGCAGTAGCTGCTTTCTCAGAAAATATTACATCTTTCTCTACTTCCAGAACAGTATCATCCTTCCATCTCTCTCAGTCCAATTACATATATAACTAAAGCAAACCCTAATGGTAAAGCCCAGGGCTTGCTATCTAGCACAGAATCAAAGAGTTGTTCTTGATGCTAAGGAGTGAACAACAAACACCACCATCTCCTAGGTCTGTAATACACTGTTTTCTTGCCCAAGATAATCACGTACCATCACTAAACTTGCACAATGTCCGATCATATTCTTCAATGTATGGTGCATCACTTATGCAACAGATGAAGGAGAAAAGAAAACAATACTGAAAGAATATGGGGGGAAAGTGTGAGGAAATTCCACAACCATGTGTGCTTGTGCTAGGTATTGTCACGGAGAAAAAAATACAGCCAAAACTAAGGACCAAAAATTGAGAATACTATAGAAAAAACAAAGAGCAGACAACAGAACAACAAAGAAAGCACAAAGATGCACATTCTACAACCCCACACTATTTTGTATGAAGACATTTTAGACTCAGTGCAAGCCAGAGCAGTAGGGCGCTCTCTTGCAGGTATGGATGGTACTGCTGCTACAGGCACACTGGCTCTGCATCCAGCGACTGCCTGCCCACACGACTGCCTGAACTTGGCAGGAACCCTCACACACACTTCCTCGCACCTCCGCTGCCCCAGACTGTTTGAAATACGATCACAGGCTCACAATGAAACCCTTGTCCCATTTCAAAGTACTCTCCCCCTGTGGGGCTACACAGGACAGGCAGCAACTTACAGGCTCCTGTTCAGATAATGTTAACATAACATTTTTCAAGGAGAAACTCAGAGGTTTCTCCTTCAAATGTTCTAAGTGTTCTGAAATATACGTAAATGCAAATATAACAGAAAAACGCTGAATGAAGTCATTTAGGTGTGGATGCACTACATACCTGAGACATACACCATTCAGAGTCTACTTTTCAAATCAAGTGTGGATCACTAACAAAGTTCAAAACCCAAGAGCTCTTCACAAGCTTACTGTCAAAATAGTCTCCCTAACAAAAGCTAGTTGCTAGTCCACATATGCACACAGATTTCTCACTCAAATCTATGACCCACACCCCTCACCTCTTTGGCTTATCAAACGTACCTTACCAACCCTACCAATCATTCTAAGTACAATAGATTCTACAGCAACTTGTCCAAGAAATGTTAACCACCATATGCTTGAATGATGGAATTTGAAGCATTTTCCCCTAAAGAACCATAGAGTCTGAAAATAAAACATAACATCTTCACTCTAGCACATGAAGTAGGGCAAAATTATCAGCAAAACCAGAACCTTTTTCCACTGAATGCAACTTCAGTGCTTTCCTTCCTATCTTTAGACAAGGGCTGCTAGGGAGAGAACAAGTATAGCAACAAAATTGAAAGTATCACTCCAAACAAGCTTAGAAGTTAAAAAATTTTACAAGTGTCATTCCGTTTGAAATTCATACATAAGTGTGTTAAATTTTCATTTTAACTTAAAAGCAAACAGCCACCTTCATCCCAGACTTACCACACTTCTGGTTTCCTAAAGAGCATGTGGTCTATTTGTGCTGTAAGAAGGCTACTGTTGGCTTAACTCCTTGAAGGCATAAACAGACATTTCTTCTGCAGAAAGAATATTGGTGCAGAGAATACACAGGCATGCATGCCTGCAAAATGAATTTACAAAAGTTAATTTGTTAGCTTTACTCACAGAAATCTGAGGGTAGGAAATCGTAATAGTAATTCTATGCTTTAGTTCAGCTGATAGGCTTCTTTATGTTAGAGCTTTACGAAAAAAAAATCTTAACACAGCGGTGTCATTTCTTGAATCTCAGCAGCCTAATTAAAAAAAATTAGCTTTCAGAACTAATTGACAGAAAACACACATTATAGTTTTGATTAGTTAAATTGGAAAAGAAAATTCTCTGCACAAAAAAGCAAAAAAACTGGCACAGAAGCAAATTTTATTACCAGACAAATACTGAGTTATACACATTAAGGCATGAAAAAACCTACACCTTTCTCTTAAGTTATTGAAGTTGACTTGCAGCAGAGTTATAGTATTTCCTCTAAAGAAAAAAAGAAAAGAGTAAATGGGAAACTGCTGTCAACAAGTGTAAGTACTGCAGAGCTCACAGTCTAAGTTTATCTGCCAATTCTGAGCTCCACAGATACTGAACAAGAAGCATATGACAAAACTTCAGGCTCAGTTCAACCCATAATCAAGAATGATACTAAAAACTCTTCAAAATATTCAACAAGTAGAAATCAAATACAAATTACATTTTAACTAACTATCACAAGAAAAATAAAAATTACATTTGCTATTCAAATTCAGGTTATTAACAAAAAAACCAAAAATAATAAAAACAAAAAATCACTCCCACATTAGTCATAACTTTGTATTTACAGAGAACAGTAATCTATTTAAGGTAGCTACAGACCCCCTACATACTCTTATCAAATAAAAGCTAGCATCTAAAAAAACAGGAAAAAGTTACAAAATCCAGTAGCAAAATCCTTACTAGCACTAGTCTTGTAAAAATAAAGCTTTGAATTCCTCATTTAGTTACTGCATAGAGAATCACCAATTCCTGAATTTATCACATATTACAACCAACATTTAAAAATGGCTTCTCAAACTAAAAGCACAAGAGATGTAACAGTGGTTTCCACACTTCTCAAAAATTTTGCAATGTTTAACAAGGTAAACAACACAAGCAAACACATAAATAGTAAAGTTTCAATCTATCTAAAATTTAGGAGCAAGCAAAGCAGGATGTTGCTGAAAGCAGAAGAGAAAAACAAAAGAACAGCAATGGGTTTTCAAATCCCCATAGCCAGTCACTGTGGCAGGCAGTGAGGCTGCCCAAGCTCGACCATTCTACATTTCACTCTCTTTTACAAAAAGGAAGGTTCACAAAACCCAGGGTCTGATTTTATCAGGCAATAGCGCTCAAAGGCAGCCTCTCAACCACCGTCCCTTCCCTCCCATATACACAAGGTTTGCAGCTGCTAAATGCATACAAGCAAGCAGTCCTAAGTCATCCACACTCAAAGGCACTGGGGATCCTTTCTCACAGCACGAGTGACCTAGGAAGATGCCAACAGGCAGGCCAAGCTGGGCAGGCTTCCAGCACCAAGCCTTTACTGCACCAGACAGCAGACCTGCCAAAGCCCTAATGCTACAGAAGTGTCACAGTACCTAAAACTTGTTATCACAGCTTTTTTCTTTTTGCTGCCTGCTCCCTCCCCAGGTTTTTTTTTTTTAAGCTTTTTTTTTTTCCATGTTAGTCTCCAACACATTCCAAGTACAGTTTCTCACCTCCAAAGAGCAAAAACATTAGCCAGGCAATACAACTACTTTTGTTATATTCAGGAAGGGCCTTTAAGGAAATAGAAAATCTGAATCAGGGTCAGCAAATTAACTTTTTCTTGGGTTCAGGAGCATTTCTAGGGGACTGACAGTTCCAATACTTAAACCAGCAGCAGCATCCATAATTGCTAGTTAAGCATAACAGCTGTGCATGTTAGAACAAAACCATCTCCCAAAAGTTGAACTGAAGAGCTTTCAAACAGCCAAAGCACTATATACAAAACTGAAAAACATTAACCATAAGATCAGCAAAATTATATATGAAAGTTTGTCATAAACATGAGTTATTATTAAACTTTCCTGGATATTATTCTTGAAATTTTACATTCAACTTTTATTAAGATACAAGTGGAGGCTTATATGTACTTTTATTATTACCTTTTTATACCTTCTCAGAACCACATCAGTGTTTTGGTAGTTTTATCATGCCACTGAAAATCTTCACTGAAAAAAGCTTCCCCAAAGCTGAACCTGATAGTTCTGCTACGGGTGACAAGCCATTTCAAAAACCATCCCCCAGGTAAAAAAAAAAAAATCAGTTAAATAAATAAACAAACACCACAGGTCATACTTCCATAATAAACTTTTAAGTTATCTATGAAGAGACTTCCTTTTCTCATCAAATATGATGCAATAAATGGTCAAAGAGATAGTGTCTTTCTTTCACATTGCATAACTACTGATTAATCATGTATTTGCCCATTTGTCAACATAACACAAATTAACTTAGTCTGTTTTGCTTTGCAAGTTCTTCTCCCACCTTGTGAGCTTTTTAAAAAAGCAATAAACAAAAATGAACAACAATTACAGCTGGACAGGACCTCTAAAATCTGATCAAATTTTTCAATCACTTAGTAGTTTACCACCTCACAAATTGAGCTACTATGCAAAAACTTCCTCCTGTCCCTTCACCTACTTCAACATATAGTCAACACCAGCAGAGCTTTGGTTTCCTTAATTATGCCCCTGCACACTCCATCTCCAGGAAACCTATCCCTGCCTTCATCTGCTCTATACATTTGAATTCTGCCCAAGTTCCTCTGCTTGGAGAAGACTATACTGAGTATAAACAAGCTCTCCTGAGCCACTTTGACTTCCAAAACAGCCTTTCATGACACTCCGGCAAGCAAATCCTTGGCTTGGGAAAAAAAAAATTGCACTTCCAAAGTCCCTGGTTGCAGTTCTGCTGTTTGTCTTACTTACCCCTCTTGGAAATCTAAATCTAAACATTTCAGAGTAGTCTCGGGCTTCACATCCCTGATTACCTCTTCCCTCTTTGTAAGAGGTCCAGCACAGCATCTCCTCTAGATAATTGAGATTAACTCAATCATTTGTGTCAAGAAATCATACTCTACACATTCAAGAAGACTCCAATTGTTTTCACTCTGTCCCACGTGTGTACTAGTGTCTAGGAATGATGACATTTCCTCCAGTTTTCTAGAGCTGACTTACCTGCTTCTTATTCAAGATTGGGTCTATGGCATCCAACACCACATGGCCTAGCGGCAGGAGTCAAAGCCTTCCCTGGACTGAAGTTCTCTATCCTCCACTTAACTCAAGTACTGTCTCACGCAAATCTGTTGGCTCTGCAGCTTCTCTGCAAAGCACCTGTCAGTCCGTTTGTCCTTCCTGATCCTGCAAGTCAGCTCATCTCCTCCCTCTGCAACTCAGTGCCTGTACCAGAGCACAATTCACATTTATACAGGCCCCTAGCTCCTACCCAGTCTCAGGGAGAAGCACCAGGCAATTGCTAGAGTCCAAGACATCAAAGACCACAGCCCCGCTCCTTCCACAAATTTTTTAATACCAACTTATGGCTGCTGGAGAGATTTATGATTAACATGTGTTCAGTTACTCAAAGATACTTTTCTTCTACTCTTACAACATGGTGAAATAAGGAATTAATGAGGGCATGGGAAAACTTTTGCAGGGAGTAGCATAAGAAACCAAACCCCAATATTCGACTAATATTACTTTCAAGGCATCATCTAAGAACAGACGAATATCCATTTAAAAGTTTTTTAAAAGAAATTGCACTATACAAACAAGTGCTAAGCTCCCCTGGCTTCTTGCTAAATGCATAGAACACCAGTTTGATGTAGGGCTGCCACCCAAGGTCTGGTTACAACTCAGAAGAGCTCTCTTGTAGTCACCAAACTAGCATCTTCACCATACACATGTTCCTGCCCCCTTATAAGCATACATGCAGAGAAACAGGACCTGAGCTACCCACATATTTTTATACATCCATATTAGTAAAAAAAAAAAAAAAGACAAAACCAAAAACATTCCCAAGTCAATACCAAGGTACACAGGTTTTCATTAATTAGCCACTAGACATTCACATGAACGAAACTTAATAGAAGCGTTTTAACAGTCTTCAGGATGTCCTCCATTCAGCATGATGACAGAGCATTAGAAAGGAGGAGACCAAATAACAAGCATTCAGTTGCACACAGCTGGAAAGTAATACTTCGTGGGGGACCATATGCCAAAGACACTCAACAGGAGAAATTTTAAACTGCCTTTTTATTGTTGTTGTTCTCAGGAGACAACTACTGCCAGGGTAAATAAATAAATACTCTAAAGTATCTGTGCTAAGGAAGGTCATCTGACTCTTGAGAAAATGTCTATAGCATTCTTAGATAAGAATCTGTCCAAAAGTGCCACCTAACGAGCTGGAAGATCACCTAGTCACATCTGTTTTGATGCAACAAGACAAACCAACTGCACTTCACTGCACTGACAGCTGTATGCAGCAAGAGAGCTATGGGACACCCTATTATAACCTAAGATTACAAAGAAATTGCAGCGGCAAAGGGATACAAACAAAACAAATTCATGATTTTTCAACAGGCTTTCTAGGTCAGGCATTAGTCTAGACTAAGATTTCTGTATTACTGCAAAAAAAAGGGTCTTTGAAGACAAAAAAGGAAGAGTACATCACAACTTTAGTCAGGCAGCTCAGATTACTCATGTGGAAGAAAGGATGTAAAGAACCAAGTCCCACCCCCCTTTTTTTCCCCCTACTCCCCTCTTCCACAGCGCTGTGACTCACTGCCCCAGACAGGTACCACCAGTGCCACTCTGAATCTATAGCTGCTTCTCAGATTCATTCATAATGCTTCAGGAAGCTACACACGGAATAAAACATACGTGAATAAAATTACAAGAGATCAGTCTTGGAGATACACTTCCTGGACAGGGATTGCTCCTTTGCTACAAAAAGCAGACAAGGGAGATGATATGCTGTCACAAATTTGTCAACAGCTAAGCCACATTAAAAACAATTTCACTTTCAGAACTGTCAGCATCCTACTGTACAAGGCCAGTAACGTAACAGGTCAACAGGTGAGCTGACATTAAACACCAGCTACAAAGGGATTGTGAGAATTCATGCAATGCTATATATCCAATTAAAGTCCAGGAATGAAACTTGAAGCATTGCCCAGCACAGCAATTAGCACAGCAAGACAGAGGCAGAAACTAGGAGGTACTGTATCTAAACAGAATACATGCATTTCTATAAATCCAAGTCACCACTCAGTACACCTATTACCTTGCACCAACTAGTCAAACACTGATTACCATTCTTCCTCTGAAATAAATAAGATACATGAAGGGCTTGGGGGGTGGCTGGTTTCAAACAGCTAGCAAAGTATGCTAGTTGCTGCCTACAGACAATTCAGCAGTAATAAGTAAAACAGTATCTCAGATCGTCCTTTATATAGTGCTGCCTTGTTGAAAGTAAACAAGTGACAGATGCTTTTTGTGAACAAAGAAAGGAATATAGCCTAAAATCACAACGCCTGTAAAAGTGACACATACCTCACAAATTGCATCTTCATTTCCTGTCTCCGATCTTGAGTTTTTCAATCCTTCAGATACCTCATAAGCAATTCAGTTTCTTGTTTAACACTCCTCCCTAGAAAAATTGCACCAGGATCTCATCTGTGAAATCCCAGACTCTAGAATTGCCTGGCAGCTGTTTGTTGAACTATACAGCTAACAACCACGGCAAGTATCTAGTTTTAAATACAATGTTTCTTGCAAAGATCTTTTAAGATGTCTCCACTCACCAATCTAGCTCCTCACATAGGGGGAACCTGTGTCTCTGGTATCTATTTCCTTCCCTGCTCCCTTTTCCCCACATCCTCCACTATTAGGATGTGCGATGGCACTAACTCAAGACACTAAATCTACACTGCCTCTCAAAAGGTTAATCAGGTATTCATTCTACTTGTCCCCAACCATGTGTCCTGATGCCATCAGCTCTAGCATTCATTAACCTATGCAAAGAGCCACATCAGCTTGCTGATCCACATTTCTTTATTTTCTTTTCCCCACTGTTCTCATACAGATAAGCAGCCTGGATCCATTTAACAAAAGGCTGCACATCTAATAGGTACACAAAAAATAGAAAGGAAGAGAACTACTCTTAGTAGACAGCACAGTCCTACATTAGTTGTAAAACTAGTTTTCTAAGTACTTGTGAACATTATTCACAGAAAACCTGCCTTAGGTCCCTCTCTGTCTAGAGCTCATCCAAATAGTAAAAAGAAATTCAGCCCAGGGCCTGCTCACCAGTATCTACACCCACACAGACAAGAAATTAGAGATAGTATTACCAAATAGTATTGTTCATTAATAGTGCCTGAAAACAGATCATCCTTGAATAACCACAACCACAGCTGATAAATAGCACAGCTGGGACAATATGAACCACAGGAGCAATGAATCTGCACAATTAAGTAATTGCTGCTGAGGACACAGGTGAAGGATGAAGTCAAGAAAAGGACAGGACACTCTCAAAGCCTCAAAAGAGGAATCCAAGGGACCTTATGTTCTGTATCCAAGGAGATGAGGCAGCAGGAAACCATGCTGCTGCAGCCCCTTTCTTACAGAGGAAGATGGTAAAACTATGTTTTTGGTCACACTGACAATGCACAATTGCATTAAAATTACTACATACAGCACTTTCCACCACCTCTGGAAAGGCCTACAGATCAGCACAAGGCAAGCAGGCTACAAGAGATGTACACCAACTTGGTTTCTTGGGAAAATCCACTGTAATAAGGACAATAAGCTTGAGCCAGAATTATGGCAGTCAGAGCCATTGATCCAGAACTGCTAATGGCAGCGACCTCAGTACATACCTGTGGCTTCAAAGGAAGGAATTGCCTGCTCTCTGCCACTGCTGCCCAAGAGAGGAAAATCTCTAGAACAAGTGAAGCCTAATGACTTCAGCCCTGCTCAGCCTAAAGCTTAGACTTGATCACTGAGATGCCTGTACATATCTCCAAACCCCATAGCTCTGGGTACAGCATCAGAGCCCTGCAGACAACCAAGGCAACAAAAGTCACTTTATTGACCTACCCCAAACTCAAGTTTGCTGCTATATATGGCTACAGCATCTGTCACACATTCCAATGAAATATTTTAACATAAAAAAATCAGTAGAAAAAAGTTTTAACTAACTTGACCAATAAGGTGTCTGGTGTGTTCAGAGCATGGAAACAACCCAGCACAAGATCAGAAAAGTGCTAGAGCACCAGGAGGGCAGTCCCATACAAGCAATTAGAGTGACTTCAGTATACATCAATATTTAAGTTCAAATCACAACTGTTTTTCTTTTTTAAAGTAAAACTCTCAATCATCCCCACTTAAAACACATTTGCTTCCAACACACAGCTATCTCAAAGCACATGAACCAGATACCTGCCAGGCACATCAAACCACCTCAAGCAGACACCAAGCCCTCAGCACCAGACTAGAACCAATCAGACAGAGATACTTAAAGGCAGAAGGAAGAACACCATGTCTTCAGCATGGACCATTTCACTCCACACTACCTACTAATGTAGGCAGTCATCAGCACTTGACTCTCCACAGCACTGAGGACATGCACCTTTAAGCTGCAATTAACTTTGCTGACTGGGCTTCCACATTTTCC
The DNA here is from genome assembly GCA_013397775.1 of Eulacestoma nigropectus. NCBI lineage: Eukaryota > Metazoa > Chordata > Aves > Passeriformes > Eulacestoma > Eulacestoma nigropectus. The sequence continues at coordinate 163,460 of VZTE01003527.1, forward strand.
TCTCCCAAGGGTAATTCAGTACTTCTGACAACAGCCACTTTCCCTAAATGAGTTTTGTGACAGGAAATTATTTTTAATCCATGCATTGATCCTTCAAATAAATCATCTTGGTAATTAAATAACCATCCCCACAAAGGTCAAAAGATCTGGTATCAATTCCTTCTTTACAACATACACTTTCCACCTCCAAGGCAGCGTACTCAAAAGGGCTGCAAGCATGATGCTTAAAGCATTCCATTCTACATCCTTCCTCTGCTACTCAGTGGTTGAGTTTCAACAAGAATCCAACAAAAGTGACATTTCAGCTTAACCATCAAACAGTGCAACAACAATGACTCATTCCAGAGGTCATATATGCATTTCACATCATCCTATCACTGATTAAAACAGACTAAAAAGCTGAAACTTTAGAATTCTAGAGCTCCAATGAGCCCCTCCAACTTTTAAAATTGCAGATCAAGCCTGCATTTTTTGTTATAGCAAATGAAAAATTAATTACTTCCTCCAGCAACCCCCACAGTTTCAAAGCAAAGATAAACTTTAAAAAAAAAAAAAAAAAAAGCTGATTACTTGGCAAGCAAGGTACAATTCTGAACAAAAGCACACTCCTTCCACAGAGGTATTTCCCTTTATGGGATAACCACCACCGGCATTTCTCAAGCTTTACAAAATTGGTCAGTACGTCACTCAACAAAGCGTGGGGACAGGATAGTAACATCATCTCCATCCCCTCTTGTAAACAGATGAGCAACGTTGTCTTGCTTTTGAAACAAAAGGCAAAAACATTGAAGGAAGAGCAAAACAACAACACAAATCTGACCCTAACCTTTCCTTGGTATGATCTGGCCCACTCCTGTTCTGCACACCTTGCAAACACCACCACTTAAGAAGAGTGAATTTCTCCAGACAGTACATGGAGGCAAAGTCCATTCTATACACTCTGGACAACAGCCCAGGAATCACATATTTCAAAAAGGCATTAAAACATGAGTTTCCTGTTCATATAGGTACTCAAAACAAATCTCTCCAAGTTTTCTGAGTACAAATCCCTGAAATGCCATTGGGAAACAATAAGCTGTCAAAATGACTGAATTTCTAGTTCTGTAGCAGATGATGGAAGAAAGCTCTGCACATTTTAAAAGACAAAACAGAAAAAAAAATAATTTGGACAAATGTTAAAACCTCTAAGTTTGTTACAAGTAAATAAAACTCCTCAGTTTTAGATAAACTTCCACTTTTCAAAATAATTAATTTTTTTAGATTAAAACTTAAACACCAAATTCCCCTTCAATACTTATTTTTGCCACTTAGATTTCTTAAGAACAAAAGAACCTGACAGCATCCCATTAAGCTATAGAGAAGTCTTCAGCAAAATTCTAAGTTTTTATTGTTTCAGAAAAAAACTCATCTTACGCACTCAAATTCATTCAGCTCAGTACATACATGGTATAGAAACTTATAACCCTAATCAGCTTTGCAGTTTCCCTAAACCAGATTTTTCTCCAACCTCCTTCTGAAATACTGTCTCAGACTCCAAGCTGAAAAAAAAAGAAACATATTTAAGAAAGGAATATAGATCGTCCCTTTCTAGTTAATTTATTTTTTCAATTTTCTGTCACTCAAAAGACTACAGTTTCTGGACAACAGCTCAATTCTGTACAATTACTTTTACATCAATAAAAGCATTTGCATTATTTTTTGTTTTATATTATGTGGCAGAACAAGATTTAGAACAGGCAATTTAATACAATAACACCTGAAATCTTAAGTAACTGATAGGAAAACCCTTATATGAAAGAAGTGTAACTCACTTAACTCTGTTAAGTTTTAGCAGTTTACATTACTTTCCCATGGGATTTTTTCAGTCATTTATAGTTCATTGCTTCATATGGCTATAGAATCCCTGCTGTGTTAAAAAATGCCAAGTAAAATTATATCTCATTCACTGCTTTATGCTATACCTTCTTTTGTTCAGATCCAATTAGTGAAAGCTTGTTCTTCATTTATCATACTTTTAGCTGATTACATTAGGCATTATAATAGTTCTCTAGCTTTCCTTGACAGTGTTTGCACCATCAGTGTTACATTTATGGTTGAGGAGGCTCTTTCATCTTAACCCTCTATTCCAATCAGTTCAGGGGGAAAAGTACATACGATTACTCTTGTTCAGATGAAACTTCTTTGCTTGTTTTCTCATATCAAAAATAATTCCACCAGATGTTTTCATTAAAAAAAAATTCCAAATTTTACTGGTCCTTCCCCACTTTACCTATTCACGTGTAAAGAATTAGTGTTTTGAAAGTTGAACACTAAAGTTAAAAAAACCATCAAAACTCAGTATTTTGAACAGTACACAACTTTTCTCTGCTTTCCCCAAAATAACAGATGAAATAAAAGAACCTGAAAAGAACCTGAAAGCATCCATTATGACCTATTTTTTTAAAAATATTCAGTATCACATGAGCAACTGTAATGTTCTATGGGGGTCTCAGAAGCCATTTTGTCAGGCTGTTTTTCCCAAGCACCACAATTATTTTTACTTCAGGACAGTTGTTAAAGCAGCAGCTTCCCTTCCGCAGCACAAATAACTTTAGACAACCTCTTTTCAACAGTTCACACATCCTCCCACCTCCACAAAACTAAATGCAATTCAATCCCATTTAATACCATTTCCAGCTATTTGTAAATTTGCATTAATACAGAGGCATCCAAAAGTCTCTAAAGTCACACATCTCCTTTTAAGTTTTGTTAATGTTCTCTTCCCTATCACCACAACAATTTTCACCTATAAAAATCTTCCAGATTTTTGGTCATTTTTTAAATTAACAGCACAAAACAGTATATTTTTTTATTTGTATCTTCCATCTTCAGGTAAGCTTTATTTGGTTCGTGGCAGGTTGTTTCATTTTTGCCACATTCCCAGTTTTACAACAGGCCTCTCTGCTGCTTCCTCCTCATAACAGCAAAGTTTTAATTCCTTGAAATTAAAATTCCTTTGTGCTCTTATACTCTAGTTACTAGTTTTATCTATTAATGGTAAGTATGTCCACATTGATATTGCTCTAGCAGCACACTCAAGCCATTTGCCATGGTGCTCACAGAAACTAAGTGTGAATAACAAGAGAAATCTGTGTCATGGAAAGTTTGTATGTATTTTGTCTATTCCCACCACATCTATTCAGCACTGTAAATTCCACAAGGATTTCAGGTAACTTTAAACTTAAAAAAAAAAAAAGAAAGAAAAGCTGAATATTTAACCAAAAAAAGTCCAAAATAAAGCTCTAGGATAACTCACTCGCAAGTCTTACGATACCGTTATTCAAAGATGATTCTTCTAAGACTATGTATAGAATTCCTATACAAACATTACTGAAAATGCCTGCTTGAATCATTTATGCATATCACTAGATAAGGAATAAATTAGAAGCTATCACTGAAGAGCCTGAATTGCTAAATACCTTGTGATACCAGTTTTCTTTCTCCCCTTAAATATTTAGTGAGCATGCTGAAGGAACTTTGCTTCTGTTCCAATTTCAGTTGTGTCTTCAAACAGTATGACAAAGCCAGAGAGATGTAACAGACCAACTGGACTGCCCTCCTTTTACTGTTATATTTATTACAATGAATTCATATTATGAGTATCAGGCTACCTACTTTTCAGTAAGCAGCTATATAGACGATAGGTAACGTAATAAGGGGCTCTTACTACATCTCAAAGGCTACTCCAAGTTCTAAACAGAAAATTTATCTACTGCAGTTAGTGCTACTTCTAAACACGTTAATAAAAAATTATTTTTGTAAGATATCCATATCTACCCTGGGGTCACTTAATACCAGGTCCCACTATTTTTCATAAAGACAAACAGCTTTGGGATGGGCAACTAGTTCGACCGCATGTCTTTACATTTATTTCTGCCTTTGGTTCAGTGACCATCATCAGAGTAGCTGCCTATCCTACTCATTGTTTCTGCAATACAAGTCATGAAGGAGTTAGAGATATCCTGTCAAGCACAAAATCAAAAGAATACTAACAACTCTCTTGCAGTGCCCCATCACTAAACAAACAGGTTTTTCCTAGCTCCATGAGGACAGAGGTTCCTTTGGCAGGTTGCTTCAGCTCCCAAGAATGACTTCAGAGCATTTGAGATTTTGCCACAACTGGTACAACCAAGAAGGACGCTGTTGATGAAACCTGGGCAGAATTATGGACAACTATTGTTGGTTACTTTATGGTAAGTAACAGAGTCAAAGAATTTGGCCTGTGGGGTCATCTACCAAGGTCATCCAAACTGGCAATCACACACATCACTGCAATGGGCCAGGTCATCCCCACAATGAATAACTGGAAGTACCCAAGTCATTAAAACAGACAACTTTAACTAAACTACTTCCCAGTGCAAGCACACAAGGTAGTGACTGAAGGATTTATGGTAGACATAAACAACAGGTATAATTAGACCCAAAAAACCAGCTTAGGCTTAATACCACTACCTTAAGTACATAGAATAGTTTTTCAAGTAACCTTCCTCTCATTTTCCTTCAAATACCTGGAGCTTCTTCAATGCACACAGCTAGTGCTTAACCTTGTATGAGGTTTGGTCAGTCTTTAGGTAAGGATCCAACGAGCTAAGCAGACACTACATCACCCTTACAGCATTTGTTAGGGCCTCATCTCTTGTCCATAAATTCAAAATGTCAGCATCCCCTTTAACACACTTAATGTTATCTTCATGAACTGCCATGAGTATATTAATGCATTTCTGAGATACCAGCTTGGACTTCCTTTCTCTTGGGAACTATTACAAATTAAAGACCCTATTTGTATTTTAAAACTAAGACAGCACTGTAGATCAAAGCACCATAGACATATTTTCAATTTCCTTTTTGTAATGCACTATCTGTACACCCTTCCCCCTAAAGTCATGAGTTGTACTTTTTCGTGCCATTCTTATTCTCTCATTATGTTCTTCAATCTTGGTTCTTACTTACTGCTTTCAGACTTTTTCACAGTCTCCAGTTCATAGCAGAATCCACATAATAGACACACTGGAGAGAAAACCAATTCATTGTCTCAAGTCTATTATGGACTGGTGAAAGAACGTGGGTTTTTTTTAAACAGCTTTTTAAGCCTGTTTTCAGGATGAATTCATGCTACTGAACAAGGCTACACAGTGCTGTTAAACAGTGAATCCATTTATCCTAACAGCAGATACCATATACATAAGATGGAATTCAAGTACCCATGAGCATGCTTCAGTTTTACAGGAGGAATCATAGATCATACAGAGTAGTTTGTACTCACATTCACATAACCCTTCGCTTCCAAAAGAATTAGAATTTATCATGATGTCTGACATCCACCCATTACTAATTCATTTCACAGCAATTGAGCACCCACAAGCTACTAAATTACCAGTTATGGCTACCAGTTGAAATCCAGACCAAGTGTACTTTCCATTCACCTCAAACAAAGAATTACTTGGCATAAAAATCCATCAGTAGAGCATTTCAGAAAGTCCCATTTCAGTCCCTTGCTTAGTCTACAGCCTATTCATATGAACTGAGCTGGTCATGTAGTAATAGAACCACAAAGGGACTCAAAAGTCCAAAATTCCCAACAGTTCTCACCTTTCACTTAACTCTGAAAACACCTAAATTCTAACTACTTTCAGATTTCCTCAACCATGTCTGCTTTTCTAATGTTGAGTAACTCGCCACCTATATTCACAAGTCCTGTCCTGCATAATACACACATTTTTTTCTGGTAGCTTGTCTGAGTGACTTTTTATTAAATCATAATAATCCCTTCCAGATTTCAGCAAGCTTCCCTGGGACATGGGGGTACCCCCAGTCATTTCTCCTCTAGCATTTCTGCAGGCAAGGAATAATACTGTGTTCTCACTAGTCAACAAGAATGTGCAAGTATGACTACACCTGCTGTTACACCACACAAGAAATTATCCTCCTATTGTTGCCATGAATGACTTCAAATATTTCTAAACTACGGAAGACACTACAAAACCTGAAAATGGGCAAGACAGGTACCTTACTTGTCTAGAAAGCCATTTTATCACCTTCCTGCCATACTGCTGAATATTGAAGGCATATCAATATCCTCATCAAATGTAACAGCTCCATTAGGCCTGTTTAACACAGCTGGTAGAAGAAGACATTTCTCTGGAAAGTGGGAAGCAATGAGAAAGATTTATCAGGCACAGGAAAAATTTATACTAAGCTCTATACTTTCTTCTAGGATCCACTCTTCATTGGCTTTTTATGCATATTAGCAAAACAAAATTTAGGTTTCACTGCCACTCTCACACTCGGTGCACACTTCCCCCTATGTGCACGTATGTCTAGCTTAATCCACATAAAGACAAAGGTAACATTTACACAAGCAAAACACAGAACAGTTGACAGAAAAAACATGCTAAATACTTGTCCAATCCTTCCCCCACCTCAGTATTTCCATCCAGTCACTTCAAGCACATACAGGAGAAGGGTATATACAAAGGTACTTCAGAATTGCCAACATGCCTACCACAATAATCAACAAGCTGCAAGTCTTGCTGAATTACTAAAACTTCATCTACCACTTGAATTCAAGTAGTACTCACAGCATTGGCATCGACATCACTGTGTATGGCAACTGTTTTAATCCCCATCTTCTTACACGTTTTGATGACCTACCATACAAGAAGTGACAATTACCAATATTTGAAATACCAATAGTTTTAGACTTAAATGTCAAAAAACTAAAAGGTTACATACTTACTCGGCATGCAATCTCTCCTCTGTTGGCAATAAGGAGTTTCTCAAAAGTCTAAAGGGAAAAGAACAATAAGAATCTCGAGAGACAAACAGAACAGAAGTTTTTCTCCCTCCAGAAACATGCATTCTTTTCTTCTCCACTTCCACTAAAACCATGGTTTATCCATGAGCTCGTAATTCTGAGATCATCTACTTTTAAAAGAGTTCTCCTGACTTAAATGATGATATAACAAACAGTATGCTATAATAGATCTACCTAGCACATACACAGGTTCAGAAGGAAAAGGCTTTGACTATTCACACCAGCATTCCTTGGATCTCCTTGCCAACTAGAACCCTACAGCAGCTCTAGAGGTCAGTCAAGCCTAGGGAAGAGGTGCAGGTAGGTATGCTGCCTGGAAGCAGCACAGGTACATACTGGTAGTATACAGGTACACTGCTGGCAGGTACAGTGGTCACTGCCCCTAACCAGGATAGATGATCTGGAACACAATACTCATCTGTTATGGGAGGCCTTTAAAAGACATTCCAATCATAAGGAAGACAGGCTCCACCATGCCTAGGTCATGGTGGGTAAAAGACCAACAGTGTGACCTGGTACAGGCACACCTGCTGAGTTGTACCAGCCTCGCCCCTTCTCCTATCTGAGCTTCACCCGAGGAACCTGGCAAAATCCTGCATGTCCATCATGACATTGTTACACAGTCAATACTAAGTAGCAACCACCCTGCAACAGAATAGCAAATCATACTTATTACTCCCCTGAAATTCACTGTCACCTTTCACACTGGAATGCGTTTAATGCTGCAAATGCATCTTCAACACTTCTATATCATGCCTGTAAGAAGGGGACAACAAGCTGTTGGAAGTCAATAAGCCTTACACCCTTTCCCATTAAGAAAAGAGTGGTGGAGCAGCACAGTTGCTCAGCATAGAAATCCCATTGCTGAGAGTAAGGGTTATTGCTGTCATGGGCCTCACTACTAAACACACGGGTGGACTTCAGAACAGCACCTGCTCAGTTGTAAACACAGACTGCCACTGAAAGAGACCATCCTGCGTGACACACTTACCCCCATGGCTTTCCACATCCCACACCACAGGGATGCCGCTCCAGGACACATCACAAGTTTCATACAGTAATTGAACAGTCCTACTTTGCCTCCCACACTCCAAATGAAAAACATAGGACAAGGAACCAGCAGGACACTCTCCTTCAGGGACAATCTGCAGTCATACCACATCAGGGTTATCAAACAATACCCAAAGACATTTGACAGCTATCTTCCTCCACTACACCAAACAGCTTGTTTTCATATGAACTAGGGGAAGAGAAGGTATTGCCACTGCAACAACCAAAGCGTTTACTAGACTCACAGTCATCAGTTAATTTGAGGAGGGGAAGACAAGTGCCAGAGGAGAGGAAGGAACACTGCAAAACCCCAACAGGAACTGCCACTGACAGACTAGAACACATTATTTGCTGCATACTCCAGACAAACTCAAGATGCCCTTGACCAAATTTACTTTTTCAAAGTCAGGGCTGAGCTGGCATCACACAACCAGTTTAAAAATACTACCATGTGATAACACCATACAGAAATTGTGATAAGAAACCCCTCCAGCTGAGAGCTGCAGCAGCTTATACAGTAAAGTCAGCCAGATCTGCTGAATACCACTGGCCAGTGCACAGGCTCACCCTACTCAGACAGATCTTACACATCCTTAAACAAGCTCAATCATCAGAACTACAAATACTTTAAAAACATCACAGGAGCCAGCAAATTTTTTAAAGACCTTTTTTTAGCTGGGGATCTGGTCTAAAAAGGTTACCAACATACTCATACAAACTGTTCCTGAATCTAAATTTCAGCATACTAGGTACCTAAAGAATTTTAGGCATACAGACTTAAGGGTGAATTTAAAAAATACTCCCAAATACTTGGTATTGAAAAGCATCATGACGCAAATGCTCCATCAACCTAGTTCTTGTTACATAAAAGCTGTTTTATTAATCAGCTGTGGTCACAGTGCAAGACAAGACTTTCAGTATCAAGACAGTAAGAATATTTGACATTCATTTTAATTTTTCAATTCTGCAGTAAAGACATACAGACTAGACTCATGTCCAGCACAATAAAAAAAATTAAAAATCACATATGGCTTCGAAGTAACATTTTCTTACATCTTTTCCACTAATTTGGCTGAAAAAGTGTCACATGAAAGTCTTGTCATTACAAAGACAGTTTAAGCTCTTTTCTGCTTTTTTCATTCACTGCCCCTTCTACTGTCTGTAGTAGTAGTCACTGGTGGAAATTACACAGCTCCTAGCTGCAAGAAACCAAACACCCAATCATATGGCCTAAATATAACTATGCATTTAGAAAAGCAAGGGGACCTTAATTAAGCAAGAATCTTAAGAAAAAAAAGAAATCTTCCGAAAAAAATCTGTAAAGCCACAGTTCTAGGTACACACTGGTTTCCCCCATTTCCTAATACTGTTTCACTTCTGGTTAATTGCATCTACACTGGTATATAAGGACAAGTATATAAGGACAAGTCTATCAGTCCTGAATTGCTGGCATCCTTACCCTTGAATATTAGTGTATCTTCAGTCACATTATATTTCCAAGTGTGTTACTTCAGAGGCCATGCCAAGACAATCTTCCACAAGGAAAGTTTTTCTTGACTCATAACCATAAATTGAGAGTGCTACTGCACAAGCCCCAAGACGAGGATTTGCTATTCTCTGCAGGCCTTGAAGGCCCATCTTTTTCCAAACTCTGAAGTTCTCACCCCCACACCAGATCATCTAACAATCATACTGCCACTATTACTTAGTTTTGTTTCCACAAACAGCTCTTGGCTAGTCTAGCTCCCCGATGTTTTAACAGGTCCATTAGCACCCACACCATGCAAAACATTAACAGTTGTTTCATAATTATAACATGTTCAGGCCAGTATGTAACCTTCCCAAGCTCACAATCACTATTCAGCCTTTTGGTATACAGTCAAAGTAGTATCCAGCTTGACATGTATCCTGCAAAAGCAACTTTCTTTTTGGTTTGGAAAGAAAGACATGCTATTAAACCAGTGATGGGTTATACCAAGAGAACTACCATTGTTAGTAGCAGCACAAGGAAGAGGGCAGCTTAAAAACCCAAATGTCAGTATCACAGTAAGATGTCAAAAAGAAAACATGCACCATACTACTTACCTTTTCATTTGGATCATACACAGATGAATACAGTTTATGTGAAGTTATAAGGCACCATCTTGAACGCAGTGTTTCCCACTACAGAAGAAACAGGGAGTTAAGCCTGTTACAGTATGCCATTACATTAAAAACATTTCATATACTGACATCTTGAGGAAACTTCCATAGCCTTTCATTCCCTCACCAAGCGGATTAAAGCACACAGAGAACTGCCCTTCCCCAAGCAAACACTCACAAAGAGTAACCAGAAACAATTCAAAAGCTCTAGATATGAGGTTATTACCTCGGGTAGAAATTTTTTTGTAATAAACTCTTTACTATACCATCTTCTTTCCTTCTTGTTCCAAGAAATATCAACCAAGAAATTCTGAAAAAAGCATGTATATGTCTGTACACAGTGGTGATGGGAAAAGGCCTTAACTGCTAGGGAACTGTTGGGCATACAGCAGGTAGCAGACTGGGCCCGTACAGAGAAGAAAAGTAGAACAGATTTGAGATGCTAGCTAAGCTCCCAGTCTTCTCTACCACAACCTCCTGACAGCGATCTGAGGAAAAGAGGTCTTTTTCTCTTAGACTTCTGCTCTGAACCAACTTCAACAAAGACAGTTACTACAGTTTAACATTTTTGCACAACACAGGAAAAAGTAGAATACACACACTATTTCAAAGGAAACACAGTAGATGGTATCACAGATTTGCAAGTGAATCAAAAAGGAGATTCACATAGGTATTATTTAAGCAAGTCATTTCACAACATAATGGCAGTTAGTTAGCCATAAACAAGAATAATCATACAGAAAATGATACCACACCAAAGATGCATCAATATAGACAGCTCTAGCAAAGTCACACTTGATCACCCACTTGGAATCAAAAAGACTGTAAAAACCCATAGTAATAAATACGGTCTAGTAGGAAACGTGAAACAGCAATGACGGGCAACTGCCAGAACTCAGAATCTGTCAATTCTACCTTAAAGAACTGTTTTTAAAAGTTGCAGAAATCTAAGGAAGTAGTAGAAAGTAAAGGCTGTCCTGTGAAAAGACTGGGAAAAAAGATACGAATATGGACTACATTAGAAAAATGATCAAAAAATAAGGAAGCACATGTTCACATAAAGAGGTTAATTAGAGAATTCAGTTGTACCTTCCACAAGAGTAGTGAACTTAAGATAATTGAAAAATTGATAAAATTTTAAGTTTACAGTAAAGCTCATATTCATTTTGAAGTAACAGTGGCTGTCAGTAACTGGAATGTGAACACTTCCTATACAGCCCTCTAGCCTGATCAAGTTTGAAAATACTTCTCATGTTGCATCGCAGAAAGCAGAAACCAGCCCGGGATTGGGAAGGCCATCACATCTGTAATGCAGCTGATCTTAAAATGTTATAAAGGAAAAACAATATATTTCAACACAAGTAAAAGAAGCCTTAGAGCAATACTATCTCTTGCTGGCTCCAACTAAGCCTCATGAGCAGAAAGCTACTATAGTTTCACAAATTATTTAGTTGCCAGTCACTAGTGGCAGACACAGCACACACTGTTCCCAGATAATCCAACTACACTTAATTCTTCTGGAACAATTCATATATGTTTAATTTTTCTGAAACTAAAAAAAAGCAACTGTTCCACCTTGTTTCACATGCTGAGTTCTTTCCCATTCAGTTTTGTTTGTTTTGGTGGGAGTTTTTGCTTTTTATTTTTTCACTTCACTCCCCAAAAATAAAATCCAAACCAACCTGAAACACAAATCATTTGATATGCTAGAATCAAAACCAAGAGAAGTTTCTTTGGTTTTCAGGGGGTTTTTGGAAGGGGTGTATTATTCTTCATCTGAGGGTGTGACAGTACAAGCTGTTTCAGGCATTAAAGGGATGCAGTTAAGGACAGAATTCTGCAAGCTGCAATCACACCTGCCAGCTGGGCATTATCACAAGTTTACAGCACAACTATTACACCTTCAGTGACTGTACTGTGATCTAGATATTGTCAGAGGGAAGAGGAAGGATAGCCAGAGAAGCAGCAGAGTACGCTCTCCTGCTCCAGAATACACATGGTTAAGTAGATTGAGTCCCTCTCCTCAGAAACACTATTGACAGAAGTGTTTGAGGGACCACAAATAGTCTAAAGAAGGTCATACAGGACACACACAAAAACTCTCCACCGAGTTAATACTATTCATTGGAGAAAGTGCTTGTTAAGGGTCAGTGGGGCTAACCTAAATACTTGCAGTTAGCAGGGAGAACAGGACAACCAGGCAAGGAAGGAAAAGCTTTTGAACTTTCTTGTAAATACCTTTTATACAAAACTAGTTTTGAATGCCTATGAGAAGCCAGAAGAGCTATGCACAGGAGACTGGACAGAAAGGCTATGATGGGGAAAACTAGCCAGCATTAAGTTGTAGAATCTTAGCCATCTTTAAAAAAAAAAAAAGCCCTGTTAAAACTTTTATGCAGAAAGAATAAAATTACCAAGCAATTAAAAAAACTTGGAAAAACTTTAAACCACACTCAGCTCTGGTTTTACACTACAGAATTGGACAGATTTCACAAAAATCTTGTAATAGCCTAATTATGTACCTGTGTTTAGTAACTTAACTGCCTCCTCTCACACACACAAGCAAATCACTTAGAAAGCCAGGTTCAGCCCTGAATTGAATACTTGTTGGGTAATTTCCTAAAATAAATCAAGCATATTGCTCAACTTAGATGTGAAATTCCAACTCTAATTCACAGCTTTTAAAAGAAGAGGTTCTATATGCATCTGCACCAATATGCACTAAGGTTTAAGAGCTTGCTTAATCTAGCACCCACTTCAAGAAAAGTCTCTTTAGAGGTCTGCTCCTAGCCACTATGAGCAATTGAATAATTACTTAAAAATAAACTAGTATTTTGTAAATAATGCACATCTAAGGCCACAAAGGAACACCACTAAATTGCCATCTCCAAATCTACAGCTATGCAGGTATCATCACCTATCCCTAGGCTCCCAAGCTCCTGCCATATGGAGGTTCATCAAGAGCTACATCAAACCCCCAAAGATCTCTCAAACCAACAACCCAGCAAAGCCAATCTAACTCCCAAGCTTCGTCCTTAATTGGCTGCCTCTCCCAAACCACATACGCCCTAGCTATTATACCTTACACAGACATTTCCTCAGAACACAGCCCAGAGAGCTCAGCTTGACCTAGAGATTTCCTTGTATCTTGCAAAACTAGGAGAGGGCAGCAGAGTCATCTGGTATAACCTATTTGTGTCATGATTTGTTACTTCCATTTGATAAAGCTTTTGACTCTTGAAAGCCCAAAAATGCAGGCTATTCATTTATGAGAACTCAATTCTGGATTTCTGCATTTGGCTCGGAGTTTACCACATCTAGTAAATTTTTGGAAAACAGATAGTATCAGTGGTGTATCTTGGGAAAGCATCCTCCTTTATCTATTATTAATTGAAAAATAGCCAAACTGAGCTAAAATAGCTGTAACACTTATAAAATAACTTCACAGAAAAACCTAAATAGCTGTAACAGTTATAAAATAACTTCATATTAAAAAAAAAAAAAATCAAACTACAGAGTACCTTGTAGAACAGTATGCCCACGGCCACTTTGAGACCTCACAGAGAACCTGCCTCCCCTCAGGCACCCAGCCCTAGAAAACCTCTTCAGGTGGTTTAAGGACACAGCATACAATAGCAAAACAGTAAATTAACTTGTTATTTAGATATGGCTTACATGTGTGTTTTTAAAGGTTTACATGCCCTCATGGAGGAAGGAAATTTCCCTGCCATACTGGTCAGCTTGTAAATAACTCATTGATACTAAGCTTTACAGGCAGAAAAAGGTCTCAGTGTTGAAACGGAGATGCAGAGTTCCAGATTTCAGGCAGGAAAAGCATAGTATATCAATATTTGCTGTAAGAAGTCTAGTATGGGAAGGAAAGTGTATTTTAGCATTACCAGAAAATAGAGCAAGCAATACCCAATAGTAACAGCCAGACTAGCACATTCCTTTTCACTAGACAAATTCTACCTCTCCTAAGATTTTTGCCCCTATACTTTCAGAGATTCAGGTGTAAGACACCATGAGAATAACCCCTTTATCTTTGTGGTGTATCTACTATTAGCCATCAGTATTCCTGACTAGTTATAAATATGACTAAAATGATGATTTTTTTAAAAATATTTTTTGATTACAGAGCAAGTGCTCCCAAATCTTTATTTCAACTCATTTGACAACATAATTTCCTATCTGTGGAACTCTACTGATGGAGTATGTATAAAGCACTTAAGAAGCAGACACCTTCAGGCGACTGCAAGACTTTCAACCTATAAGGCTGAAAATGTAGCTTCGTAATACAGTATCGTACAAATCTCTTTAACGGGAAGGGAAGCATAACAATTTTGTATTTCTTTTCTCTAAGGATGCACTTTCCCTTCCTTCGTATGCTCAGAGGACTGAACAGCCAAGCCCTTGTAACTGTAAGCAGATTCTCCTGAAGCCAACTGCAAACACGGCTGTACTACAAGGTTCTGTAAGGTACACTGCACTTCAGTTCCTTCCCTCTGACCAGACTGACAAACACTCATGATTCTAAGAACAGAAAATCTCTTTCATATTTGCCAGCATTGCATACGAACTACAAACAAGGAAACAGTCATCCACCTAAGGCTATTTTTTTAAGCTCAATCATTCCTATATCCAGGTAGCCTCTCCTCTGTGCCAGTCCCTAGAGCTTGTATAGCGAATCAGGCATGGGAATACAACCAGCTGAGAAGCTACTCACAAGGAGTGGGAAAAACGTGTTCTCAGCCAGATTTCAGTCCAGCTTATACAAGATATTCATGCAGCAGTGCTGGCACAAGTTGGAGGGAAACAGGAACTCAAAAGGAGCAGCCTGTGATCAAGACCTAGCAGCTGCAGAAAGTTGGAACAGTTTCTAATGGCAGCAGCCTTAAGAGGTACAGTAAGGCTGGCATCTGTGAAATAGATCACAGTACTGTAACAATCAATGCAAGTTCAGGACAGACAAAAAAAATTAAAACACAAAGAGTGTTTCAGAACAAGAGTGACATTTTTTACTCAATGTAGACTTTAATGAACTCTCAATTTTCTTCCTTTCAAAACTACTTTTTGCCCACAGTACATAGCACGGTTTACCTTGCCTACAAATTCCAAAAGGCTGCCCCTGGAACCAGAAATCTCTACCTGAATTATGCTTTAGGAGTGCTTGTCAGTACTAAAATCTGTAGTTTATATACTAGAAACAATTATTGAACTCCAGAAGTCTATGGCTACATTCATCTCCACGGATTGGCAAACATTTGAACTCCTTCCCTAATGGCAAGTGATAGATACCCAACCTTGCTATCCCATCAGTCTGATACTTCTGTGCTCATGAACAAGGGGGAAGATATTTCCCTGGAATAACAGCATGCTAAAAATAACATCAAAGAGCAAGGAGCTCCCACTGTACAGATAACTGGCATGACTTAAAAATGTTGGGTGCACAGATGGCAGAGAAGCTTTCCATACATTTAATTCAATGATTAGAAAACTTACCCACACTGCTAAAATCTGTATCAGCAGTTACTCTTGAAGTCATGATGTACAGTATTTATTACTTTGTTCTACTTTATTTTAAACAGTCCAACAGCACTCTCAAAAGAGTTTCACAACTGAAGTACAAAAAGCCATGTCTCACCCTCATTCTCTGATTACAGCCTTCTTTCAACATCAGGTTTTCTCACAGCTCCAGAAGTGCAAAGCACTCAAAATTAAATTTTGGTTATATTCTAAGCAGAACCAGTTGTGCATAAAACCTAAACAGAAGTGATAGGCACTAAATTAGAAACACAGCAAAGAGTCAAATCCCCAGCTCAGTGTTTCTGCACCTTCCTCCGGTCCTTTCTTGATTCCCACAAGAAAGCAGCAAAAGAAATTAAGGACATCTCAGTAGCTACTAGCCCTTGCCAAAATTGCAGGAGTTCCAAGCACACTATAGTTTGAAGATATCAATTTATTATTTGTCTGTGTTAGCAGAACATAGAAGAATCTACGAAAGCAATTTCCATGCAAATTTGTTTTATTAGAGGTTTCCCAATATACTGTTGTCTTGATGGTGACCTTCATACTCAGATATTAAGGGCTAGAAATCACTTCAGTGACATAACTCAGGAGTGCTATTAAGTAGATGTTTTACAGAAGTGCCACTAATGCAACATTTCCATACTGCATGCACTGCTGCTGTCAGACAACACCCTTGAGATGCCAGAAAGAAGGAAACAAAGTAGGCTTGTTACAGGCCTTCTGAAGGCTCCAAAGGACTGACATCAAAATCTTAGAACTACTTAGCAGGAAGAGCAGAAGCCTTCCATATCTATATACACATAGTCATGGCTACCAAAAATGAAGTCTTCAAACAGGATGAGCCCTCTGTTAATCTGAAGTCATCTCCAATTAAACAACCTTGCTTTTCAAAAAGCTTCTCTTGTGTACACCTTCATAGGAAAATGGGTTTACTATATATATCTATCTCCCCTAAGGAAAAATACTTGGGTAAAGCACATGCCATTTTCCTCTTTAATCCCTTCTCAAAATTCCCTGCCCACAGAAACCACCTCTTTTACATGATTCCTAGAAACAGGTGAGTTCTTTATAGTATTACTATGAGGCAACATTTCTAGAGAGACACCCATCCCACGCCCTCAGGGGTGCACTGGGCAAAACACTTTCTGTAAGTCACTGCTCTCTTCTCCACTGGAACTTTCAGACCTCTACACAAATTCTCTTTTTCAGGAAAAAAAAAACCCAAACTGTAAATTCTTCTTACAGTAAGCAATTACAAGTATTTTGCACTACTTTTCCCATAAAGAAACTAATTGCAATGTCATTCAACTGTTACACAACCCAACGTGCCAATACTGTTTGTTCTTATCTAAAATAATCTCTTTCTTTTAATACAATCTGTAAAAGTAACAGAGATTAAAATAAAGCAGGTGCCTCAGTGAAGTTATTCCGCAGGATATATTTCCTGGATAATTTCAGGTCTCCATCAAAAACATTGGTATGGTTCTGCAATGAGTTCATTGCCTTTCCATGAAAAGCAAGAAGAATAGAAAACCACAGTAAAGCTTTAAGTAACAGCTGAAAGTACCATAAGTATCTGGGATAAAGGGGGAGGTGGGAGGGAAGGGGGGGAAGAGACAACTCCTTTCTCTGTTAGTTAATATTTTACAACTAAAAATAGCACAAAACTACCCTCTACCCCAGAGTTTTGATAAGCTTGCGTTTAACAGAAGGAAAGGGCAGAAGGAAACTGAAATCACAGAACCTCAGAATCAATCAGGTCAAAAAAGACCTCTGAGATCACCGAGTCCAACCTAGGACTAAACACCACCACGTCACTTGGTGCCGTGATCTAGTTGACACGTCCAGTCTTTCAATAAACACCGCCCGGGACGCTGACTCCATCATCCTAAAGTATCACACAACCCTGTGCAGCAGCAGAAAATTAATTTTAAAAACCCAAAACAAACAAACAAAAAACCACGGTCTCCTGGCAACACGCCGATGGGACACACCAAGGAACGGCCTCTTGGATGCCAGGAGCCCGCAAGCACAGAAGACAGGACCCAGTCTTTGCAGCCTCCCGGCAGCCGCCTGCTCCCGGCCGGCAGCCGCGGACCACCCCCGGCCCCTGTCGGCGCCCAGCCGGGGCCGCAGGGGCAGCACCCGCTGCCCGTCCCCGCCG
>VZTE01003527.1:181740-212710 GCA_013397775.1 Eulacestoma nigropectus
GGGGCCCGCCGCGCGCAGCACGTGCCCCTCGGGGCCGCGCTTGCGCGTGCCGCCACAGGCGCTGCTGCGGGGGCTGCTCCGCGGCGGGGCCGAGCCCTGTGCGCGCACACGGAGCCCAGAACATTCCCGGCTGGAAGGGACCCACAGGTATCATCCAAGTTCAACTCCTGGCCCTGTACAGGACGGTCCCCGAGTCACACCATGCGCCTGAGCGCGTTGTCCAAACGCTTCTTGAACTCTGTCAGCCTGGTGCTGTAACCACTTCCCTGGGGAGCCCGTTCCAGTGCCCAAACACTCGCTGGATGAAAAACCTTTTCCTAATATCCAGCCTAGACCGCCCCTGACACAACTTCGTGCCATTACCCTCAACATATGGGGCTGCCTGCTCCTGTGCGCCTGCCAGGAGCCACAGCAGCACAGCACAGGGAGGGGATACATCCCTCCCCTCGGCTTCCTTGGGGTGAAGGTGAAAAGTGCAACTGTGCCAGCGTGCCTGATCCAAGCTCCTGCCCTATGGAACACAAGCACAGTCAGCACGAGAGGGATGCCGATCATCCTCTGCTTCACATCATCTGCAGGAAGTACTTGCTGCTTGTCTCTCTAGCACGCGAAAGTCCGAGTCAGCCCCTTCTGAAAGGACCTGTGCACCTGGGTCCGGGTTCTCTGCTGCTGGTGTGCCGGATCTCAGCTGATGGACATGACAAGAGTAGTGCCGATCCCCAAGTAAATTGTCATCCCATGAAACGCTGTAAAAGTTTTGCCATGATGAGAGTGCGTGAGAAGCGTCACTGTTATCATCGCAGATCTCTGTTAAAATACAAAATAAACTGCTCACAGCACTGAAGCATAGAAAAGACACAATCCAAGATGCCCAAATGAGTGTTCACAAAGCATAGGAGTAACAGGGGTTTTTTTCCTTTAAACAGCATTTGTTTTCCCTTCGATGGTGATGTGGGAGATGAGGGTAGACCTGAGCCTCCTCTGTATCCTTACTACAGTAGCAGATCAAGACAACACTTTCTGAGGCTGAAAGAGAATTATTCTCAGTTAAGAAAAAGGAGTAGGTCATCGTTTGCCGCTCACCCAAGACATACTTTACAACAAGCTCCCAATAGGGTTAGAAGACAGCAAAAAAAAATTACATCCATAAGGAAAATGTATGTGAGCAATACACACAGTTACATTAGCAATAACCCCCTCAGACTTTAGAACAGGCTAGGTCCTTGAGCAGGTAAGAAAGTGCTTCCTATACAGCCAGATGATTATGTACCTGCAGGTTTCACCAGATTACATCACCACCTCAATTCATACGTTATTACATCAACCTTTACATTTTTATCCCATGCTTTTATACTCCTCAGTAAATTCTTTCAGGCTATGTATACTGTATATACAATCACATTCTGCATATTCCTATGCTGCAGGGAGGCACCAGAGGAGGACAGAAGCTCCTGGGCAACTGGGTTCACCCAAACGCAGATATTTTCGTAGGACACTAGCTGCATGGTCCCCTCAGCAAAGCACAAGTCTCTACTTGCATTTACACATAATATTGAAATTTTTGGCCTAGTTTTATTGTCTCACATAACTTTTTAAACCTCTTGTATCGGTATTTACATTCAAACTGGAAAGATACGAAAGCTGTGACCAAAAAAAGAGAACACTAATAACTGAAGGGAGGGTGTCAAGAGGATGGAGCCAGGATCTTCTCAGTGGTGCTGGTCAATAAGATGAGAGGCAAAAGGAGAAGCTGAAACACAGCAAGTTCCACCTGAACATGAAGAAGATCTTTGCTGTGAGGGTGACTGAGGTTTGGAAGAGAATCCCTGGAGATGTTGCGGAGTCTCCCTCCCTGGAGTTACTCAAAAGCCATCTGGAAACAATCCTGAGTAACATGCTGTGGGAGTCCCTGCTTGAGCAAGGAGTTTGGACTAGAAGGCATCCACTGGTCCCTTCTAACCTTAACAATTCTGTGAACTCTGCTGCTTACCAAAGATTCATGAAATAACTTCTCTCCCTTTCCTCCCAAGCAAGTAGCAAAAAAAAAAAAATCAGTGTTGGTTCCCCTCTGTTGCACACTTACGTATTTGCTCTGTTGTATTAACAATGCCTACAACTGCACAGGTAGGAACAACGCAAGAAAACTGTTCTTACTATGTCCTAGAGGAGGTCACTGTATTTTCAATTGATAGTCACAAGCAGACCCTGCAGATTTTTTTCCGGTACACGTGGAGAGCCTTGGAAGTAAAAGAGACCATGAGCAGAAGGGAGGTGTACTGACCACATTCACCACAGGCACCACATTAGGTATATTAGATGCACAGAGATACGAACCACAACATCATGTTACTGCACTAGAACAATATCCTGAGGCACTTGACGTCAGTTCCTCCTGCATGCATAAAACAAACAATCACATGGCATCACCGGGGAGTTTTCTTTTCCTCTGCAGAGGAGATTCTGTTTGCCAGCACCGGTTGAGGGGTCGGCAGCCACCTACAGAGGCGCATCAAAGGAGGCCCCCCACAGCTGCAAAGGGAAACTGTCTGGGATTACACACAGACACTGCCAGCTGGGTGCATAAAGAACTTGATGAGAAATGGCCTAATGCAAGCCTGTTTCCAAGTGAAGCTAAGGCTCCTCACGAATGGAAGAGACTGGGGGGAAAAAGAAAAAAAATGCTAATCTTCTCTCTGCACGTGAAGTTTTCTGCTTTCAGTCTGATTTGATTCTGACTGGCAGATTTCTAATAGCAGTCTTTTTGCCTGTTCTGTTTTGAAATGGTTAGTGCACACAAAACATAAAATTTTGTTTCTGTAAGAAAAGGAAGATATCTAATGGATTAAGATAATACACAATTACTATTGAACATTCAGAAAAAAAAGAATTTAACATACATCACCACTGCTAAAGAAATTGTAGATAATCAAAAATTAAATTGTGGAACTAAAATATCTAGAATAATTAAATGATACATGAGTCTGGATAAAAACAAAGACCTTAGTTCTGCATGCCTGTAAGCACATTTGTAATGCCGTAACTCAATATACACTCCTGTCTCAGTTACTGAAGCTATTAACATGCATAAAGTTAAGCAGGTTTTTAAGACACTGGAACAGTGTGCAACTTATTCTCTCATTATTTTGAGGGAGGCCTAGAGAACTGCAGCTTTGAGTACTGTGAATTTCCTTGATCCTTTCATTAGAGCAGAGAGTTACCTTCATCTTCTAGCATAACCCCAGATTCAGACAGAAATCATAAGTTGTTGTATCATCACCTAAATTTTAAGCTGCAACCCAGGGAGAAAACTGGAGCAATTGCAATCCTTCATCTAGTAGGGAATATATTGTATCAGGTTTACTGAACATGAAATGCCTTATGCACAAAAGCCTGTGCCTGAAGAACTCAAAGCAAGAAAAACTCTTTGAAGTATCTGTTGTATATTCTGTAAACAGCCTTTTCTTCTATCAGCATTCTGCTCAACATGCTGCAAGAAACAGAAATTCAGCCTTAGAGTCAGACTAGTCAATATCTCCCTACATCTCTCTGCTATGTACCTACACAAAAACCTTGACTGTGAGGAAAGATCCCTCACACCAGACTCCGTAAGAGAATCAAGAGTTGGAGGGGTTTTCAGGCACCCCAGAGAAACCCCGAAGCCAAGCCACAGATGCTGGGAAGCAGGAGACAGTCCAAGCTACCAGCTCCCTACCCAGCTGGAGCACCTTAATTTCAACCCCACGCCCAGCTGCCCAGGCTTTAGAGTACATTGTGGCTCTTCAGAGGTGGCAAGAACACCCTTCCCCTTCTGAGGCTCCTCAGGGTTGACCCTACCATATAAACACACACTTCAGAGCTGACTTGATCCTCAAATTGGCCTCCTGGCTTCAGAGGTGGCTTGAAGCCCTTGCATGCCACGTGGTCTCTCTTTCTCCAGGAACATGAACCTCCTAGTCACCATCATTCAACTTCCCCAGCCTTCAGGTCTCCTCAGGAAAGTCCTGAACCTCCCTGGCCTCAGAAGCTTCTGAGAGGCAGCTCAAGCACCACTTGTCCATTCTTAGAGGGACTTGACCTCATCTTCTACCTGGCTTCAGGGCTAACATCCCCAGGCCAGGTAGAGGATGATGAATCCCCAAGCCAGGTTGCCTTATTCTGTGATCCCCTTGGCCCCCAGGGACAACCTAACCCTCTGCAACCACACAGTTTAAGAGGAGGGTTCAGGGAAATTTGGGTTATCCCAGTCTTGTTCAACCCTACTGACAGCTTCAGCATCCCAGTTTCCTGCTGCTGGTCACACACCCCCACACCCATTCCACCCACACCAGCCATTCAATCTCTACAACTCTTTGGGGGCAGCATGAATTAGCTCCAGCCACCCCAGAGGAGCCTCAAAGCCTAGGCAGGGGTGACTCAGGGACCCCTCACCTCCAGGACACAATCCTGTAAGGTCTGAACAGGGTGGGCAGACCTGGAAGCTGGTATCGAGGTCTATCAACAGTCCCAGACCGCTGAAGGCAGGGTGATGGCTTAGGTGGAGGTCTATCCTGGAACTTCTGCAAGGGGCAGGGCTGAAAACAAAGCCACGACAGTAGACAATGGTCCAGCCAAGAGACAGGAACAGAGACTGGAGACAAATATGCCTCCATCAACATAGCTTGAAGCAAGGCTAAAGGCTCAGGACTGAGCTTAAATGGACATCCCAGGATATGGGCAGAGGATGTGGGTGGAGGCCCCACGTGAGGCTGGTCAGGGACATTAAAGGGTGTTGATGCATTCAGTGCCCCAACATCCTGTCAAAATTGCGGACTGCAACACAGGGATGGATGGGGAAAGATGCAGAAAGGAGTTCGCACATTAGCAGAGTGAGAGGCCCTTTGTCTTGGGGACCATGTCTGGCTTCCTCCACTCTGATGATTTGGATCAAACACAACTTTTAACTTTTTCACATCCTTAGGATGTTAGAAGCCCATTGACAGAAGCATGATGTAAAAACTAGGAGTTAAGCACCGCCTGCTCCAGACCTAGCTGGAGTCTGCACAGAGCCTGCAGCAGGGAGAGTGGGCAAAGACTGGGAAGCAGAGCACCTATCAGATCATTCCAAGCAGCTCGTGAGATGCAGCCCTAAATGGCACATTTCGGGAAGGCATTGCACTTGGGTGTGATGAAGTGATACCACTTAATGAAATTTCTTACAAGATTAGCACAGGAATCTCAACTGCCTTGACACCGAGAAGTGATGTCTCTGTGGGAATTGTGTTTTTCCTTTGATTTCATGGACTGAAGGGTTCTGCAAGACTGCATCAAAGTAGCAAAGACCCAGAGAGTTCTTTAAGGAGGAAAAGGATGAAAATCTGAAATTCACAGAGAGAAGGTAAAAAGAATCAAAAAATGTGTTCCAGTGTAGCTGGGAAGCACATGCCACCTTAACGAAATACTGAAAGAGACTCATAGGCTGGAGAGAACTCAGACTGTGCCAACGTAAAGGTCTTACGTCCTCTTCAGGAGCCTTGGGACCAGGGTTTTACAGAACCAGGATAACCATGATGGATCTACAAGTCTGAGCAAACATGAATTCACAGTGTTATTCACCCCATTGTACAGAAATTAGCTTTGACTTGAAACCTTGCTGAACAACTCCTGGAGCTGTCACACTTGTAGAACCAAGGAGAAGTTAACACAATCACATGATTGTGCTAGGATTGCTGTTTAGCACCTGCACGATGCCTCTAGAGGTTCTGCATGATGGGCGAGTCATCTGTCCAGGAGCCAGGGAAGTGACTTTTAAAACCAGAAAGGTCCAGAGCACTTGCTGTACATGAAATGCATTAAAGAACTCGAGTACACGGACAAAAGTTTTGCCAAGTCGCTTCTCTGTGGTATTGTTCACACTGAGTGACAATGGGCTTGCCTAGTAGTCTAAAATTTACTGCCTGCTTGTAATGTGAATACGGTTTTAAACAGCTTTGGATCTTTTCTAAGGCATTAGGAGTAACACCAAAGATTAAAAAAAAATTTGTAATTCATTTGGTTGAAAAAAAAAACTTGTTGTCAGGACTAACAAAGATTTGTGCAATGGCTGTCGGGGCTGTCAAGCCCGAACAGAGTCCTAGTGAATTCCTGCTGTAGTATTTATTGCCTGGAGGTTCACTGCTCAGTAAACAGAATGGTACATTTAAATTTAAGATTCCTTTTAGAATTTGCTACTCCTGGGCATGGACAGGGTAAAGGAGATGATGAAATTCCTTAAAAGAAGCAATAAATTCAACAGGACTAAATTAATTGTTTGGATTCCAGCCATGGCAGGAAAGCTTGGAGCAAGAGAGGCAGGTTGGTTTGATTGAAAGGAAAGGAAGCTTTCTTCTTGGGTATATAGTGCAACCGTACTCCTCACTACAGAGATGGAAATGAAACACAGAGGGACGAAAGGGGAACAGGCATGACAGAAAGTATTTGCTTAGCTCTGTTCTGATAGTGGCAGTGAGAACTGGCAATTGAAACAATCTCCAGTGGGTTACTTGTCTTGCTGTTGCAGCAAAGATCTATGTTCTTACCCATCTCCTCTAATTTCTGATGGATGCACTGGAAATTTCAAACTTGTGAAAGGGAGTTCAAGAAGGCTGAATCTCAAGGTCAAGCAGCATATTCATTTAGTCACAGCTCTCTGACACGAAGGAGTCTCTATTGTGTGGATTTTTCCATCCCATTTTCCTACAAACGATTAGTATCTTCTGTATATGGCACAACGTATGACATATGGGTGATAATCCTCACATCAAGCGTGAGGATTCTCCTGGCAGGTCCTTACTTTGCCTGTGAAGGCTATTTAAGCCCCCTAAGTCTTTACAACTTTTCTCTGATATGAATTTTTCAATGCCCACAGTTTTGTATTCCTCCTTGCATCCAGTGATGACAAGGGAGGACAATATATTCACCATATGGTGCTAAGAAGTGCTGGATTTTGGTAGTTCAAAGGGTGGTAGAGTTAACAAAGACCAGAATTTGAGGTATTAATTTCAGGAACTCCTGAGCACAAATAAGCTGTGAAACACTGAGGGAGGAGCACTGCAACCGCTACTTGCTCTCTCTCTGCTTTTTCTAAGAAAAAGAGAGTTCTCCGTTCAATCCATGATCCAAATTGGTGACTGGGGAAGGCTGGGATGGGGCCCTAATTGTCCTGGTCAGCCTCACTGCACCCATATAATCAGCTCAATTACCCCATTTCTGCTCAGGTCTAGGTCATTAGGCCTGCTCTGAACTGCCTGTTTCTGAATTATTGTTCAGACTTTCTGGGCTGACCTTGGACCCAACTCATGACCTTGTCTCTGCCTGATGATAGTGGGACTTACTTCTGTCACAACCCCACTGGGCTGCTGTGGGACTGCTTCACCTGGGTTGTGTCCACCCTCGGCTCCTGGCTTACATGACACCTGAAAACTCACCCCATTTTTCATGCCTCCTCTCCTGAAGCCTCATCAATCCACACCCTCTACCCATGTTCAGGAGCCCCGTTTCAGCTTGCTGGACTGTTGATGAGACCTGTTGCTATCAAAACTGTTGCTCTGTTCTCCCTTCCCAGACTATACTGTGCCCCAACAGTAAGGGCACTGCCCTGTCTGTGCTGTGGTCACCCTCAGCTCACCTTCCCTCTTGAAGCAGCCTTGAGATTGCTCCTCTCTGACAGTCTGTGGGGATTGTAGGAGAAAGAGAAGTCTGCAAGGGATGGCTGGGAAAGAGAGGGAGATGGGAGAACTCTGGGGAAGATGTTATTCCCCAGCTGCCATCACTAATTCTCATGTTTCTGACAGCTGATCTCAGCTGTGAGATCACAACAAATGTGCTGTTTCTCCAGCACTTCAGGAGGAGCAGTGATAGTTCCCACTCTTTGGAGCTAGGTACATTCTCTTCCCATTGATCTCATTCTTTCTAGGAGCTACCTACTTTGAAAAGATCTCTGTGTGGAGGATCAGCCTCCTTTAGGGCTGAAGGAAGATCTTTTTATTCCCTGGGGAAATGTGCAAATTCTGGTAAATACTGCCTCGTGAGCAGACAGGTTACCTCTGTCCTCCTACCATGCCTCTGGAATGGCCTTATTTCTCCTCTTTTTTGGTGTTGGTTTGGGGGGAGTTTTTGTGTATGTTAACAAGGCCACATGAAGCCAGATGCCATTTCCACAGCTGCACCTTGTAAAGTGGGCACCAGTGAGACTTTATCTCATCCAGATCCAGCAGTGGGGAAGACAACCTGCTCATACCTGGAGGAACTGAGGAGGAGAAGGTGATGAAGGCAAAGCCTCACTTGAAGTGATCCACCAGGTCAGAGTGAGTTTAATATTTAGAAGAATGTGTACAAACAGCAGGGATATCCATAGTTACACAGCTAAAGGACGAGTAATTCAAATACAGATGGAACTTGTCCTGTCATCCTTCAGGACACATAATATCAACCAAAGCCAGAGGAAAAGGGCAGCAGAAAAGCCTCTATTCAGCAGGGAGCACATGCAGCTGTTTAAAAGACCTTCTGAGTGTGGCCGGGTTATTCACATGTGCAGAGTTAAGTGTGTATTTAAGCTCTCTCCTAAATAGGGGCCCAAAGGCAGTCAGGATTTGACCCAGATCACATAATGATTTAGTGAGGCTATAGGAAATAATCTCTGGATGCACCGTCCCTTTCTCCAGCCAGTGAATCATGGTGCCTCTCTATGCAATCTGACTGGCAGAATCCTTTGGGGGGGCTGGGAAAGTAGGAAAATACGAAAGGATTTCCATTTTATCAAGATAAAGCTGAGCTGATAACAGGTTACTTGAAAGAATGCCGGTCATGTACGCTTAGTGATTGTTGCTTAATTTGTTTAAGCTGAAAGAGCCTATTTCTACAGTGGAATACAAATTAGGGTAATTATGTTGTGATGGAGTACTGCATGTGTAAGATGAAAGCCTTTCTTTACAAAAGCCTCCTCATCACTTGAGTAGAAGAAAATAAAATCCTGCTTAAACAACATGTTGTTTTCTGTATTTCCATTTGAACAAAAGACTTGAATCTTTTTTCCCCCCTGTAATATTGCATGGTTTAGTTTTCTAAAAGTGCTTTTACTTTTGACAACCTCACAATTAAATCCTCCAACATACATTCCGATACGTAAATATAAAAGGTTGAGGTAAACGTAGTAATGTATAATTGTTTCACAGCCTCTGTAGACTATTAGCAGTCGGGCATTCAGATTACATATTTTTCATATTCCCCTGACTTTTCATAAGTCTTCTGACTTATGAACTGAGTTGCTCATAAGCTCTCGTCTGTCTTAGTATTCTATAAGTGTCAAAATAGCACAATACACAGTGATGTTTGTAGTTGGTTAAAATTAAGTACTGCAGGCTTTTATACATGTTTTACAGTCAGATCATCTGATCATGAATTACTGAGATACAGATTGAAAGCAATTCACTGCATCTATGTATCCATGATAATTATTTTTATTTCAACCTGTAAAATCTTTATTTCCACTTCCTACATGAACTGCAAGGGACAGCTTCTTAAGCATCAGTATGTATGAAATGCTTATTGCACAGGCTTTCTCAATGCACTTACACACTTGCACATTTATCCAAATGATCTTATCCAGGCCATCCTTATTCACGTAAGCAAATCTTGTAATTAGTTCCAGTGAATTGCTGTCTGACTAAGACCGACTTGCAGGAGTAAGAATTTGCAGGATTGTGCCCTTAGTTAACATGACAGGTGAGAAAATCAATTTACTTGTATGGGAGAAGTAGACAGTGTTAAAGTGAATACTCAGAGAAACATTATTCATTCTCTTCACACTAAAATTCAAAACCAGTATTTAAAGTTGGGGGATGTTGTCTTAATTAGGATTATTTTAAATTGTCAATTTAAAGACTGGCAATATAATTACCAGAAAAAGAGATCAAAGTAAATGCCTGAAATGTACATTTTTAAATGACTTATCAAGGAAGATGGAATCCAATAAAATAAGGGGGGGAAGAAACTAAATATGCAGATTGCCCAAGTACCCCCTCCCCCCCAGTGAATTAAGAAGACTCCCTCCCTGGCTTCACATGCTTGACTGAAAAACCAGTCATCCTTGTATGAAATAGCTATGTCAGACCTGGTATATGCACATGTACAGAGAAAGACAGAGGACTGATTCTATTCTTATAGAAAATGTTATTTTCTAGGTAACTTTTGCAAAAGTAAGGGTGCTGTTATGTATTACATTGCTGTATTTGCAAGTAGGGTAAGATGTCTGAATCTCAGCATTTACAGCTATGATTGACTGTGATACAAGTGATACACCTAAAAATGACAGATGTAATTGGACTTGCAACAGCACAGAGCCTCATCCCTCAGAGGAGTCTTGGCAGGGTGGCAGAGAGTGTCTAGTCCTGCTTACCTTAGGAAGATGCAAACATGAGGAGGGGAACAGCCCTCATACCTCTGTGTGTGGGTGCAGGGGAACTGAATTCGCTCAGTACTTTCTATGGGGACCTACCACGTATTGTGTTTGTTCTCATTGGTTCATTATGTCCAGTAACCTGAGTTAAAACATATTCCTAGAGTCACTAAAATTATGCAATGCAGGAAGTATCAGAAGCAAAAGTTACTTACTAGATAGCTATCCTTTTTGTGAAATTTCTTTAGTCTATTACAACTCCGACTGCTTTTGATATATTCAATAAATAGCAGGCCAAATCAGCAGCATAATATGATTAAAAGGCAATCAAAACAATCATTCACTCTTAAATGCTTAGGGAAAGTCCACTGGATTTTTGTGACTCTATGCAAAAGTGACTCCTCAGGCACAGCATTTTTATTGCCTTTTTTTTCCCTTTCCTAAAAGAAGTAGTCAGTATATGCTATGCAAGAAAATATTTTTATTGTTTTATTTGGTGAATATTTACATTGAGCTAATCTTGTCTCCTTCTGACATCACTTGCAGTATTTTTTTTTAGTAGTCTGAGATAAAGAGCAGGTTTTTTCCATTTCAGTTCTCCAAAGTGATGCCTGCAGTCACACAATTCATCAGGATGCACCAACGCTTCCTTAGTATTCAGGTATCACACCTTACAGTAGAGCACATTTTAACAAACAATATTCAAATATTTTGTAATTACGGTGCCCTTATGTTCAACTCTGGCAGAAGAGAGAGCATGTGGGTTTATGTCTGTGATCCAAAACAGGTCAGCTCACAGTATTGACCTAGCAGACCTTTGGGTGATGATTATCATAACACAATATTACATTTTTATAAGGTTATTCTGCCCTCTGAGCCTTCCAGTGACATCCCGTGGGAGTTGCCCCTGTGTATCTGACAGCTGAATTGGTCCTTGGTGAATTTTTAGCACATGGAGCTGCGCACACAACTTTAGTTAACAATAACATGTTGCTATGGGAGCTCTGTGTGTGCAACTCCCTGCTTACTGTGCTGAAAATTGCTCTGGAAGGCAAATCTAAGTATGTCTGGTATTAGTCTAATTATTAAGTAGAATTAGAATCTTGTGCTCTGTGAATATCAACCAGAGAAAGAGCTTAGCATGAATAAAGATGCTTGCCAGCAGTGGCTGAGGTGCTTCTTCTGCTTTCCTTTTAAACAGAAATCACATCCATAGCCGGGAGACTAATTATTTTGGAACCTAAGGGAAATGCAGCCTATATAAGAGAGAAAGTGATCTGCAGTTAAGGATCAGTGAGCCAGCTAATGGCTGGTTAGTCAGGAGGGTACAACTCCAGAATGTTAATAAAATGTGTCTGAAGTCCAACACCTCAGGGAAGAGGCTGAATGCTGCAGAAGATATATGTAGACAGAGGCTCTGTTGTTTTCTACTGCTGAACTACTCCTTTAAAGCAGGTTTTAAAACTGTTTTGAGACGTGTTTATGAATATCAAAATACCAGCAGGATAATAAAGCAAAACTCACTGTGGCCAAAGCAAAAAGTGTTGCTAAAAGAAAAATATTACCCTTTTGTGAAGTACATAAAACATGTTTGGTGCTTGCTGAGCAGGTGTGCAGTGCAGTACTCTTGTACAGTAGAGGCTTGGCTAGTTTTTGTCATGCCCTCACTAATAGAGATCATGACTTATTAACCATAACAGCATGTAACATTTACAAATATAATATAAACACTAGCTGTTTTATCCTTACAAGAAACAGCTCAGGCCAATACCGGGGCTTTATTTTGTGAACAGAGGATATAAAGTAGAAATCAGCTAGAGGTTTTGATAAGAAAACCTGTAGGAAATACCAAATTGCTACTTATTGTGTATTACATAAAATAGTTATTACATTATTTTGCTTGATGTAGTGCATGCAGCTGTGTAATAAATGCTGCAGAACAGTATTTCTGTAAACACAAGAACACCTCCCTCCTTAAAATGTCCCATCTTAGAGGACCAAGTGCTGTGATCCTATGAGCCCTGCACCCAGACTTGCTTGGGGCTGAGGACCACAGGATGGATCCCACACACCTTGAAGACCTGAGCAACAGGGAAACAGCAGGAATAGTTCAGGGGCAGGTGACAGCACAGCTCCTTGGTATGCACCTGGAAGTGGACACAGCTCTGTGTCATGATGGCCCAGCCACCACAGCCTCCACCACTCCATCCCTTCATGCTGCTGCAGCAGTAGTCTCTGGCTCAAATCCATCTGTTGATTGCCCTCGGAGAGATTTCTGTCCAATACAGAGCCCTTTTATAATTGTAGTAAGAGGCAGGTATATCCATTTGTTGTATTTTACAACTCTTTTACATCTCGAACCACAGCACCAGTTGCTTTGCTTAAATGAATTTACTATTTGGTGATTTACTGATTACTCATATTAGTTTCCTAAACAACAGGGACAGGCATTTTTTATCTGAGAAAGGTGCTAGTGAGACTGATACTGTGATAGTGATATTGTCCCCAAGGCATCCTGCAGTGTCACCCTTATAGAAGTAGATCTCAAGGGAAATGAAGCTTTTTACATTAGACTTGGAAGATTACTTCAGCCATGCTTAATGTTACTGTGTCAACAGCAGCCTTCTGCAAATAGTGTCATCACACAAGTGGTCTCTTGTAGTCTAACCTCTTCTTCCACAGGACTTTATAATGTATAGTCTAGGCTGTCTGATTACTCCACCTCCTCCTCTACTTCTGCTGCTATTTTTTTTAGTCATAGTAGTTCCACTTTCAAAAAATTATTTGGAAGGCAGAAAAAAGCTTTTATACCAATTACACTGAAACAAGAACACAACTGTTATCAATAGAGTCATTCCAATTTACAACACCCTAATTAAATTTGCTCTTGAGTTGCTTAAAGCATCCCTAGGAAAAATGTGTCAGCAGGTATTTTTGTAGTTTTCAGCTTCTGAAAACAGATATTTTTAGTATATTAGTCCTTTTACTGACAACATATAATATTTAGATTAAATATTTTTTAGGAATCAGGGACATTTCAGAATAAATGAGTGCATATATATAACAAGGGGATAGAACTCACAAGTAGTCCAGAGCCACTGAAGGACTTCTGCTCCATTGAGAAATATTAAGTGTCCAGTTTGGAAGATGAAACAGTAGAAATTTCTAATCTAGGAAGGAAGGGAAGTGGTCAGACCATGGTCTCCACAGTAATATGGTGCAACACTGAATCAGATGATGAATATGTGCCTACAAGAAGCAGGACATTACCAGCCTCCAATGAGGCCTCCTTGTTAATGACTGTGCCATTAAATGGTATCCTTCTTACCTGTTGGACGTGTGTTGCTTGGATAGTTGCCATTTTATAATACCAGCCATTTTATCACACCCCATAGGGATTTGAATAAGAAACGTCCACAGCATCCCATACAACCAGTAATAGACACAGATACAAAATATTGCAGACTTAAGCAAAAGTTTATCCTTATTTCCGCATTCTTCTGCCCACAATAAGCTCTGGCATCTTTTTCATATTTGTAATCCCATGTTGGTAGAGATGGACATAAATTCAAAACAATGCTTTGGCGTACTTCCCAACAAAATGAGTTCATATATTGAGAAATGGATTCTTAACAGAAAATGCATGTTTGTAATTGGGTTTGACCTGTTTTCATTTCCATGTCATTTGTAATTTTGTAACAATGAAGCTTGCAGGAAAAACTCATTGAGAGTTTACACTGAGACCCTTCCAAAATGCAGTCAGTGTGTTTGGTATTTAAAAACACATCCACAGCTCATGAAGCCCCAGAGTGAAAGGAAATCTGGACTGAGTTTTCAAAAGCAGAAAGTGGGAATCTGTGCACAGAACTGGGTGTTGGGTTGCACAGCTGCAGCGGACTGTCCCTTGACTGGGAACCAGAGCAATCAGGCAAGAACTGGAGCTTGCCTGCATTGCTGTGCTGGTGAGGAAATATTTGCCTACATTATTTCAGTGATACTGTGGTGTATTTCTTGCTTTGAGATGATGTCAGAGATCCTACTTTCCTAATCATGGGAAATAATAAATAATGAGAAATAATCTTTTGGCCTGTGCTAGCAAATGCTTGAGTGGAGAAGACAACAGCACAGCACATTTCTGCTCAGGTAACTGCCCCAAAAAGTGTGTTTATCAAAATGCTTCAAATTCCTGAGCAGACTAATGCTTCTGGTTTGGCTTGTGAGACCCTTGATTGTGTCAGGTCCCTGAAGACACCTTCAAGCCCTACTCTCCTCAACGGTCTTCCCAGTGACCTCCATGCACACCACCTCCAACCAGGACATGGGATTATCTTTTGGCTCAGCCATGCCCCGTCTCAGCCACATCTCTGCACTATCTCTGGCCAGGGCTGGGCCCAGCACCATGGGAAGCTTTTCTCCTGGGTTCATTGATTCCCAAAAGTGTTGAGGGCTCTTGGCACCCATGGGACAGCACCCATCAGGGGTCATAGCCTGTTCTGGAGTCCATGCAGCACCCCACCCTAGTCATGGGACAGCCTCACTCCTGCTGCACCCCCCAGAACACCTGGTTTTGGCAACAAGCCAGAATGAGGAGCAGGGATAGCAACCATCAGTCTCACCTGAACTTAACAGCCAAAATAGCTGCAGTTTCCCATGCATACTATACCTTCTGATCAGGGGGTTGGGAAAAAAAGTAAAATTTGTCCTTTTTACTATTGCATTTATGTTCACAGATGTGGCTATACAGTTTCTGTGTGTCCCCAATAGTTTTCTACCACATGGGTCTGAAGTTTCTTTTGATGTCTGTTTTCTTTTCCACCTTTTTTTTTCACTCTGTTCTTCAAACTTCGTATACTGGTGTGATATACATATTTCATTATGTCTGAAATCACTGTGCTCATAACCTGGGAACCAAACCCTCACAAGGGCCAAAGATCACATCCCTCCTAGCTTCAGTTCCTAAATCCTGGATTTTGTATGGATTCTGATAGCTTGAGGGCTTTTATCTGAGAAATTGACAGATCAATTTGACATATTTTAAAGAATATTGGGTTCACACTTTTCTCTAAACCTGGATATTTTATTTGCTCGTCTTATTTGCTTTACTTATGGAATAGTATTGTGTCTCCAGTTTTGATTAAACATTGTTTGTAGTCCACTCTTCTAGCCTGCAGTGGAGAAGAAAATATGTTTTCAAAGACCAAATGTCAGTAATAAGTTACTACATCTGATGTAGCAAAGCTGTAGCCCCATGTTATCACCATCTTTTATTCCGTACAGCTTCCTGATCTAGTCCATTCAAAGATCTGCTTTCTTGAAGTCTCCTCAAAAGAAATTTTATGTGATTTTTGATCAAGACAATGCAGCAATCTGAGTCTCAAGACAGTGCAAAATATTCTTTTTTTTTTTCTCTTTGCAAAAATTGCAAGCAGTTTTTTTATCCTGTCCTATGGAATAAAGGGCTGGGAGTTAAAAGGATAACATTTGATAGAATACTTCTTTATTGAAAAGTGTCTGTGAATAACCCAAGGGTTGTTGGTTGAGATTTGACTGACCCACCAATCCTCGAAAGCTGTACCTTGTGCAGAAGAGGCAATAGTTGTTCTTCATCTGCATTGAGAAAGGGCAGGTTGCCACAGATCTCTCCTGCATGGGGAATGTCTGTGTCTCCTGAGAACCACGTTGAGGAGGGCCTCAGGTCCGTGGGGCAGTGCTGTGTTACCTGCCCCGCAGCAGGCTGTGTGCCTGGGGCGCAGCCCTGCAGAGCAGTGAGAGCTTCTCCGAAACACTGAGCTCTCTGGCTCAGGGGGAAAATGAGGGAAGGGCCACATCTCTTTGTGACATCTCACAGGACTAGATCATGACTTCAATGCTGTACTACGTCACTGTTCAGTAAACATCAACTTACAAACATACTATGCACTGTTTTACATGGGTGTGTCTCAACCCTGATTCCTTTACAAATGGCCTTTTCCTCTTGTAGGTGCCCCTGTAGATCTAATTTGGGCCACATCCTGTTAATCCACCTTAACTCCCATTAACTTCAGAGAGTGTGTCCCACATGAAACAGTGGATTATTATGGAAAATTACAGCTTGCTTTTTATTTTTCCAATACATTTATTACTGTTGCTTTACAGACTTTTTGTAGTCTGCATAAGTCTCTGAAATTATTTCAAAATTTAAGGGTCAAAGCTAATGCATCTACAACATTTCTTGTATTCAGAGTATTACAATTTTTAAAGGCATTATAGCAGTAAGATCTTTGTTCCATAAAATACACTTACAATGTGTTTTTCTTAGTTCTTAACACATCTGATGTCTCAACAGGTTTTGCAAACTCTGTTACGGTCAGTGAGAAAGTAGTTTCCTGTCCATGACAGAGCATTGGCTTGCCGTTTTAATGTTTTTGCCTCCACCTCTTTTTTGGGACTGATGTTCAGACATATATCACCCTTTTGCCGCAGATAAATTTGTTCATTGCCATTTCAGCCATTTAGCATTTTTCCTCAGGTGGACATTCTTTGGGTTTTGTGACAAAATGTCATTACAGAAAGAGATAGGAAACTTGGCATATCAGGAAATAAATTTCAAAAGTAACATTTGGTTGTCTTTCAGTATACACCTGGCTAAGGTATGAAGACCACAGCCACTGACTCTTTGGAGTTACAAGCTGTGTATTTTTCAAACTTTCCGGAAATAATTTTGTTTAGGTGCACCCATCTATGAGAGGTAAATGTGAAACATTGGCATTTATCCACATTACTTTAAAGACGAGAAGGAATAAACCTCCCCTTCATTTCCAGAATTATTACTTAGTGTTATGTTAGCATTCCCCTCCTACCAAAAATTTCGGTGTGTCTATGAAAAGACTTTTTTGAGAACTATGCAATCTACAGTTTACAGCTCTTCAGATGTTAATGCACCAGGTTCTTAACTGAGTAGATTCTGTATTTAACACCATGTTAAACTAAAGACAGCAGGTTTGCTGAGTCTGGGACATTCTCAGTATGGAGACTTAATACACTCTTTTGGCTCTGCTTCTTCAAATATGTTTGCCTCTGCTTGTCAGGTAGGCCATATAATAAGGCAAACTGGAATTATTTACTGTGCTATTGCACTGGGGATAAAAATGGCACAAATACGTGATTTCAGTAAAAAATTGTTCTTCATCCGGATCCCTGTGCAAGGTGGTCAGGGTGGCTGGAGGCTGTCTTCTGCAGGGCATGGCTATAGGCTGTCCTTTGCCTCAGAAGATCCAGTCTCAGCTCCTTACCACAGGCTTGCAGGCACTGGGGAATTACTGAGTTCTAGTCTGGCTTCCCAGGATTATTTATGTATTTGGCTAGGTGTCTTGTCTCTTCTGGCTGGCTGCCCTACCCCCTAGGTTTTTATTTGATGTTTCTTCTTGCCTGCCTTCTTCCTGGCCTCATAACTCTTGCATTCATGTCTCTGCCACAATCCAGGGGTAGAGGATGTGGCCCCCACTCAGCCACTCTCCACTTAAAAGACTCCCCAGGAAAGTTGTGCTGTACCTCTCGACCCTTCAACAGGTCTCAGCCCACATCACTTAAAACTTCTCCCTTATCAGTCAGACTGTCTCTGAAAACAAATTCAAACTCCCAACGCAGGGCAAATCAGGGTGCTGAAGCCTAACGAGAGGTGAGAGCTAAGGCACAACATTTCTTACCCATCTCTTAGGGGCTCCCTGCCCAATATTGGGCACCAGGTGGATTGTCTTTTCAATATAAGTGTTTAATTTTAAAGATTTCACCGCATGTGACCAGGCACCTAATCTGCTTGTGAAACCTACTCAGAAAGCAGTAAGGTGCCTTTCTGGATTACACCAGGGTTGTCAGAACCATGCTACATTCAGAAACACAGCAGTCAGTTCACCCTGCTCCCACTGCCAATGCTGCGGTCCAAAACCCATTGCTGGTTGGAGTGTGGTGCCATAAAACATTTGGCACTGAATGCTGCGTGATCCTTGAAGACACTGGTTCTTGGCAGGAAAGAAGCTCTTG
This sequence comes from Eulacestoma nigropectus, assembly GCA_013397775.1. NCBI lineage: Eukaryota > Metazoa > Chordata > Aves > Passeriformes > Eulacestoma > Eulacestoma nigropectus. The sequence continues at coordinate 200,171 of VZTE01003527.1, forward strand.
CCTCCTTAGGAATTGCCCCAAGAGGTGGATTTTCTTTATTCACCTCTTTTTTTTTTTTTATTCCCCTCACTACATCTTTCAGTAGATTTTGTAGGTGGAATGTTAGTGTTTCAACACTTTTAAGGTACCATGAAGTTGTTGATAAAATTTGTAAGGGAGAATAGTTGACCTCTCTAACAGTAATATAGTCCAAGCTGCATTATGTTTCGTTTACTATTTTGTAGATTATTTCATTACATTAACTTTTCTTTAAAACCTGCTATATAAAAAGATGTGTCTTTTTCCTACAGAGGCTACACTGCTTTTGCTTCACATAAGCAATTCCACCTTTTCTTTATCCTTTTGTAATTGTTGAGAAGGAGGAAAAGTGATTAAGAAATAAAACATACAGTCAAATAGGAAATGTAATTTCATTCAGGTATAAGCAGAGTTAAGGAAGAGATATATGCCTCTTTCTCAGTCCTTACTCACAGGTAACATGAATATCTGGGAAAATACATCCAAATGCTGCCACGTTCCCCAGTCTGCATTTGCTTTCCTAATAGATATGGGAGAAGTGTTAGATGGTTCTTGGAAGAGCCAAATGATGGCATTAGAAATAAGGAAAAGCTGCAGTTAAGCAATACCTTAGCACTGCAGCTGTGGAGTGGGCAAATACAAAAATTATTGAAAAGCTGTGCTGGATTCTCATCGTTCAAAACAGGGCATTCTAGCAAAAGGTGCTACAGAAGATAAAAAGCTGGCTTTTATACTCAGAGTTGGTTAGAGCGAGTTTCCTAGGCTGATGTGCCTATAGATGGTCTGAGACAAGTTTGTTCAGTAACATCAACTTCCATGGTGTGTTTGGAAAAAGTAAACAGCTTTTCCCTTACCTGTAAAATAGCAGTTCAGGCTATTTCCTTAGAGGGAAAGGAAGATTTTTACCATCACATTCCAGTACCTATCTCTCATATTGCTACCCAGTATGAGACAACTGACATCTGACAACCGCCAGGTGATGTCTGTCATGGAAACAAATACTCTTCACCCTTCCTGATTTTTAGCAGCTGGTCTGCTTCTGGCTTGTGCTGCTGTTGCTGCTCTCCGTCAGAGCTTTCTCAGGTAGATTGGGAGTCAGGATTTAGTCCTGTTTAGGGATGAGGAAAACATGGAGCACTTTTAATTTCAGATTCATCCCAAAACAAAGTTTAATTTAGTTTCAGGGTTTACCCACAGCCGTATTGAGCATTTATCGGTCCTGACCATCACTTTCTTAGAAAATAAGGATTAGACAGAAAATGGAGCTTAACTGCACTTTAAAACAGCAACATTGCAGCTTGACTCTTCAGTTGCAGTGCGATATGGAAAATTAACTAATTCCTCACAACGGGCCCAACGTTGCTGTCCTGAAGTCCCTAAACTGAGAAGGCGGCAGAGTAGCCATCCTTCTAAGTTGAAAGAGATGGCAAAATCCCTCCTAGCTTGTCTTGGTCTGTATAACTGGTGCATAGTTTCAGATTAACAGAACTGATCTGGATATAAATACCTAGCAGCCGTTGTTATAAGGTAACATCACTCTTGGTTTCTTAAGTTTTGTTTCTGTTTTTTTCCCCTGAACAGTAATTCATCTAGTTTGCTATATATGGAGCAGTCTATTTATTTTCCTGAAATTACTTATGCCACTGTGAAAAGTAATAGACTTTTATTCTGAGCTCAGTCTCTAGGTGGCTGAGAGCATACCTGAAAAACACCAGTGTTGCAGTGACAATGCACTGTTTATCCAATGTTATGCACGTCTTGCCTACCAAAATCAGAGGAGTTTCATGTTATATTTTGGTAATGTGGTAAAGTCTTTTCTCTCTAGTTTATGTTTCAGTAAAGAACTAAACTTACAGGCAGCTCAGAAAACAGATTGAAATGCTGGAGCAAGTTTGTAACTGTCCTTGATACTGTCTTTTGAGATGGATATAGATCATGTAAATCTCACTACCATAATTCCTGAGGTTGGCTGACTCTTGAATGCTGAATCTTTTGACCTTTATGATGTATTAATGTTTCCAACATAATAATCTAAACTTTTAAGGAAAAGCCATCTCAAATTATGTGCGGACAGAAAAAAAAGAAAGGAAAGAAATCTGGAACCAATAAACTTGTGGAGCTTGTAAATTCTTTCTTTCCAAGTTATTCATTCTAAAGAGGGTACAGGCTCTGCTTCTTAGAAACAAAAATGCAGACAGAGGAATGGGACACTTAATGAGCATAATATATCTGGAGGCTTCAGACTGATGGCAACCTGTGTTGAAGTATCTGCCTTTCCAGTCAAATCCCTTAAATTTCTCTCCCAAAATGAAAGGTTCCTACTACAAAAAAATTAAAATTAGTGGAAAATTAATCAAAACCTGACTGGAGGACACTGATCTTCAATGCAGGTTATGTCCATGTTAACTTTGCTGTGACTCTCATAGTTTGGGAGGTTTAGTCTGTGTGGAAACCTTTTTTTTTCTGTTTTCTTTTTTTTTTTTTAACCATCACCACTTCAAAAGTGGATGAAAGAACATTGTAAAAAAAAGACTTAGGAAAATCATTTAGGGGCAAAAGCCACAGAGAGGAAATTTGAAGCCACAGAATTTTTTTTTAGGAAAACTGATCACATGAAAACAGGAAAGGAGATGATTAAATTGAAAATATTTGGCAGCCTTAAGTATAATAGACACCAGTAATCATTTGCTGATGTGTTTACTCTATAAGCTGCACATGAACAAGCTGAGTATATACAATATGTCAGATTTCAGGTGTAAGCCAGGTTACGTGTTCATTGCCTTATGATTCCCAGAAATGTGTGGTTTCTCATCAATGTTCCCAAAAGCGTGTGGAATATGAAGACTGTAGGATTGAGACTAAAGACCTTAAAACTTAAATATTTCATCAATAAAGCAGGTAAGCTGCTCTCCTGTTCATCATTTCATGTCCTATGGGAAGTGTCATACAGCCATGAGGCCCCAGACTTCATATTGCAGTCTCTCATTCAACCTCAAAGCAGTAGAGTGAGAAGATATCACTGCAATAAATCAGGAGGATTGTATTATTTGTCAATTCTATCAAAGGTTGACAATTGTTCTGCATGAGTTGGGCATCTGGATTATCTGCAGTGCTTACCCCTTAAAGGGCAGCAAGAAAGGCAATCTGTGAACCTGACTGCTGCTTTTGCTCTCTGCTCATATCCCTGAGCATAGCTATAGCTGGTTCTCTAGCACCATAGCATTTCATTAATTTTAAAATAAATTTATATAAATTAAAATGGATTTTTTTTATCTTAAAGACAGTCAAAATTAAGATAACAGGGAGGAAATACTGAAAATCCTTAGAAATGTTGGAAGAAAAAATGCTCAAACATATTCCCAAAGAATTTATACCTTTGAGGTTAACTGTATCATTGAAAGGGGGAATTTAACCCAACTCCATGGATCCAGTGCCTTCACATGGATAATCTGCGGATGTCAGAGGAGAAAGGCCATATTATTTCATTAGACGGGATCTCCATCTTTTAAGTGACTGATCACTTCCTGCGAGATGACTGAGTGCCTCTCCAGTATAGGTGGTTTTGGATTTCCAGAGGGAAGCCCCACACAGCAAAACAGGCTCATGGCACAACATGTTTGGGAACCCTGACTCTGTTTCTAAAGCCTCACAATTTTTCCATCAGCTGTCACAGCTCAGCAATTTATGTGGGATCAGAACAATGAATTGTTGACAGATGAGTAGTGCTCATTATATGCTGCTAGTCAGGGGATACCCAAACCAGGTCACCCAAGAGGTCCCTGGAGAGTCGACAGGGAAGGTACATGGCTACCAGCAGGACACAGCCAGACACTGCTCCCATCTCCTTGACAAGAGTAAGTTTAATGTTTTTCCGATTACAATTTCAAATTTACAAATGGTAAAATTTAATCAAGGACAAAAGGATCTAGTCATAGTGTCACTGGAAACACAGATGTTTGGGTCCCTTTTAAGCTCCATGACCAGGTAATACCACCTGTGATGGGAACAGGCATGTTCCCCTTGCATCAAGAGTTCTTTAGAGTCCCCTACAATTTGAGTCATAAGCCTGAGCCTCTCTATCTCTACAGAAAAGAAAAGAAAGACAGATCATAGGGATGTTGAACTGCAAAGAGAGCACCAAGCTGTTTTGTGTGGAAGGGCCAAACTCCTGCCTGGCACTGGGACAGGGGTGTGCTTCAGATCTCACCAGCCTGTGCTTGGCACAGCATTGAAGGGCCCTAGGCAGAGAGGGCTGGGACTTAGTTACCCCTGTGCTCCTTCTCCCCAGGGCAGCACTTCATTTCAGCCCACAGGGAAAGCCCTTTTGGATCATGCAGGCTGATTTACTAATGAGAACATTCTGACCCTAATGAGAAATGGGCAGTCACGCTAATGCAGGAGGATCTATTGAATATCATCGCATACTATCAAATCCATTGTCATAAACTTTAAATTCCAGTTATCTGTTCCTCTCGGACCAAACCAGCCTGAACTCACAGACCTACCCACTGATTGCAGACACAGTGCTGTGTCTGTAAATGTTTGGTTTTCTCTGAAACCACTTCGCACATCCCCTTGTATCTCCTGAAAAACCAACTCGTTCTAACCGTCGGTTATAAGGTGGAGTATGAGCACAAACTGCTTTCGATTTCTATCACCAGTTTTCCACATTGGACTTTAATTCTCAAATTGTATGTTGGCAGTTGCAGTCAATAATGACTACAGAATTTTCCATTACATTAACTGTAGCAAACTGAAATCTAATACCTCTGAAAATAGAGAAAATATCCTGACTGTTATTAAAATAAAATACTTGTGATTGGAACCCAGCAACTCTCTCCTAATTGCTTTAAATTTCAGTATATAGAAACTATGTTGAGTGACTAGTCAATTTATTTGCATGCTGGAAAATCTCATGTTCTAGGCATGTGTTTATATGATAACAGCTTCAAGCATATGCTTTTTATTTTTCCCAAATAGACAGATGATTTCTTTTTCTAGAGGCTTGTAATAGATTTTCTGCTCATATGCTGCTGTTAGCACACATTTTTTCTTATTTATAGTTTTGTGGGAATGTACTGTTCTTGGAAGGTGTTGGATTGACAGTCCTGCAAGATATTCCAACATGCCCTGCTATTTTCCTTAATCCTGACCTGATGAAATCACCTCCTGGGGAGAGAAAGATGGTCACTCTTCATCCCCTGCTGGTACCTGGCTTCTTCACTGATGACTGCTCACAAAACTAGCAAGCAAGACCACTTCTCAGGGTATGCAGTGTGGTTTGGGCATCTATGTGGAGGAACTGGTTGAAGATTTTTTTGTTTGTTAAACAATTAATTCTATAGAAGCAGAAGCCTAAAATCCAGTTTTCTTTAGCATACTAGGAGTTAGAATACGTCTCAAAGAATAATTTTGCACAGAGTTTTATAAAATTCCGTATTTTATACAGATTTCTGAAATAGAGTACCAATGTCCTTGTTTTATAGAAACATTTCCATTTCACTAAGATCTATTGTGAAAAGAAAAAAAAGTTGATTGTCTACTTATTTGTTAAATTCCAGGTCCTTTTCACAATGATCATAATCAAACATTTGATCATGCTAGATTTAAAACCATTTGGAGCCTTTTTTTTTGTTGAAAGAAAACTGCCTCACTGACATGTAAAACCAAACCACAGCTCGGGGATAGATTTTGATGGGGTGAGTCTTCATAAAATTCAACCATAGGAAGACGCAGAAATACCTTCTGGAAATAAATAGTAATTGAGTGTTCTGTTCTTTACTAGATTTTTAAAACTCAGTCCCTGAGACGGTGTGGCCCTCACCTTGGCAGCAGTTCAAATCAGCTGAAATAAACCTGGAGGTTTCATTTTGTCTGGCTTGCCCAAGAGACAACTCTGATCTGTATGGAAACTGAATATAAAGCATGTAGGCATGCAGTGACAAAAGGTGCCTACGGGCAGCAAAGGGCAGGAAATCAGGATGGGTCAGCTGAGCAAACATCAAAGACTCTCAAATAGCCAACAGAAAAGTAAATATTCTCAAGCAAATGGGATATGCCCATAACACCATTGAGATTTCATAGAAAACATTCTTTGAAAACAGTTCTGCTGGGGTGTTTCTATTTGTCTTTCCCATTCTAGAATATTGAATTAAAATGGTCTGTTTGCTCTTAAAGTTCATAAGTTCTTGCTGCTCAATCCCCACTGCAGCCTCTTGACACCTCAATTATCTCTTCAGCAACTCCTGATAGTACCACAGATAATGGCATTGCCCATCTGGATATTTCTGATACACCCCACCATGATACTTGCTTAGCAAAATACACACAGGTACAGAGGATAAAAGATATTTATCTATAAAAGGACTGTGCAAGGTCTAGGAATTATTTAAAATCCACTTAAACCCCATGAAGGTAAGAAGTCATGCATTTAGGGATTATTATTTGAGAGTATTAAAGGAACATATTTCAAAGACAAAAATCCCTACATGATTTCTTATTGCTTCATCTCCTGCAGAAATGAAGATGAAGGATTAACACACCCATTTGTTTCAATGCTCAGGCCCCTAACTTGGGCTAACTCGAGAACTTTTGCTGTTACATTCTCTCACATAGCTTCTGCTGTTCTTTGATAATAGCAAAACTGGTATGAGCTGTACATGATGTAATCATTGCTTATTAAAACCGAACCACTGGCTGAGGGAGTTTTGTATGTTAGTGTCATTCTGGCTTAGGTGGTGATATCTCTAGTGTGCTGCACATGGGAGCTGATCATTTTGGCTGCACGACGAACCACCCCAACAGCTAATTTAGTCACGTAGTATCTGGCGTGAGTGGTGGGATGAATGAATGCTGCTGGAGGCTAAATCTCCTTTCACAGCTGTAGCAGGAGGGAGTTGCCAAAAGCTCATGCCATAACCTGCGATTTCAGGCTAAGGTATAACAACTTTCTGGAAGCACAGTGGGACAATAAAAGATGTGCTAAATATACAAGTCCATGGAAGGCAAATAAAACATATGAGATTTCTTTTGGCTGGTGGTGGTGGTTGGTTGGTTTTGCTTGGGAAGCAAGAACCTGACCCTGAAGCTGGTTTTTTGCACCTCCACGTGTGCCTTCTGCTTGTTACTCTCTTCGCTGGAAAGAAAACATTGCCACTGTATAGACAAAGGAAATCTGGGGCTTTTTCCCGTGTAACTGTTCCAGTACCAGGTACCATTACATTTTACATTACCTTTTGTGCTGTGGAGCATCTTGTTTAATCTTATTCGTGTCTCCAAGCAGGTGTGGGTTTCCATGGGTGCTCGAGGGCAGGTAGGGCCAGCAAGCTGGGGAGCTGGGCTGCCATAGTGTCTGCTGAGCTGGCAGCGGAGGAGCCCACATGCTGTGTGGGATGCTCCCGCGTGGGTGCCCTTAAAAAGCATTGAAAATATACGATAAAGGGCATTAGTGTGAAAGGGCTCGTGAATGTGGCTGTATTCCATGAAAATAAGAAACAGCGTAACGAAGGCTGCTTCTTCCCTTCTCCCGCTGCTTCGTAGGGATGCTATCAATGGTCTAGTTTCCGTGGTCCCGGGCTCCAGGCACCTGCACGGCCTCTCAGCCTGCCGGTGCCTGGGACTGGGGCTGAGCCCTGACAGCCGCCACCGCTGCCACATCCGCGCAGCTCCTCGGCGCGGTGTGTGCAAACGCCGCCCACACACACCCCGAGGCGAGGGACACCGCGCCGGCCCCGCAGAGCCCGCCCCGAACCTCCCGGAGGTTTCTTGTCCGCTGCTTCTTCCGAAGGCTCGTACGGGACCACGCCCAGCGGTGCCAGGACAGCCAGGCGCCCCCAGGAGCTCCCAGCACCGGGGGCACTGCGGAAGGGGCCCTGGGGGATGCCAGGAACCGGGAGGGAGCCGCAGCCCTGTTTGTTCATGTCCCTCCTGCTGCAAGAGCTGGAGGGGGCGAGGGGCCGGGATTAACTGTGGGAGGTTGCTCGGAGGCTCCGGAGTCCGGCAGGCACATTTCACAGTGATGGCACAGCGTGTGCGTGTGCCCCGCGTGTACCTCCCGAGTGCTGACGCCGGGGCATTCCACGAGGACTTCGCCCCTCGTTGCGCAAGTCGCCCCGGAGGCGCGGCAACCACCCCAAAAGCCCGAAAGCGCGTTACATACCTAGTGCGGCGGATGTTTAAAGGTCGCCACGAAATGCCGAAATGCCAAGATGACGGGCACGGGGAAACGCGACCCGAAACCCTCCGGTGCACCGGAGCCACTCAGGGACTCATCACTCGGTGGCCCCGCGGGTGGGAGTCCAGCGTTTCGCCCGGCAGTGAAATTCAGGGCAGCAGGATGCACGGCCCGAGTGGGGCGGAGGCATCCCGCTGTTACCGCCGCGGGAGAAGCGGGAATAGGACGGGCGGTCCCGCTGTAGAGCCTGGCCGTTCTGGGAGAGCTGTTCCCGTGCCTACGGGACTGCGTGTCGCCGGGCTCGGGAAGCCTGGAAGCGCCAGGACGCACAACCCCGTTGTATTCTTTCGAGGGGAGCCGGTTTCAGTGCTTCCCCAGGGGGGACAAACTGGCCAAAAAAGAAAAAGAAAAAAAAATTAAGCTCCTCGTCGCGTTGCAAACTTGCGTTCATCGGGTTTTGGGGCAAAAGCTGTCTCTGACTTTTACGTTCATTCCCCCTAATGCCGCGGAAACAGGGACCTTTCGGGCGGGCGGGAGCACCCCGAAGGACTTGCCAGTGAAATCCCGCTCAGCCGCGAGAGCACTTCCCGAACCCGGGTTCCCCTGGCCTCGGTGAAACGTCAATGCTTTTAATTACACGCAAGTACCCGTTTTTGTTAAAACCCCGCCGAGAAGGAGTAGGTTCCTACTTCTCGGGAAGCAGACGGCGTGTGTTGGCCGCTGAGCATCGGACCCGTCGACCAGGGCGGGGCAGTTGCTAAGTGCACCCCTGCCAGCTCTGTAGGCGCGAAGAACCTTGACAGGGAGAGATGTGGGGCTGTTGCGCCAGTTTGTTACAAACCCATTAAAGGATCTCGGGGGGCGGGATCTGGACCCCTTTCCGGAACCAACAGTCCACCTGCTGTAGACACCTCAAATACCTCGGGGCATCCGCGCATCTGCTGTGCAAAAAGCGCGGAGAGGCGTGCAGGGGCCGACCCCTGACGGGAGAGCAGGGGAGGGACTCACGGGGGGCCGGGGGGTGTGAGGCCGGGTGGGCCGCTGCCCCAGGCAACTACGACGCACGTCCCGTCAGGGATCGCAGCGACGTTGCCCTGTGAGCTGGGGGGCGGGGGTGGAGGGGAAATCCCGCGGAGGGAACCACGCTAGCAAACACCTCCGTGAGACTCCGGCAGCCTCCGCGGGCGTAATGGGCCGGCCGTGGATACCTGCGCTGTCTTTGCCAAGTCCTAGAACTTCATTTAAGAGAAACTCGCCTCACTCTCTTTTCTTTTTTTTTTTCTTTGGGGGGGGTGGGGGAGGGTGGGGAGGAGGCTTGGTGGCCACAGCCGTCCACCTTAGCCGGTGTCGTTTGTCCCAGACGGGAAAGCCCCCGTGCCCCGCTGCTGCCCGTCCCGGCGCTGCCGCCCCCACGGTGCGCGCAGCGAGAGCGCAGGTTGCGAGAGGAAAGCGGCCGCGGCGACGGGAGCGAGGGTCGGAGAGCGCTTGGGCAGGTGCGGAGAGTGCGAATGGCGAGGCCCCAGGAACGGCAGCAGCGATACCTGCGGCACGGGAGGGCTCTTCAGCGGGGGAAGCCCCTGCAGCTCCTCTTTGCTGTTGGGCGTACGTCGGGCCACGACGGCAAGCGGTCAGAGAGCCCTCGGCCCGGGGAGCGAGCCTGAGGTCGCGGGGGACTTCCCGTGGCCCCGCTTGGCAAGGGCTGGTCCTGCTTCCCCTCGCTGCGCAAAAACAGCCCAGACTGCAGGGCGGGCTCGTCGCTTGCTTCGCTCAGCTCTTCGGAGCCACTTGGATTGGGGATAATTTGGAAGGATGAGAGGAGAAGTTATTTCATCTGTTTCCTAAGGCGAATGATCCAATGATCATTCGCTTTGATTTTTATTTCCTTTTTTTTTTTTCTTTTTTCTTCTTCTCTAAAGTAATTTTTTTTTCGATATGAGTACCAAAGATAAATAGATGTGGGCAGGTATGTCCCGCTCCCCCCGCCTCACCCATCACTCCAATGACGTGGCGAAAGACTCGTGAAGTAGCAGGAGGAAATTATGGGCAACGCAAACGCTACCGAGTACGCTCCTCCACGGAAAAAAAACCCCAACAAAACCCATAAATAGGGGATGGAAGAAAAAGGACTTGCAGCAAAGCCCCCCCTCTCAAGCCCCAGGGGAGGAGTAAGCAGTAGGTTACCGGAAGGAGCAGAGATTAAGTCTACCTTAACCCTGCTCAAAATTAAGAAGCATCCTAGTGTCTGTGCTGCTGAACAGCACGGAGACTTTCAAAACGCCTTTTTGCTCGGTAAAAATTACTCCGGGCACCTCTCCCTCCCGCAATTCCTCCCCCTTCCCGCACCCCGAAACCTGCCGAGGAGCACGAAATCTCCTAGCGGTCCTAGCGGGCACCTCCACGGAGCAGGCCTGCAGGTTTTCCTGTAATTCCGGGATTCCCTGTTGTAAGCTCTTAAACAGAATATTGAAAACATTTTCCTCATGGTGTCTGTTCTTGCCTTGTGGCGCTGGTACTAAACAAATAAGAAAAGTGTGTTAAAGAGAGGCTACGGTTACAGCATCTTGGCCTAATATTCCCACATATAATTAAAACCATAGCCACAATAATACATAAATAAATAACAGCAAACAGAAGGGTCCGTTCCTGTTCCTGTCGAAAACAACTGTTTTGGCTCTGTCAATGTATTGTTTTATTGGAGCAGTCTACGCCGTTCCCTCCTAATTTTATTTTAATTTATTTTAGTAGGAGAGACAGCAGGGAAAGAAATTATGCATTTGGTTTTTTCTTTTAAGTCCATGTTTAGTTTTAATTTTCCTGTATTTTAAAATAAACACGTTGGCTGCAGAGTGTTTGATCTTTGCAAGAAGGAAGCCTATATTGTAAAGGAATGTGCAGCAGTTTGGTATGAAAATGGGGTTGTGACTCACAGCTGCAGGCAGAAAAAAAAAGGTGTTGTGGTGTCAGCCAGAGGTGTTCAGTCTAATAACTCAAGCTGTAAACTGTATCCTCTAAAATTACTTACGTAGTAAATCACTCAGGGGTTAAAAAATAGACTGGAAAGTGTAAGGGAGGGGAAAAAAATCTGTTAGAAGTTCTCTTCATGAAAATTATTTGTAATGATGGGAATTAGGAGTTTAATATCTCCCTCATTTTCTTAAATGTGAGGCTGATATAGTTAATTGCCACTATATAGCCGATGGTGCTTACTCTCTCTCGGTCGTTCGCGAAGCAGCAGAAACTTGAAACGCGTGTTTGGGGATAGCTGTTTCATTGGCCTCTTTACCCGGTTTACAGCTAATTTTGACCATCTCGAAGCGAAAAAAAAAATTAAAGAGACAGGGCAGCGAATGATCCTTAACCATTTTGTTTCGCAGCGAAAACACTTGGAAAAGAGCCTCCTCCCTCTGCACAGCTAAGGGGAAAGCGCCTCTGACACGACTCTCTCCCCGAGACACGGCATGTTTCCATCTCTTTGCCTCCCGTAGGTGTATTAGTCTGGTAACAGTTGGGAAACTGGGGAGGCTTTGAAAGGAGAGCTCTCTTCCAGAGTAACTGCTGGGTTTGCAGCAGTGCAGACCGGGAGAGGAGGGGGGAAAAAATTAACCCCCAACTCTGGTGTCATCTGCAGCGTTTTGCTGCAAAGGAATGGAGTGAGTAATGAAGCAAGAATCCGAAAGGAGCATCCTAAGTCGAGATGTTGCCTTTCAGAGGAGCTTTCCCCGTTTCCAGGAGCGGTCGCCTTCGCTGGAAAGGAGAGGCTGGCCGTGACTTTCGGGTGGTTGCACCTCGGCTGATAGGGAAAGTAACTTGCTGAGAAGATTTCCATCAAGAGACACATTGAGAGATTGGGGGGAAAAAATTGCAATAAGCAAAATAGGATAAAATAAGACAAAAGAAAATAAAACAAAATAAAATAAACCTGGAGGAAATGCCCTACGGAGGACAGCAAATGTTTACGGTGGAAACAAGAAGTCAACAACAATTAAAATCTGGAAGCCACGTTCATTAGTATTCAGCACATACGATCTATCTTTTATGTTTATCTTTCTCCGCGGATCAATATTGTAGCAGCATGTGCCGGCAACAAGCAGAAATCTGGCCACTGCATGTGGCTGACCTTTCCCTCTCTCCCTACAGGTCAGATCGTCTTCATCAAAACAGGTCAGATCGTCTTCATAACTATCATCACCTAATGCGGCCACAGCCACGGCTCTCATTAAAACCGGTATTTAATCTAGGCGCTGTGACTAAGAATCAAAGGAGAAAGGGTGTTTGCCCACACGGAGGAATTAGCAGTCTAGGAAGAAGAAGGGAAAAAAAAAAAGTTGGAATGAAAATTGCTCTTTTTT
>VZTE01003527.1:246828-298983 GCA_013397775.1 Eulacestoma nigropectus
GCGTGCGGCGGGGAGGAGGGCGGAGGGACGGGAGGGTGGGACGGAGGCCGGGGCCGAAGGGGGGGAAAGGGAGGAAGTGGGTCATCCGCAGCCAGGACAAAAGGGAGCGGCTCGGTGCCTTGAAGGCCATGAAATAAGGGCTGCAGCTGCGAATCGGCTGCCCGTGGCCGGGCTGGGTGTGCCTGTTGGGGGGAACCCAGCGGGGCTCAGCGCTGGGGGGAAAGCAAGTAGGCTTTCGTTTGGGGGGCTTCGGGGCAGGAAAGGGGGTGGGTAGGGGCAGAGAAAGCCGCCTCGGACGTGGGGTGGACGTGACCGTTGGGGGCGGGAGGAGAGGAGCAAAAACTCCCCACGTAAGCAGCCAGGCCTCCTCCGCTTCTCCCCGCAGCCAGCGCCTGGCCATCGCGGCCCCCCACGGGGAGGCGGCTTCACGCGTGGGCCGCCCACGGCTGCCCCCAGGCGACAGCCCCGGCCTCTTTCTCCCACCGCAGAGGCTGCCGCGGTCGCATCGCTGCGCACCCCGGTTCGGGCCCTGTGCCGGGCCCGCCGGCGCGGTGAGGGGCAGGGATCCCGGGCTGCCCCGGGGGGAGGAGAGCTTTGCAGCCCCCTCCCTCCTCGGGCTGTACTGGATCCCAGAAAGACGTTGTCCAGGCGGGCTGGGATTTGGGGGGTGGGGGCTGTTTTGGGGTGTCTGCCTGCCGCCCGCTCACTTCCCTCGCTCCCTCCCAGCTCGAGGGTGGGAGGAGAGCTGATGCCCCGTCAGAGGCTGCAGCACACCCGCAAGCTCCCGGGCTTATGTGCCCCACGCGTAGCCAGTCGCGGGTGGGCACGAAGGCAGGGACCCAAGGGAAAAAGAAAAAGGGGGCGGGTCGGGCTGTATGTACCCCTGTATGGGAACAGTACCGTGTTCGGCTCTGACGACACCCCCACTCTTGGTCCTCAGGCGCTGCCCACATTTCGGCAGTTCACCTGCAGAGGGGCTCTCTCGCCCCGCTGCCGGCCCGGTCCCTCCTCACGGAAACCGGTCGAGGTGAACGGGACGAACAGCCCCGCCGGTACTTGCCTGGGTCGGCTCCTACCGGCTGAGGGGATGGGGCGATCCTTAATTTCCATCCTCGACGTAGCGAGAGCCCGGGTCCGAGGCAAGACAAGTGCAGGGGAGAGTGCAGATGTCACTCGCGACGGAGCCACCCCTCACCGTGCCGTCGGGCATCTGGTCGGGCGTGGTGGGTCTCCATCGGCCCTGGCCCGGGCCGTAGGGGAGCGAGCCTCGGAACCCCCAGCTGCAAGGGCCGAGGCGGGGGGGCTGGTGGCGCTGGTAGGGCAGAGGCCGCCGTGCAGGGCCGCCGTGGCGGCTGCGAGGCCGTTCGCATACGGCTGATAAAATACGCCGGAGGGCGGGGGGGGCGAACCTCCTTTCCCCCCACCCCCGATAACACGGCTCGGGATTAGTGCAAGTGCCGGAGGTTCCTTAATTCAAGCAAATAGCAGGGAAAAAACCCCTAAATATCATCTGAGTGTCGGAAGGGAGAGATGGGCTTTACTTGCGCGGAGCAGCCGGGACTCGGCGTGATTTTAATTGCTACGTTTTTTTAGTATAAATCACTTAAACATCGAATATATCCAATCTCTTCTGTCCGGAAACGACCGTCCGAAAAGCCGAGCGGGACGGGTTTGTCGCCTGGGTTGGGGTAAATGGGAGGTCCCCCGCGCTGGCAGCGGGGAGGCGGCGAGCGAGGCTGCGCGGACGCGGCGGTTGCGCGGCGGCCGAGAGCAGTCCCAGCGCAGCAAGTTCTCTTCTTGCCGAGCAGGAGACAGGGACAGAGCCTAAATCCTAAGCGTTAAAAAGAAAAAAGCGCTTCCTGTTGGGGAGAAAACCGGTACCGTTCTGTGTCGTCCCCCCCCCGCCCCCATCTGCAAATCCCCGGAGCAACTTGTTCCACGGGGAGTGCTCACGCAGAGTCTCAGGAACTGGTACATGTTGTAGGGTGCTGTTTTTAGGGCGTGGGGCTGGAAATGGGTGGGCAACCCTAGGCTTTGCAGAGCAAGAGAGGTGCAGGTGGAGAAGGTAGCGCTGGCTGCAACCGGAGGAGTCAGCGCGTCAGCCGTGGGTGATACGAGTTGCTCGTGGGTGGAGGGAGAAAGAAAGAAGGACCTCATGCCATCCATCCTCCCCGTCCAGCCCAGAGCCTGAATTTGCCGGACAGCCGTCGCGGTGCGTGCTCCCGCCGTGCGCCGCTCCAAGGAGCGGAGGTGGCCTGCGGCAGAGACACCTGCCCGTGGCCGGGAGTTTTATGGAACCAGGAGCAGGTTCCCAGCCCGGATATGTTTTATAGTCTAACCCCCGTTTGGGTGGGTGGCGGCGCTGCCGCTGCGCCGTCCCGAGGCCCCACGGGGGAGGGGTGTCACGGGTGGAGCCTCGGGGAGTCGCGGGCTGTGTCCGTGGGGGGCGACTCAGCACTCCCCGGTCTCCGGCTCGGGTCCCTTTTGCCCTACGGCCCGTCCTGCCTGGCCACGAGTGCTCCTGCTCATGCCTGCCCAGCCCCACTCATGCCTGCCTGTTCTTGTCCGTCCTGCCCGTGCTCACCCTCCCTGCCTGTCCTGCTTGGTCCTACTTCTATTGCCCGTCCCTGCCTGCCCAGCCTGCACCCCCTGGGTTAGCAACCCTCAGCCTCCGCCCGTGGTGCTGTCAGGGATCGCACAGACATTTGTTGGGGGCTGTACTCTCTCACAGGGTACATCCCTTGCATCTGTACTGAGGAGGAGGAAAGCTGCTTCCTGTGGGAAATGGGTGAGGAGAGGAGGTTCAGCAGGACAAATCGAGTCAGCTTTCCCCTATCCCAAACTTGGAAGCAGCTTCCCAGACACCCGCCATCACGAACCTGGATGGCAGATCGTGTTTGAAAGTTGGGGCTATGCTACCAAATATTTCACAGCAGCTGTTTAATGTTCCCCTACCTAGTTATTAAACACAAATGGGAGTGAATTAAAATGGCAAAGTAAAGCGAAATAAAAACCCTTCTTCCATTCTACTAAGAGACAACATCTAATTAAGGAATATTTGAATTCCACAAAAATGCAGACTCTCCACAGTGACATAAGGCTTTGCTTCTAAAACTATAGCCAAATACAAACCAACCAAGCTCAGACTGAGCTTAGGCACAGCCTCGATCCCAAGGGCCAAGGGCTAGGGCAGGCCAAAGGCAGGGGCCTGCTGCTTTGGTTCTACCCCAGCTCAGATACCCTCATTGTGGGGGGCCTCCTTTGACATTTTTGTTCTCATTTCTTGCAAGACAGGGAAGCAGGCTTGGCCCAGAGCAGGTTTTTAGATTCCAAATTTGCTGGTGGTGAGCCAGGGCAGCACCAGGCGCTGGCTTCAACAGCCGTGCCCAAATGCCCAAGTGTGCCTAACTGTTGGGGACAGCCCTTGGATTCTTTTTCCCCCTGTCCTCTAGCACAGAAAAAACCCAAAACCCCTCCCTTGAAACTGTTCATCATGCAATGTCTGAAAACCTTGAATTATTTTATGCCATCACGAGACCCAGGGCAATCTGCCCAGGATTTTATCAACATTTACTTCATCAGTACTTAGACTTTTATTCTCTAGCTGGCAATGGGCATATGCCAGATGCATTTGCCATTTAGTGCATCCTGCTAGGGTTAGAGAAATATAACCCAGGAATGAGATTAACCCGCCCTGATCACTTGAGAGCATACCTGTGGGGTTTGATGCTTGCAGGTGGCACCTGGGATCTTTCCAGGGGTATGAGCCTGCCAGGCAGTGTTTGGAGAGGGAAGTTTGAGCTGGGTGCATGCAATCCTGCACCAGGAGGCTCTTAAATAGGAAGGAGAAAAAATGGGAAGATCTTAAACCCAGATACAAAAATCAACTGTGGGCACTGAGCTCTTCCAGTGGGGTAGTGAAGCAGGGAGGTCAATAGTCCCAGTCACCCAAGATGATAATGAGCTGGCAAGATAAGGATTTAGCAACACTTTATAGACATGTAAATGGAGCTACATTCAGTGTTTCCTAAGGTACATAAAGCATAAGTCTATCTGCTTCTTGGCTGCTCCAGTTCTGCTTTGTTTTTTACCCAAAAAAAGACAATGTCTGCAATTGCAACTAAACCCTCTCTAGACAGATAACACAAGCACGTACACACACCTGGTTCCCAGCCCTCCCCTCCACACAGGCACAGATCTCACCCGAATACCCTCAGATCATGTTCATTAGAAGAATAAAATCCACAGGGATTTTTCCAGGATATAGGGGAAAGAAAAACAACCTTGAAAGGAAGATGATGCTGCTGGCATCCACTTGCCTTCTCCCCTGAGCTCTCCAAGGACACTACCAACCCCTTAGCACAGCACAGAGCATGGGGCACAGAGTGACAGCAAGGTCCTCTTTAATGGCAGATGTGGCCTTATATTAATGGCCTGTTTAGTAGTGGTTTCCTTTTTTTTATTACTTTGCCACTTAAGAAGCAGAGTCCTAGCTTTCCTAGGGATTAAGGCATTGCTGTCTTCCTTTCTCAGTCGCCTATCTGTTGAAGAACTAAGAATTTTACCAAAAAATTATTGTATCTAAAGCAAGTTAAAAAGGTCGGGGTGGAGGATTTTATTTTAAAAAATTGCTTTGAATGCCAGAAAACATGGGGTGAAATCATTGTCAAGTCCATCGTACCTGCTGCCCTACCAGAAGCATCACTTGCAGCTTCCACTCTCCTCAAAGCACCTGTGGGTCTGACAAGCCAGCAGGGACAGGGGTGGGGAGGAACATGTATCCCATCCTCTGGCTGGGCAGCTGGGCAGCCCAGACATGGGACTAGAAAGGATAATGCTGAAATGAATGTGCAGAAAGCCCAAGCTGGACGCCAGGTAAGAGGGCCATGTGCATTTTGTCTGCTGCCTCTGCCTGCTCCTTTGAGGAGGGCAGCCTTCACCTCCCAAGGGAAGGACCCCACCTCTACCCTTGCTGAGGCAGTGCCCATGCTCTGACACCACAGGACACGTTGCAGCTCAGGATTCCCCATGACAACACTGGACTTCTGACTCAGGGAGGGCAGCAGTACCATTTGCTGTGCTAGCACAGGCCCTGGTGCTCCCCAATGACAAAAGGGATGGATACGTGAGTTGCTGGTGACATGGATGTGCAGGCTTGTCTGTGGCTGCCAGCTCTGGGAATGAGTGCAGTTCGGTGCTGGCAGAACGTGCTGGGTATTATGGGGCTACAGTAGATGTGTTGTGCCAGCTTCTGTGTACCCAGTCCAGAAACCCAGGGATTATATAAAAATGGCAGCTTACCACCATGCCTAAATAATAAAGGTGCTTTCTTACAAGTGCAGTGAACCCAGCCATTTCCTAATGCCAGCACTACATTTGCTTTCCACATTTGCATCTGTGGCTTGTCTGAGCTCCGCACGTTGGGGAATTTAAAAACAATAATTCATATTTTTTTCCTTGTTTCTGAATGAACCAGGCTCCTGCAGAAAAATAGCAGGGGGGAATATATTTCTGTTCAGGGATATAGCATTCTAGTCAAGGCATTTGGAAAGTAAAAGTGTGAATGTGTAAAGCTGTGAAGAGATAATACATGGGGAAATGATTTTTAAAATATAGAGGTAAAACCAGGATTACACTTTTCCAGAAGCAATTTGTAGACTGTATGGCAATAGGAATTGACATGGCAAGTGTGAATCTTGGCTATGCACATATAGATGCTATAGGGACCCCTCGCCAGCCATTTAAGACAAATGATTAAGGCCACAACATGATGGTGTGTGCACATTAAGGTGTGCATACATGCTCACGCACAAACACAGACATGTATGTGCACACATATATTTTTACAACCAACACTGTGGGATTATTCTTTTGTTTCCAGAAGGTTTAGAAATTTTGAAGCACTCTGTTAATTTACGCTTACCTATGGGGTCTCAACCACTGGGGTGGCACCTGGTTTATTTCTTGTTGATGTTGATGTCAATAATTTGTTTCAATGACCAGAGGGGACGTGCTATGCATTAATGATTACTTACGTGCTCTATACATATTCAGATTTGACTCCTGAGACTGTGCACATTTAGTTTGCCAAGAGATGCTGCTGCCACTCCAGCAGGTATTATTAACTGAGGCAGCATTAAAGCTGCAGGGGCATTGGGAAAATATCTCTGACAGCTGAGAAGGGCCAGGATCAGATCATAAACTAAACTTCACTAAAGCTGAAATACACTCAGGACATTATCTTTCAATGAAAGATTATTTAAGACTCAAGTCTTTGAGTGCAGAGATCATAACGGTATCAATTACATTTCAGAGCCAAAACTGTGTTGCCAGGCTATAAACTCACATTTCTGTCATGGTTCAGTTGCTGCTGGCTAGCCATCTCTTCAGCCACCAGCACTGCATTTTTAAAGAACAGTTTGGGAAATGCATGACTTGGGAGGAACCAGGGGTGCCAGGGAGTCAGTCTGGTTCAAGACTGACTCTTTCATTGTGTAGCACGGGAGGGAGTGCTGGGCCCACGGCACCGTCAGCTCAGAAGAGGCGAGGGAAGCACAGACAGAATTACTAACCACATCTCCCTCCATGACAAACTTGTTTCCCTTGTAAGAGGTGAGATACTTCTTCAAAGCACAAAGGAGAGGGGATAACTGGCAGGTGGGGCTCTGTTTGAGCATGCAGAGATTTTCTACCCCTTCCCTAAGGTCTATTTTTTGTGGTTGTGGCTGCCTTTGAAAGGCAGTAATGAGGTAGGAAATCTTCACACTCCTTTTGGCATCGAAGGGTTTCAGAGCAAGATTGATGCTGGATGGCTGGAAAGAGAAAGTCCAAAACAGGAGAAGTACTTGGGGGTAGTGTATTTTTTTTTAGTGGTGTACATACAAATCATTTGATATGTGTGACTACATGGACAGCAAGCAGAGCAGGATCATTTACAAGTTTTCCTAAACGATGGTTCTTGTTGCTGATCATCATTATGCACACTTGGTTATTCTTGCTTCCGAAAGCCTAACTTCTTTAGGGTCTCTCTGGTATGATGTAAAGTTTTAATTGATAATATGGATTTCTAACTCAGCTAATACTATCAGTGCCCTTAAGACAAATCAACGCAGCATTGGCAGGAAGAAATAATTCCCTTAGTGGATGCTGGAAGGTGGTTTTTTTTCTCTCTTGTGTGAGAGAAATAAAAATCTTCCCCCAAATCTGTTCTGAGAGACACGGTATGTGCACAGGACTGAGAGCTGGGACCCATAACCACTAATCCCAGCTCTGACAGACCCCGTTGGTGGCAAATCTCCCCAGCCTCCCTTTCAACACCTGTGAAATGGACATAATGAGAAGGATGTCCTCCCTTCCTTGGGGTTTGCTGCGTTAGCTGTCGTGTGCTGAGCTGCTGGTCCTGCAGGCATGCCTGTGTACAGCCCTGATCCACGCCTTGGCATTTTGTTGCCATTTGGTTGGCATGAATATCCCACAACAGCACCATGCTCCAGACAATCATGGGCAGGCATGTAGCAGTCATCCTTTGTTTTCTTTAAATGATTTCAAGCACCAAGCAACATCTCTTTTCCTGGAGCTGCAGGCAAACCATTTGGCCTCCTGGCAGACAGCTTTCCTAGTCCTCGTGAGCCCACTGCTGTTTACTGGGTAGGCTCACATTGCGTTTTCTGCCCCTTTCTCTCAAAATGTTTCTTTTGGGGAGGGGAGGAGGGGAGGGTGTGCTCTCATTTTCTTTTATTTAATTTTTTGAGCCCCAGAGCTGGCAGAAAACAGCTCCCTCAGAAGAAGTGTGGCTGGTATAGAGCAATGGCTGTGGTGGGGATGCTTCCCGGCTGCATGGGCCGTGCACCCGTGATTAAGATTGCTGTCAGAAAGAAAGCGGCACTTTTAGAGGGGTTTTCACAAAGCACCCAGCAGAACCCAGCATGAAGCGACAAGAGATCTGGGAAATGCCAAAATGGCACTCAGAGTGAATTTTTTGTCCTTGGAGAGATTTTTAAAAAACTCTTCTATGTTGACAAACTGTCAAGGAGAGATATTTCTGATTTTCAGGCTGAAACAAAGCACAACGACTCACACTATGGCCCTAATAAAGGCAGGCAGGTGAAAAAAGAAAGGAGGAAAGAGACGCTTGCTTGGCTCTTGCGTCCACATATTTGTCAGTGTGTCTGTGACCTGAGCAAGCTGCTACCTCTGCCACACAGCCGTCACTGTGGTGGCCTGCAGTGTCACGGGGAAACTGTCCAGGTGCAGCCAAGGCCACCAGCCAGCAGTTCTGGACACACAGTACAACCCTCACCAATGGTTAACTCCATCTCTGCTACAAAAACGCTGAGAACACCGAGCAAGGCCACGCCAAGTGTAACAAAAGCCACTCTCTCCATTGCACCAATAAAGTAATTTTCCCCCCTCTTTTCTTCCTTGAGAAAGCCATGTATGAAGCTGTGGCAGAGAGGGCCCGGGCCACACCAGGGACTGGAATTTAAGAGAGCTGAATCCTACATCCACCTCCAGTCCTGTTACTCTTGGAGATAATCGCATTGTGTCTGTCCCTCTCTCAGCTCTCCTGTTTTTTAGGTCAGGCTTGTTCTTGTTATTTGTACCATAGGTAGAACCAAGGGGGCTCCCAATTCACTGTGGTAGTAGTAGTAGCAGTAGTAGTAAAAATAGTAATTATAATTATTATAAGAGACTGGGCTGTAGCCAAAACAAAATCCCTTTTCACACATTCCTATTTAGATGGGATCCATAAAACTGCATTTTTATGTCAACACATTGGCAATGCTATATAACCCAGAGGCTGGAATAGGCAAAGGCATAGCTATATGCATATTTATTTTATATCAGCCCATTTTTACACCAGTATGGGTATAATTACATGGCACATAAGAATTTATTCTCCTGTGTTCACTGGGATATGCATACATAGCAGTATTCCATTTACATAGCTAATGTTAAATGACTAGTTTGTTATTCTGGGTGGTGCACAGGTAGCCTAAACTTTTTTGATCAGCTGCAAGCTGGTCTAACTCTTTTATGGCACCAGAAAGGATGACCAGGCTTATAACTTCACAGAGGCAAGGAACTGGCCCTTGCCACTTGTAGCTCCAAAAAAAAAAAAAAGACTAATTGCATGAGGTGCTACCACTTCCCTCCTCTGATGTGGCATCTCCCATAGCAGCAGATTGTTTCTCTGGCTCATCCAGCCCTGGAGTCAGGTGGTTGTCAAGAACTGACTTTTTCCCCTCTGGTATTTTGGCTCTTGGTCTCTAGGTTGGAGGCCGCAGTTTTCAGCACCTGCTAATAATTTTTTAACAGATGATAGAAAGGAAAATTTCCAAATGCAGCAGATACAATCTGCTGTTGCCTGGGTCAAGCATGGACCACAGGGTTCATTTGCCCTAGAGATGGGGGGCTAATGATGCCCATGGTTTCAGCAATTATGTTGTGCTCCTCTAGGATGATGGTCGGTGTAGCACCTTTGCTGCAGAGGGGAAGCATGCTGTGCGTGAGCTCTCCCTGCTGTAGCAGCGACCGGCTCCTCCACCAGCACGGGCAGGAGAATCCACACTGCCAAGAACTGTAATTTGTATTATTTCAAACACGCTGTCATTTAAAATCCAAAGGAAACATTGAACTAATTCAATATAGGCAGGTTCAAACTGCGGCACCACTACGGTAAGAATTCAGATGCTCTGTTCCTTGCAGAGATTATGTCTAAAACAAGTCTTGACATAAAACCCTGCTTCAATATTTCTGGCAGCTCTCTGTCCCACGACTTCCACCACCCTTTGCTAAGCAAGTCCCTTGCCCCCTTCCCTCTGTTTTTCTTGTGATAGCGTGTGTATTTTAATCCAGTATAACTATTTGTTCTCATAGCCTTCCCTGGCCAGCAGGAAGTAATGGGACCTCTGAACGGCTCTTGAGAGGCAAGGGAAATAAATAAAAGACAAGGAAATTGAAAGAATAACAAAGAGCAGACCATCCAGGGCGGGTTTCCTTTAGGCTCGGGAGGCAAATGACAACAGGCATGGCAAGCTGTAGATGAGACAAAACGTCTCATAAGGTTTTTGTCACTCTCTGACGACATTGGCTAGAAATAAATATGCCTTTTTGTCTTTCTCCTGAGTCCTAAGCTGATTCAAGGTGGAAATCAGTAGAAATGTAGAAGGTTGAATGTTTGCGGAGTGCATGTTATAGCTGGGACTTCTTCCACTGCCTTTTCCAGTACGTATGTATATGACTACATATAGACATCTGTAACGTCAGCCATGTCTCTGTGCTGGTAACTGGTATGGGAGAGCTGCATTGCCTTCCTGCAAGAAGTATTTGTTCATCCTTGTCCCAGCCCACAGGTGATGGGTACACATGCTTTTCCCCCATTGTGCGTTCAGAAGTTACCTTTAAGTTCTCTTTCACAAACTAATTACTTTCTGACATACCCATCACGGGGTCAGAGTCTGAAGGTGAAATCAGGGAGTCCAGGTGAATGTTATTCCCGTCCTCCCCTGCTGCTTTTTTTTTTTTTTTTAAAAATGCTTGCAACACTCCTTTTCAGGTTTGGAAATAAAGTTATTTTCCTGCCAATGTTTTCTGATTCCATGTGGCAAACATTCCTTTTTCCAGTGGAGCAGAAGCCAACATGGCTGCCTCGAGCATGCATTGGTTTTGTGTATCCTGTCAACTCTTTCCCAGACAAAGTGAACAGTCGTGAGATCTGTTCTGCCTCCCCCTAACCCACTGGCATGTCAACCCTCAGTTTTAGCACATCATGCATAAACCTGAGGCAAAGTACTGGCTACTTTTTTTCCTTGTAAATACAGTTTTGAGGACATTGCTTGTTTTATCAGAACTGTGAAACCTTTTCCAACTTTTCTCTGTACCTTTTCAAGCTTGGCTATACTAAAAAATGTGATTTAACACCCAAAGCACAGACTGCCACAGGATTGGGTCTAAGTGACTACTCATCTTAATTGCTCAGGTCCCAGATAAATGGATTGTTTGTCCTAGTCATTCATTATATGAACCTTTTGTAAGGGCTCTGGCCCTTACAAAACACAGATCAGTGTTGGTGCAGGGTCTGAGTGCAATGAGCTGGGGTATCTTGCTGTCCTTTACAGATGGAGGAGGTGAGAGGGCTGTAGAAGTGCACTGGAAGTGTCAGTGCATACCCTCATCGTTTTCATTGGGAACCCAGCACACACCCCCTTGGAGATAGGATTCCTGGCATGCTGGCCATTATTCATCCTGAACTACAGTGGTTGCTCTTAAGTAACAAAAGCATGAAGCATAAGAGAAAAGAGCTTCAAGACAAGGCAGGGTTTTTTTGTCAGTGCGTCTTAAATATTTCTGTCCATTTTTCTTGCTACATTCATATTCTTTCCTGCAAGTACATTTATAAAATCAACAACTGTAGTAGTTGTATGTGTTTGTTAATATACAGGGCTATGCACCACTTCTGGATAAAATCCATGGTTGTGGATGAGTACTATCTCGAAACATGTGTGTGTTCCTTTGCCATGGAGAAGTCCCAGTCCATGGGAACTTGGGTAATGAACTGGAGATTAACTCATGTTTTCTGTCATATGTTTGCTTGTGTCTACTAAGGGGCGTAATTATGGAGTCAGTAGCTCCAGGTCCTAAGGAAGTATGTTAGATTGGTTCTCTCGTCTTTTAACTTTGTTTTCATATTTTGCATTCTGGACAACAACAATTATAATATTGTCCATGTACTGTTCCTTTTTCACACAGTATGAGCATTGCAGCCTCTGCTGAAGAGTTTTTAGCTGTTTCTAAGGTTGTAGGAAAAAACCCCCCTTTGCTTTGCATGAGTTTCTCTTTAGAACCAAACCTTTAATATGGTATGAGTTTTCCAAGCCTTGAATTGGGTGGTCATGGGTGGATTTTTGCATGCTAAGTAAGAGTAGATGTAAAATGAAACAAGATTTCAGCTTATAGCACAGACTAAGTGCCAGGTTTCAAAATCTGTATTTTGGGGTATGTTTTAAGTTTTGCTTTAGTTTTTATGGTATGATTGTTTACTATGCTGTCAACAGATTTGTTTATGCTATACTTCTACCCTTATGATACACGTACTGATGACTGTTTAACTCTTGCCAGAGTTTGTCTCCCATATTGTGAAAAAATTGCAGCTTGAAGTTGCCACATTTTGATCCCATTGAAGAATCACTATTTTATTCATTATAGTGTTGCTATGGTTCTGCCATGATGGACTTTGAGTGTGATTCTGTTACTCTCAGCAAGTATACGAAAAAGATATGGTGCCTTGTTCTCTGATATGCCACCTATAAATCAAAGAACATGATTTGACATATAACTAGTCAGATAATTGCCAAAGACATATGCCAGTTGGGACAAGCCCAAAATTATTTTGAAAAATAGCTGACAAACCCATGGTCACTCAGGGCAGAACGTGCCCCTGAAATTCCATTCAGATAAATTTAGAAATGCCTCCAGAAGCAACTGTTGCCTCAAGTCTGCCCTCTTCTTTTGGGGCTACTATGTTTTTCTATCACTGGATTAGACACCATAACAGAGCAGCGGTCCTGAGAACTGCAGAGATTTGTTCCATGGCCAGCTAGAGTCTTGGATCTGTGGCACTGAAGGTTTCCATATGCTGGCAAGGCAGGGAGAGAGGGGAGTTTGGAGAGCCGCAGCCATTGAGTGTAACATGAAGACAAAGGCTGGTACTGGTGGTGATTATCGGAGAGCTTTTGTTTTCAAAACAAATTTCAGGGAAAGGATGAGCCAATATAGGGAGTAAAAGGAAGGACAAAGACCAGACAGCCTGGATGTCTCTTGAAGATCTCCAGCAAAGAATATGAGACATTCACCGTGGCAGCTAGCTGCAGCCAAGAAGCTCAGAGAAGTCCACCAAGAGGCAAGGGACAGAAATGAATGCAAGCCATCCTACACTGATCTTGAGCTCTGACTGAAGCCAGGTAATTTCTGCAGTCCTTACCCAAGCCAGATTCTCCTTGGACCAGCAAAACTTTGGTTTCTGTATGGACTGAAGATTTTGGGGTCTGACATACCCTTTGGTAGCAGGTTTCTGCAAAAAACTGGTGGTACAAGGCCATTGCTCGGGGCTTCACCAGAAGAGAGCAAGCACAGGGGGAAGGGATGTTTCCAAAGGAGAAATATTTTTTTTTTTAATGAGTGATTTGTTGGCTTCAGGCAAATGGCAGAAGGTTTTACTGAAAAGGCTTCTTTATGGGATTGTGGTTTAGCTTGGGGTAGCTTAGAGAAGTCTGTAAACCCCAGGAGCTCAAGGAGTTTGACAGGTTTGACAGGCCTTCCTGCTACTTATGAACAGGAGGCTGGAGCAAGTGTTCTTGAGATCACCTCCCTGTTTTCCATCAAAGCATGCTGGCAAGCCAGGAGAAGAGAGAAATTGTTTTCTTCCCCCATTTTGTTTTTTTATATAAAGACAATCTCAGAAATATTTTTTCTGGATCATTAAAACACTGCATTTTTTTGGCTCCTCTCAATACAAAATTCCTGTCTACCTTTCTAGGCTTTGGATGAGACCCTTCCATGGAGCCTTGAGCACCTTAAAATTGTTACAGCAATAATCATTAGCAACACACCAAAAACTGGAGTACATTGCCTTTAAAGAACGTGCCAGCTCTAAAGAGCCACACTCTCACCTGGACCCCATCACCACTGTTAAGCCTTTTTGTGTCCACTTAACTGTACCATGCTTCACACACTGCCTTGTCCCAAAGTGAGAAAATAATGAAAATAATGAAAATTAGAAAAATGATGGATGAAAGTAGTTGAAACAATGAAAATGAAAATGACTGTAGAGCTGTATGTGTGTCATGCACAATGGTAGTAAGGGCTGCAGGTCCTGGTGCTGACAGGGAGAAGAGCCCTCTTTACTCTCCCTGGGTCAAACTATGCCTCCACACCACCCCTGATCTTACGCAGTAAAGGGAGTGAGTGCTTCTAATTAACATCAAATACTTGCCAAGTTTGCGAAGCAAAGGGCTTGGATTTCTGCTGTAACAGCAGTGGCTGCTGCTGCAATACTTAAGCCGTCACTGGTCAGAGAGCTGTTGCAGTGTTTGAGCTGGGGGTCACTGCCCTGCAAAGGGAAAGCCTGGAAAGAATCAGTAATTCATGAAAAATGTACACATAAGGAGGAATTTCCTATTTCTTTGAATGATAGTAATTTAATTTAAAAAAGAAATCCAGTGGCAACTTCCTAGGAAATAAATGCCTTTTTGTAAATCTCTGTGGTGAGAATATGCTTAACTGAAAATCAGCTGAATTCTTCTTACTCTACTTTCTAAATATGCCTCAGTTCCTAACCCAGCTCTAAGCTTGGGACACTGAAATGAGCTCTGATAACATGAACAGAATGCTTAGGGCAGAACAAACGCATGAGATTAAGTTAAATTTGCCAGCTGAAGAAAGCTTTTAAGCTTTATCAAACATACAAGCTGGAGGAAACTCTGAAGCTGGCATGTGAGCCTGCTAATATCTTCCACGAAATCTTCCAGCTACAAGGGGCTCCTCAGACCTGGGGAACTCTCCTACCTCCTGAGGAGAAGGAGCAGCTTAGTTCCAGACGCCAGCCTCTTATTCCATACCCTTATCCCTGGCAGCACCTGACCAGCCCACCTTATCCAGTTGGCCCAGCTGGGAGGCTCATGGGCAAGCCACTTTATTCAGCACCAGCTCAAAAAGTAGAAATTATAATGCCATAGGCAAAGCACCAGAGAAGGCTAGCTGGACTGAAGAAAGAAAAGCAAGCCCTGCAGTGTAAATCCTCTAGTTCTACTCTACTTTCTTCTTTTTCTTATTTTTTTTTTAATTTTAAAAAAATGATTCTTGTTAAGGTTTTTTAATGCAAATTATGTATTTCAGCCTTCTAATTCTCATACAAAGCTGATTCCTGCTTTTCTGTGCTCATTGTGGTGGACTATATCCTACCATTCTCAAGTATTTTCATGGAACAAATATTTCGTCCCCCTTCTGGATAGAGAGTCATGAAACCTTGGGCTTTCTTTCATCTTGACACTTACCTGGTTTCTTCAATTAGGGCAAAGACTGCAAGCCCCAAACTACTTTGCTAGAACTGTGCAAACACAGTAAGGGGTGATCTATATGCCAGAATGCATCACCTAAATAGACAAGACAAAGGAAACGCTAATGTTCCAGCTGTGTAAAGAGGAACTGATGTATACTGAAATTTCAGAGAAATTTCCACACAGGAAATGTATGCTAGAAGAAAAAATTCAGTTTGGTCCAACCTAGTGCTTTATCACCTTGTGGTTCTCTCTCTGACTAGCTTTTCTCTCTGGAATTAAATGTTACCTCCAAGGTTTGCTCTTTGCAGGTTCAGATGAACCCAGGCGGGCTGGAGGAGTTATCACCACAGTTCACAGATTTCTTGTGGTGAATATGGACCCGATGATGCTCTGAGCTGCAGCTAGCTGCGTAATCATCCACATCACATCCTACAAATGCAAACTAGAGCATCCTTCACATACCTCCGTCATTAAACAGTTGGTTACAAGCATATGAAACCCTTCAAGAGCTGTGGGAATTTCCCTGTGGCTTCCAGTCTGGGATTTGGGGTGCACCTCCCCCTGTAGTCCTTCCTCACAAAGCATCCCTGCGCTGGTGACTGCCCTTTGCTTGAGTAAGGGATGTCCAACATAGCTTTTCAATTTGAACTCAGCTCCCACTCCACAACTCATTTTTATTTTACTGGGATACCGGTGAAGCTGTAGCTCAGTAACTGATGTTAAGAGGAACTTTTAACACCTCAACAGCAAATGGAGGAGAATGTTTCCCATTAGTGGCTGAGGAAGTAGTGCTCCTGTAACTTCAGCCTTGAAAGCTAATGAAGCTCAGATTGTGGCCATGGCCTTTGATGTAGAGATGCCTGAGGTCAGTGTAGCTTTCAGAGGTGCCAGTGCTATGCTGTGTCACTGTGTTCGTCTGGGCGAGGGCCCAATAACTCTAATCCTGTAATCATGTTTCTGTAAGCAACAGTATTTATGGTGCAGATAGTGGGGGATAGCTGCAGCGGTAATTAAATCAGGGATACGCTGCAGAGGAGAAGCTAATCCAACCCTGTAGTATTTCCAGTAGAGGAAGTTATAGCCAACTATGTCAGTAAATAAGTAGCAAAATACTGGAATCGGTGTAGGGAGAGGGTGTGGGGATTAAAATGTCATGTTTGGCCATCTAATCCATCTCCCTGCCAGGACCCTCATTCTGCCAGGGGAGTGATGTTAACACGCTGGCAAAAGTCAGGAAATTCAAAGCTGTGCCTTGATACTGCGTCCTTGGCTCCCACTAATACATGGGGAGGGGGGCTAAAAGCACCCACCGATGAGTTTGGCACAGCTAGCTTTGAATTTAATTCCTTCTCTTCAGCTGTTTCACAACCTCAGGCCACATACTATGTATTTTATGTCTCCTAATGTAGGCTGTTGTCTCCCAAGTGCATGTGAATTGTTGGAAAAACACAATGGTGTATTCCACTCTAATGGGGGGAAAACCACATATTTGAGTAAATATGGTTTATCCTGGAGATGAGGGGAGCCTCCAACATGCTGTTCTGCTGTACTAATGAGTAAGTGTATAGACATTTCTGTTATTTTAATTTGCACAATCCTCTCAACTACATTATAGATAACTCTCTTCCTATGTACATTCTGTTAAATCAGAGGTCTTTTATACCCTCACTATGTTAAAGAGGAGAAAAAAATGGGAGTACTTGGTATACCCCTTTTTGATGTGGATACCTCTAAGTGTGGTGGGGATTCTGTGTGCAAAATTGGTCGTGAAGAATCCACTCTATATATCAAAGAATAAGGAAAAATGATGGTTTAAAGAAAATCCAATGTCAGACTGCAGACTTCAGCTGCATTACTCACAAATGCACGCATGCACATACACAAATAATACATAGTGTTTATGTATGTATGTATAGAAACATACACTCACAAACGTATTTCCTTTAGCTCAGTGCCTGAAAGTTCATTTATGGGCATCCTGATTCTTGATATATTATTTGTAAACAGAGGACCAGGGGACTGGAGTATTTCCTTGACTTCAATGGATGATGAGGCCTCAAGCTGTGAACTCAGATTGGGACCTCTAAGTATCCTGCTGCTACCTAACAGCTTGCTGAAAAATGACATAATTTGTGACATCAGCAATATGCTGCTTTAATAGGGGTTTATAAAATGGTTTCCACCCTTGTATGTCAGGACAAAAACATCTATAGTTACTAAATCTGAGGTGGCCCCCTCCTGTATTCCTCACACACCTTGCATCCTTTGTACTTTTTCAGCGTATGTGGCTATGAAGTCCCAGTACAGGAAGAGTGATAGGAAACCATTCAGCAACATCTGTGCGAGAACTCCCGCCCCACCAGTGCCAGGGAAGAAGTCACTTTTCAGAAGAACAGTGGCTGCCAGCAGGAGGCTCATCAATGCAGATTTTAATGCAGAGATTTAATTTCAAATACAATTCACAGTTTGTATGCAGTCGAAAAATGTTTATTACCACCTGGATGTCCAGGACATTGTTTTGGACAAAATAAATTTCAGTTTGGACAATTGCTGCTTTTAAAGCATTTCACAGCTCTGTAACAAGATGCTTTATATAATTCTAATGGTAACAGTGAAGAACACACCAATTTTAAAATCAGCCAAAATAATGCCCAAAAAATAACTGACAACCTTGGATAACAGGACATTCCTCTGAAATTGGTTCAAATATGAGGGTTGTAATGACTTTTGCAAATGTTCCATTCTATAATACAATAAGAAAAGAATGATTTGCCTCTGGGGTAAATTTGTTTTAAAATAAGATGCAAACAAAAAACCCTCATGTTTTAAAGGACATAAAGATCGTCAGAACCTGACTGGCAGTAGGAGGAGTGTGCTTTAACTTGAAAGATTTGGTGCTCTGGAGTCACTGCTGTGTTACTGATACATGAAATGAAATCAGTACCTGTCCAAAAACCCACCCGGGAGTCACAAGTGCCCGGTCACATCTCCAGCATCTACTCAGATTTCTGGTTGGAGGGAGGCTTGACACACTCATGGGAGAGCGGCCTTCACACGACTCCTTATAAATGAAAAGGGAAGGTACCTCTGAAGACAAATGATCTCTGCAAGGGATTGTGTGCTGGATGAGGCTGGGTTCCTGCCTCTTCAGAAGACCATAATCTGGGTTTTCCAGCCCACCACCACTTTACCCTGAGGCAAAGGTGCACTGAGTTAAGAAGAACATGGAATAAATCAGGGAGGGTCCACGCAAAAATGCAGAGACTTCTTTATCTCTCTAAATAGTAGTGTTGTAGGTCTTCCTCACAGAGAGAAAGAAAAGAAAAAAGAAAAGAAAAGAAAAGAAAAGAAAAGAAAAGAAAAGAAAAGAAAAGAAAAGAAAAGAAAAGAAAAGAGAAAAGAAAGAAAAAGAAAGAAGAAAAAAGAAAAAAGAAAAGAAAAAAGGAAAAAAGAAAAAAGAAAAAAGAAAATTTTCAAAGGGAGAAGCTGTTAATTAGTGTAGATATCTAAGCAGCAAACTAAGGTGCAAGCACAGCTTGAAAAAATATAGGGATAAGAAAGTAAATTTCCTATTCTTCCCTTGTTAATTCTTTAAGATTCCTCTTTCTTGTCTTTTTTTTTCCCCTTTTCTGTACATTCTATAGCATCAAAAATTTGCTATAATATAAAAAATTCCTAGATAAGACCTGAGGTAGACACCTAGTCTAACCCTCCCCATGAAGGCCCTGTGGCAAATGCTTCCCTTACCTGCCTTTTTTAGAGAAACCTCATCCCTTTCCTTTAGCAACTCATCTCATTGTGCAACTGGTCTTCAATTAGATTCTTTCTTGTTTTACAAATAGTGAAGATGCTCATGGATGCCGAGAGCAAGGGATGACTCCCTGCAGGGTATGACAGAACAGGCATGCATCTGTCCTCTCCGTCCCCATTCCTCAGCCATTTCTCAGCCACTCTCTGCCAGTGATTGCCCCACCTCTTCGGCCACATCTCTGTGAACATTTACTTTGCAAGTTGTGTTACATGCCCATCTACTTTTACTTGTAGCTGGTTCTTTGTTCAGGCTGGTTACTGGATGCACCAGAGGAGAAGTAGCGTAAGGGCTTCCACATACAGCTCTGGAGAAAAATCACCTCAGGTGAGCTTTTGCCATGGGAAAAGATGGTTTGCTAGATATTCCAAGGCTGAATGGGAGGCAAGCATGGAAGGGGAGCTGTAAAGGCAGAACTCAGTGGGTTCTACCAGCTTCTCTTCAAATGCCATCAGGAGCATCAATGATGCAAAGAGGAGCACTGAACTCAGAGTGCAGTTGGGCTTCAGCCCTGCATTTACTTCTGTGGTAACAGACATGAAACATGGTGTAGAAGCAAAAAACAATTTCTGCTTTTGCCTATAACACTGAGTTATAACTAACCCTAGCTCTCTGCTGATTTCTGCCCTGGTTTTATGCACATTGACTGTATCCGGAGGGAAAGACATGGCTTCTATTTTCATACTTGGTTCTCACATGAAATAATGGGGGGAGAGGAGGAGGGGGGAAGATGCAGCTGCAAAAACAGTCAGTGAAACATAAAAATCCCTATTGTTTCATTGTAGTTCTCGGTGCCCTTCAACTTCTGGGCACAGACAAGACCTCCCCCTGCTCAGGTTCAATACGCAGGGGAGCCTTGAGGCTCAGAACTCCCTTCCTACTTTTCCTAAGCCTTGCTGTCAATTGTGCTTTTGTTCATGGAAAAAAAATTAGCCCAATGCATGCTAATTTATAGCCAGGGAAGCAATTAAAAAAAAGTTTATTATCCTTTCCCCCCCCGCCTCTCAAATGGAGTGTTACAGCAGCAGGGTTTTTTGGTAAACTTGCCGCAAACTGATGTCAGTGATGGGGAAGCAAGGCCAGGAACCAAGCACAGATCTTTACATCTTCCCACCACATAAAATGGGAAGCCTTCCAATTTTCTTTGTCTGCCTATACTCAGGAATAGGCATGCCCAGGAAAACCTGGGCACAAAGACACATTTATTTCCTTAGGCTTTGTCAGTAAATATGCTCTGTACACATCGCCCTCACACACCCAATTTAACAAATGCTTATTAAACATTAAAGAAAGAATTGCCTAATATAGCCATAATGTAGAGACATATTTACCTTTTATTACTGAACTTACTGTGTGCCTTTTTCTGTGAATTAAGGCATATTCTTAATATTCAACAAAATGTTAGACACAATTAGTCCATACGGTGAAGTCAGTTAACCCAGCTTGCCTCTGGATTTTGTAACTCCTTGCAAAACCTTAGAACTGCACCAATAGAGGTTTTGCCATTAGCACAGGACTGGCCTTTTCTTTCAGGAGGAACTGTTTTTTTCAAAACTGATTGTAAAGAAGGCAATAGATGTCTCTACCTACTACATATTTCAAGTGGTCTCTGAGCGGTGTCATGATGTGGAGTTGAAAGTGCCCAAATGCTTTCAAATGAGCAGGTATCTTTCACAAGTACCCCAGAAGTCACACGGGGCAGGCAGTGGTGGGCAGCCTCTGCAGAGCGAGCTCCTTTTGAGGCATCTTGTGGGCAGAGACCATGGCTCTTCCCTGCACTCCCACCAAGTACCACAGACCTGGGGGAACTTCCTCCAGCAGTTTAAAGTAAAACACAAACTCTTCGCTGGTGACACAAGTGCTGATGATTGAAGAGGGTGAAAGTGACTTTCCCCCCTGGCCTGTGCTCTCACACAGTAATACCAACAATATAACCAGGCAGCTCTTGCACGTCCACTGCCACTGGTTTCCCCCTCATCTTGCAAGTATTTAATTCTGTATTGTACAAGCAGAAGCCTCTTGGTGACAAATCCGGAGGCAGGGCTGTCAGTGATGGTCAGATTTACAGTGATACATGCACTACTGACTGTATCTGAGCTGCATTTTCAGACAGAGCAGGACACGGAGGGTTAACCTGAAGCATTTCCAGTGGCATTTCATGGAGTAACAGACCTGCACAAACACTACTAATATATTAGGGACTACTGCAAAAGCAAGCCAGGAAGGAAGTCAGGTATCTGGAAGCCTAGACTAGATCTTCCCAGCAGCATGAACGTCTGCCATAAAGTCTAGGCTATTGCGGGCATGTCTCACACAGAGACAAGGCTTTTGCCTTCAGCAAGCCTCAGTCCAGAAAATTCGTAACTGGTGTTTGTGCTTGATAGCACAGCTTCGATGACATTAGCAGCACTAGAAGAAGTAGGAATAAATTCCTAAACGTAAGATCCAAAGCTACATGGAGTCACACTTTAAATTACAGAGGCCCAAGAAGGTAGCATAGGCATTTATCACTCCTCATTCTCATCAGGATGATCAGCTTCAAATGATGCCAGCAGGCAGTGGCCACCTACAACAGCTTTAGAAACAGGGCCTCTTGCACTCCTGAAGACATCATTCTGAGCATCACCTTAAGGTATTGGCTTTGATACCACATACTGGGAGCTTCAGGGTTAATTGGGGAAGCAATAACCCTAAACAAAGTGAGGCTGTCTGATCTCTCCCCTGCTTGCAGTGTGGCTGCATGCAGGACATTTCCACTGTGCAGCCCATTCCCTGCACCCCAGTGCAAGGAGCAAAGCCCCCATTCTGTTCCCACTGAGGGACAGCCAGTGCTGGGAGGCAAAGGGAGGTTAGAGGAGCACCAAGAGGACAAGGCCAAGTGTGGACTGTGAGGGGAAGGGAAGGTGTGGTGGAAATGGAGAGCACTAATTTCTGCGCTGTCCCTTTCAGGCACCGTTGGTGCCAGGCTGGTGTGGGGGTGTGGGTGTGGGTGTGTGTACCACTCTGCAGGTGGCCTTTCCCTGGGCACCGTGGGAAGGTGAAGGGATTCTGAAGGGATTCTGTGGGCCTGAGGGTGGCTGGAGGAGACCGTTTTCGTGGCAGAATAATGAATGTGATTAAACCACCTCTTCCTCCTCCTGCCTTCCTTCCCGTTTCCCTTCCCCCCTTCCCCTTCTCCTCGGTATCCAGGGCTCTTGGCAGCAGCCCAGGAAGGCATGGGACTGTCCCGATCCGTGAGGGACCAGGGGCTGCAGTCCATCCATCCATCCATCCATCCATCCATCCATCCATCCATCCATCCATCCATCCATTCCACGCCCGGTCTCGCGGCTGCAGCCCGGCAGTCCCGCGGCAGTCCTGAGCGCTGCGGGGGTTTCTTCCTGCCGCCCGGGCACTGCTGGCAGCTTCTCAACTCCGGCTGGGGAGGACACTCCTCCCATCTGCGGGGCACCTCCTGCAAATGCCAGCACCCCAAAACTACTTGAGGTGTTCTCCTCGCCGCGCCGGGCGCTGCTCCCGGGGGCTCCCCTCCGCGGGGTGCCCGGCTTCCTAGCCGCAGCAACGGGGAAAAATAGAAAATTATATACTTGCCGGCACGGGCTTTTATTCCCTTCTTCCCACTTTTTAATCTTTATAACAGTTGTTATAAACTAGCCCTGCCTCGGGGCTTTGCCATGCTCTGAACCTGAGGGACGTGAAAGTGGGAGAAGAGGGTTGGAGGGATGGGATGGATGAAATGCAGTCAAAGTCGTTTTCCCCCCCGACCCCCCTTCCTCCTTCAATTCAAAATCAGAAATTACTGCCCGAGGAGCAGATACCCCGTTTTATTTGCTCGTAAAAAAAAAAAAAAAAAAAGTTTTGAAAGCCTAATTTCCACCAGATACATTGATTTTCCGTAAACAGAATTAAAACAATACGCGCGAGTAGGTGCCATTAAAGCCAAGCCATCTCTGTCTGTTAATCACGGGAGAGAATGATTAGAAAAGTCAGTATAGGAGCATGGGGTTTGTAACGCAAAAATCCTGAGTTTAGGAAGTGTAAGCTCAGAGGGGACTGAAGCAGCTCAAGAAACAAGGAGAAACCCTTAATAAGAGTTAAAATTCAGTGTCAGGTTACTTCTCGGTATTGCAAGGAATGTGCCGTTCCTGTAAGGGATTTGTGGTTGTGAAATGCTTCCCTTGCTAAAATACCGTTTGATGTTTGTGTCGAAGAGAAAACCAAAACAATCTTTTTTCCTTTTAAGCCCCGATTTCAAAACCAAAACCAAAACCAACCAAAAAAACCACCCCAGAAAAATCCCTCTAAATTTCCAACCGCAGCTTTGAGCAGCTTTCCTGGCGATATTTGCTTCAAACCTCACAGGCGCAGTACCCCTGTGTTCCCGAGGTCTCCCTACCCTTCCTTCCGCCTTTTCTGCTGCTTGGATGGTCTGCAATGCCCGGCTAAATAATTGCTAGAATTTGGAAAAAAAAAAAAAAAAAAAAGCCGGAAAAATGCGCACCAGCATTCAGGTGCTAACCTACTTATTTGAAAGTAATTTATTTTCCATTTTGCCCGTTTTCCCCCTTTAAAACAGAACGCTGAAAGAAAGAATAAGTGCTTTAACATTTCAGTGTTGTGCTCTGGTAATTACTTTTTCACTTTTCCCCTAAGTTCCAATGTGAAAACCTCGCAGGGGGGTCTTTGCTGTAGCAGGGCTACAGTTCCCAATCCCAAGCGCAAGATCTGCAATTACAAACCCATTCGGTGCCCTTCCCTATCATTAATATGCACAAAATCCTGCTGCTAATCTTATAATCTGTTTTGTTTCATCAATTGCTTGCCTAGCACCAGGCGGGAAAGAAAAAAAGAGATAAAGAAAAAGGAAGAAAGAGGAGAAGAATAAAGCCGGAAAATCGCGGAAAGCTTCGGAAAGTAAACGGAAAAGCCAAATAAATCGGATTTTAGTTTTGATAAAGCAAAAATCGTTAAGGCTGTTAAAAGGAAGCAGGATTTTCCGCTGGAGGAGTGGGTGTCAGGGAAATTTAGGGAAAAATCTGACTATATCCAGCATTTTATTTGCATATTCGATTTCTCCACGTTCGGCTCACGAAGTTCCTTAAGCAGTCAGCTGCGGAGGAGGGAGGGTGCGCGTAAACACCTCAGGAGGGTGTATTAATATTCCTCCAGTTTGCTGAGGAAGAGGAGGCGCCGAGCGCGGGCGAGCTGTGGGTGCGGGTTCGGGGGTGCTCCCGCCGCCCCCCGCGCTGCCCTCCGCGGCCGCGCAGCTCCCGCGGGCTTGTCACGCCTGGTCATTAAGACTTCAGTAAAACAGTGAAGACATTAGTTTTTTAAATCGTCCTCATCCTACTCCTCCCTCCCCCCGCTCCCGCTTCCTGCGCGGTATTAAGGGAATAAAACCATCTACACCACACGCGCCCTATTGAGATTAATGAAAAAATTATGCCAAAAAAGAAAAAAACCCCAACCCACAACAAAAAAACAACCCCAAACAACCCTTATCTTATATATCTTGTTCTCCGTGCCCCGCGCCAGGCCTCGCCGCCGCCTTGCCGTGCACCTGATGATTTATTAACGCAATCTGCGGGGAGAACGACACGCGTGCCCGGCTACGGCTCGTCCCAGCTCATCTCCTAAGTAATTGTTTCTCATTAGTTCTGATAATGTTTTAATAGTGCTGCCCATAATTTAGTCAGCCTGGAATTAATAACGGAGGGTGTCCTGAAACGCACGGGGGTGAGGGGGAGCTGCAATATAAGCAGGTAGTCTTTAATTAATCAGATTAGCCCGGAGGTCCCCGCGCTGTAAGGGATCCCCCGGCACAGCGCCTCGGACGGGACCCGGGTGGCGGAGGGGGAGAGAGGGGGGTCGGCCCTCGCTGCTCATCCCCAAACTCCGCTCTGCCGCCGGCCCCCGCCCGCGCCGCGCCCTCGGGGCCGCCCTGGCAGAGAAGGGCGGAGGTGGGCGGCCCGCCCGCTCCCCGGGCCGGGCCCCGCCGTGTCCCCGCCGTTCCCGGGGAGCCGCCCCCCGCCCCGCTCCTTCGCCGCTCCCGGGCCGGGCCCCGCCGTGTCCCCACCGTCCCCGGGGGAGCCGCGGAGAGGAGCTCCCGCCGCCCCCGCGCTCCCTTTCCTCGGTGCTTCCACGCGGGCCGGTTGGTGGGGTTCTTCCTCCCCCCTTTTCCTCTCCTCTTAATTAAACCAAAAATAACCCGAAATCAGTGAAATCGCTGCTCGGGAGACGGAGGGGAAACACGCTAAGCGAGGAAACGGGAGGAATAAGGCACTGTGGCTCCATACGTGAAATGGCCATGGAGGCGGTGAGAAATGAAACTAAAAAACAACTGTTTTCTATTTACAATTTTAAATAAACAGAACAGCCTTCCCCGCGGTGTTTGTCTAAGTGCAGCAGCATAGCTGCTGTGTAGGTCATGAAAAGGTTGGTGCATAGTTTAAAACTTCCCATTCTGTTAATTTCTTAAAGAACAGTCGTTCATAGTCTGAGCACAAAAGCTCATGATTTAATGAGGAACAGAAACAAAATCTCTGATTGTTGGTGTTTCAAACTTCATTGGAGTCCTCTGGCAACCACAAGTTGATCCTCTGCAGCTTCAATACCCTTTAGCTCTCCATATAAGAGTACATGCTGAATAGAGGACAATGCCTGGTTGTTATGTTTATTTACCCTTACTACAAGCTGGGTTAACCTCTTCAAAACAGCTTTACTAAGCCCGTTAACCACACAGCCCACATGATCTGTAGCCGTATCCCTAATGTGATGTAAATCTGACTCGAGACCATATGCACAAGTTCTGCTGCATTGTGTCTCCAAAAACTACAAGTTTATTGCCGTCCAACCCTTCCCGGGCTGGACGCTTCCAGGAGGAAACTCTCTGAATAGCGACTGCTTAAGAAAAAGAGAAGAAAGTCAAGAGTCCTGCATTGTTGAAGCATTATTTTTAATGGCTCTTGCACATTTACAGAAGGGTGATGTGTGGGGAAAGCAAAGCTCACACAAGGCAAAGATTTTCATTGCAGTTATTTCAACTGGTGCATAATTATTTGAGGCTTTCTCCTTTCTGTCAGGAGTTCTCTATCAGAGTGGGAAGAAGCATGGATAGAAACAGAAACAATTAAATCAGTTTTCATCTGCTCTTTTAACACAGCCCAGGGCTTATGTTTTGCCTTTCTCCTTCAGTGAAGTCATAATCCCGCATTTGTAGTAATTACTGTGATGTCACAGAGTTGGTGATGTAACTTCATTGTGGGCTATGAGTAGAACATGGGCCATGCAGGAGTGAGCAGTGGTTTGAGTTGGGAATAGTTTTAGTAATTAGCAATTCTGGCAAGCAAACTATAATAGATCTGCAAAATGGAAATGAATTTCTGTTTAAGCTTGATGTCTTTAATTTTGCGCCCCTCCCCGCCCCCAAGTATTATAGTCATCTTTTAAAACAGCTACTGGGGCCCCATGGTGAGAGCTTCATTTACCAGCTCATTTTTTCCTGATGGCTGTGGCAAGCGTAACAATGTTCTGTGCCTGCTTCAGTAATGGCATGTCGATCATGCTCCCGCGGAAAGTAAACGCTCCCTGGAAAAGAGAGAATATGAACTTCCTGAGACACCTTTGGAAATTGTAGTTGGCATGTCTTGTTCTTTAAAAACACATCCGTTTGCCAGGAAACATCATCTCCCACAGGAATCCTAAAGAAGTTTTAGGAGACAAACTAATCAAGACAGGGCAAGTGCATTTAAAGAAATACGGAGGGCAACAAGCTCTCCAAAGAGGAGGCTAAAAGAGAGAGAAAAGAGAAGCCCAGGGTGCAGCTGGCCTGTTTCAGCCTCTCTAGCTGGCAAGCACTGAGGGCCAAGAGCAGTGAGGCCGTGTGTGCCAGCTGGGGAGAGGGGCTGGCAGACACCACACCTGGGGGCAACTCTGCTTCCCACCTCCAGCATCACCATGCAGCATCCATCCAGGGCTGTGCCACAGGGCCAGCGGGAAACTGCTTGCAGACAGAGGGCAAAGCCAGAAGTTATCCTTGTCAGTAAACAGTAATGGGTGTTTGTGGAGGTGGAGGGAAGTTTTCTTGACTCAGGGGTTTGCTGAGGTTGTGCTGCTGCTGCACCTCTCCATTAGGTCTCCAGTGCTAAAGATAGGCTGGGCCTGTGCTGAGAGCCAGAGACTGGGATGAAAGCTGGAATAACCAAGTGGATGGCGCAGTAATATTTCCCAAATCTCCTCTGGAGCCAAGATAAAGCCCACCTGAGCACCACATATAGGGAATTTCCCCAAATGGATGCAGAACAACCCTGTGTGTCTCAGTGGCGGCAATCTGAGTCTTAGGATAGGTTTCAAAGGTCACTTTGTATTCCTAAGGATTTTTTGTTGGTACCACGGTAACAAGTTTAAAACAATTAGCTATGAACCATGGTTAAATCTTAAACAGGGGACATATGCTTTAAATAGTGCCAAACCTGACTTGTTCCCTTAGATGCTTTAATCCCCATGTGTCACTGAGGTAGGATTTGGAAGATAAAACACTGCATAAAGACATGCTGAAGTCCAGTAGACAAAAAAAAAAAACTTATTTGCAATTCTAACAGTAGTTTGACACATTAAAAAATGCCCAAACAACAAGCCCAAAAATCCAAGTAGAAAAGTGCAATCCCTTCCCCGAAGAACTCAGAACTGAGGGCCTGGCCCCAGCATTGCACAGGGCATGAAAAGCATGTGCACACCCTTTTAAATGCACACCCTTTTAATGTCCTGCTGCAATCGATGTGGGATCACAGGCTGGCCTTGGGTTTGGCAGTGAGCAAGGCTAACCTAGAGCAAGGTACGGACGATAGCAGCACTTGTGTCTGTGCATGAGCAGTGACTGAAATGCAGAGGAGAACAAACCTTTTTCTGGTTCTCATTTGGGGCTTGTTAATTATTAAATAGAGGGCTCCAGTAAGTAAAGTGAAAATATAACCCATTTACAGAAATGTTTAGAAAATGTGTTCCTCCAGTGGCATATCTAGCTAAACTGAAGAAGTATTAATTAAATACTAAATCATGTTCTGGAATAGTTATGACAAAAAAACACCTTATAGAGTAATCGAATACAAATCAATATTCTTGCATGTAAGAGCAGGCGGTATTAAAGCCATTGAAAACATAATAGTAAAAACTACTATTTTTTCAAAGTAGATTTTCCTACTATAGTTTGTAATATTTCAGGTGGGTTTGGAGAATAATGGGACTGACATATTCAAGGGTTGGTGCTTCAAACTGAATTTTTTGTTTACTCCGCAAACAATCACCCTACCTTACCCCAACAACACCAAAATCATTATTATTTTTTTAATTTTTATTACTATTAATAATATGCCACTTTTAATTATAGCTACATATCGGTAATTTTCAGTTCTACTTTTAAAACTTTAAAGAAAATGCAGCCTCAAACTATTCAATTTATTAACTGTTGTGAAAAAAATTGGGAACTAAGTAAAAATTTTATGACATAGGACTTCTTTGGAATAATTCAGATCTATGCAGTGATCTCAAAGTGCAAGGTACATTTTTTTTTAACTTTAAGAAAAACATATTTTACTTGTCCTTTTTTTTCTATAGGCATTCACTAATGCTCATTCAGTAACAGCTGATTCAGCAGCAAAATAAAAAGTAAAGTTAATTCAGTAACAGCTATTGCTTACAGGAGAAATTTGCATGTGGAATGACTGTCATAAGTAGAAATATGTTGAAGTCGCAAATCATCCTTCCTAGTTTTGTGAAAGGGTGACTTAGGAGTACAGTCATCCTAAATACCTGCAATAGTTTGCAGAAAGAGATAGGTGCCTAGCTGTGTCAATTCTGTTATCTGGTGGTCCAAATCATGGCTGGGAGGGTCTTATCCCTTCCACTGACTGGATACAGAATGATCTAAAGTCAGATACCCCTGCAGGTACCTAAGTTGTACCATGATGAATCTGTGTCAGAATGTTGTTTTTATAAAGCAAGAGTTAATTAAACAGCATATTTGTTCTCTCTTCATTAAAATAATATGTTTAGAAAGGAAAACAGGGTAATGGTGTGTATATGGACACACAAACACTGAACCACGTGAGAAATGCCGTACGTTCCCTGCTTGTCAGTGTGCAGCTGTACTTCGGGTTGCTAGGAATTTGAATTCTTGAAGGAGAAAAATGCCTTTTTTTCTTTCCTAACAGCAAAGGGTAACATGAAGTTGGCTTCTCTGCCTGTTCACTCTGAGGCTTATTTTCCCCCTGCTAATTTGCAGTGTTGAGCTAAAGTCCAGAAAAAGAAACCGATTTTAATGCCATTGAATATACCCTATTCACTGACTCTCTTTCCACCCACAGGTTTCAACAGATAGGAAATACCAGTAATTACAGCTTTGTCCCCATGCTCTCTTTTCCAATTCTGCTAGATGAAATTTGCCTCTAGCATTCTTTTGATTTTTCTCTCACATGAATATAAAGAAAACAAGACTTTCTATAAACACCATTTGCTTTGATAGCATTAATCTGGGGATTTATTTAGTCATAGATCTAAATTTTCTTTTTGGCTAATTTTCTCAACAGTCTCACACTTCCAGCCTGTACTTAGATTTTCAGTAGTTCAACTATGGGACCAAGGGCCTGCTCTTAAGGAAGCTTGCAGCATGAACGGGAGCCACGGCAGGTGGGTAATGCAAGGCTGGGATTTGCATCCATGCAAATGCTGTGGTTCTTGCTCACCATGTAACCATATAAATCATTCAGAGGGAGCCTTTTCAGAACCCTGTAAAGGGACTCTGCCATCAGGCTGATCAAATGTGTCAGACCTGCCTTGGGAAGAGACAGGTCCTCCAGGTAAAGGCTGATGGAGAAGATGGGAGGAGGACCATCCAGGAGGCAGAGCTGCAGATGATGGGCACAGCCTCCGTGTGACAATACCTGGATGCAAGTAACTCAGGTGGGATGAGAAGTGGGGGAATGGAGGACAACTGTGGCACTCACCAGACAGCAGTCTGAAAGCACAGCCCTTCTAAGGAATGGGCAGCTTTGTGGGCCAAAGACTCTGCCCCTGTTTTAAGCGATGCAGCACAGATTCTACTGTGCCTATCCAGCGCCATCCTTCATGCAGCCGCACAGAGAATGTGCTGAAGGCAAAGCCCTGTGAGAAATAGGGTGACTTTGGCACTCACCAGTCTGCAGTGTATGGGAGCTGTAAGAGCACTTTGGCTGGCCCACGCTGTACAGCTGTGAAGGGAGCACAACACAGCAGAGGTGTTTGTAAATACAAAATGTCTGTGCTCCCTCAGCCTGATTGCTCTATAGATCTGTCAGGGCAGACTACCAAGGAGGAATCAAGGAAGAAAGTGAATGGGCAGTGTTCCTTGTTTGGGTCATCACGCAGACTAGCTAAAAGTCCTTCCCAATTGACTGACAAGCAAGGAAAGGCTCAAGGTGTTTCCTTCTGGCATGAAGTATTATTCACAATGACATTTAATGCTCTGTTAGGACAGTAGTAATATTTTTAAAAAGTAATAGCAGTTTATGCAAGATGCAGGCCAGGCTGAGTAAGGTCTTCATAGCTCTACTTTGAATTTCAGTGTATCCTAAAGCGCTGTGAGGATGGAACAAAGAAGATTTGGCAAATACAGAAAACAGCTGCAAGTGAATTAGAATTTTACAAAGATGCTAGGTTTTGGGTTTTTTTTCTCAGAAGGTAATGGCAAATGATAGTCTTGGAAAAATGGGAATTGAGAATGGTCAGTTCCAAGTGATGCAAGGATCCAGCCTACAGGCAAGAGAAGCCATAAGGCAGAGTTGACAGAGAACAGTCATTTTCACAGGTCAGAACTTGAAGATACAGGCTCATGATAAAGGAGGGCAAATCAGTTATGCAGTAAGAATAACAAATGCAACAAGTTTCCAGGTGGTTGTGGAGAGACTGAAGAGATGCAGAATCAAGCTTTGTAATACATCAGTTTGGCAGATTTTAGGCTTGTATCTTATGAACTTCCTTTTAGATAAATGCAGCCACTCCGGCACAGCTCAGACCTAGCAAAGTTCAACGTGTGGCT
This sequence comes from Eulacestoma nigropectus, assembly GCA_013397775.1. Classification (NCBI taxonomy): domain Eukaryota; kingdom Metazoa; phylum Chordata; class Aves; order Passeriformes; genus Eulacestoma; species Eulacestoma nigropectus. The sequence goes on from VZTE01003527.1 coordinate 277,766, forward strand.
TGAGGGCTCTTCTTTGACAACTTAGAATACAACCCTGGCTGCATGCTGCCATGGATCTTAAACATGGCGCTTGTTGTATCTATATGTCATCCTTAAAGATTTCCCTTGCCTATAAGAAATGACATGTATCGATTCACAGAAAGAGTCTCAGCATTGGTCTGTCATTTGCCATGGCAAGAGATGAACACATTAATGCACTGTTTCCTGGAACAAGAAGACCTCCTCTTTTTGTGTGTGTCTCTCCTGTATTCGGGAACATTTACTTTGTGAAACTTTTGGGAGTAGTTAAAGAGCTTGGTAAATCTATAAGACCATTTTATAACCAGAATATACTGGTTTTTAGTGGCAAGAAGCATTTTACCTTTCTAGAAGTTAAATGGACAGGATTCAGGGTCCATGATTTCTGTGTTGTCTGGGGATCAATATTTTCTAGTGGAACCAGGAGAGGGGAAGAAATACAGGTAATTTTCTTGCTAGTGTTTATCATGGGTATAATGGAATTGTGTTATATATGGAATTGTGCTGACTTTGACTACAACAGGGGATGGACAGGATGACAAGTAAGGTACCCTTATATTTTTCCGTAAGATCAGGGAATGTAAAGTTTTATACTTCTTCATCTGTACTGAAACGTTTTTATATGATACATAATGTTACATGAGGTTTTACTCTCACCACATTTTATTTCTTGATGTACCACTGGATTAAGGAGAGAAATGAGGGGGATAAAACTATCATGATACAGAACATTTAAGGCACCTCACAGTAATGTGACACAATTATCTCTGAGTTGTGTATTAAAGTACTTGAGTTAATTAAAGTCAAACAATAATTGTTCTGGGACATGTGGGACAGTGATCAGATGAGCTGGTTCCCTCTGGTTGACAATACAGAAGAATTAGATGTACTCCCGCACCAGGGAATGCTTGTGGCTTTTTCCTCAGCACTTGCTCCATCTGTGGTTACCTGTGCCTCCATCCACATCCATCCCAACGACTGCAATAAGCTCACTAAGATGGTTACTGCAGACCACTGTAATCTATTAATCACCTGCATTGGTACTGAATATGAAGACTGGTTTTCCTAAGACATAGCAAGTATGTAAATTCTGAAGTACCAACTCCTGTAAATTCCAAAGAGTCTACTGGCTCCCTGTCTGTTGGCAGATGGGACTCCAAGCATAAGCATCGATTCTGAGAACCCTGTGCTCTGTTTTTGGAACCACTGCTGTGGTCCACTCAATCATTGTCCAGCCTTTGCTAATAAACCTTTGATTTGATACCTTGATCTCGTCATACATGTAGCCAACAACTTTAACTCCCATGTGACAGTTGCCAGGATTTTCTCAAAGATATTTATATAGGTTACATTAAGATTGTGGCTTGTCTACAGTAGAATGAAAAACCCCAATTGTTTTGCATCAGATGAAAGAATCTAGCCAATAGTGCTAGGTTAATTTGTTGTGTGTGTCCACATATCCGCTGTCCTAGGCCACTGTGTAGAGATAGCCGCCTTTTCCAAAAGCAGCTTACTCTGGGAATCTAGTCACGCTACTTACATGGCAGGCTTGAAGGTGCTAGGGGATCCTGGTGAGTAGGTAAGGCTTTGGCATGGGGGACACTCTGGGTATTTAGGCCAGTGGAAAAAAAGGAAAAGCAAGACAAGATATTGTTCCAGGAACCTGCAATAAGGACAAGAAATCACCTGCTGCTGAATTTTGAATTGAGTATGGGTCTAAAATAGGGGTTATCTAATGCTTATGGAATTCCCAAAGCCTCCTCTTCCACTACTTAGGGACTACTGATTGTACAATAGTTTCACAAGTTAGGGGAGGTCCTTGGACAGTACTCTGCAGTCACACGGTTAGAAACAGTGCCCCACTGATAAAGATTTGGTTTTTTCCAATTACTTTTCTCAACAGTTTTGCTAGCAATACTCTCTTTTGCAGACCAGATCCCTGCAGAGTATGTGGCAGTCTGGTTATCTCCTTGTCCTACTTGGCTGTCTTCGGAGGGGATGTGCATCTAGGACACGGGGGAAATGGGCATAAGGGGACCAATGAACCAGCCACCCTTCTCTCCTCCACCTCCTTCATCATTAGGAGATGTTGTGAGTCAAACAGAGCTCCCACACTGCTCTGGTAACATGGGCCAGAGGCTGTGTGTGAATACAGCCATTGTGTAAATAAGTAATTATGTAAGTCCCCTTCCAACCCCTGTGACCTATGTCGGCACTCGCGGGCAGATGCCAGGCTAAATGGAAATGAGCAGAAGGGGTGATGCCAGCTGGCCAGTGCAAACCTTGTGTACCTCCTAACCCATATAGACAAGCGTCCTCAAGTCCACAGACACAAGAAATCTTTGATCCAGTTATCAGAGAAACACTAATTCTTTCCATGGCAATTCAGTGTCTCGCCCACTTCTGAAACCCAAAGGTCTAGTTATGACTTTTTGGAAGCACCAAAAATATGAGGAATAAACACACTAAAATCTGCTTGGCTCTGAGAACATTACCTCTAATCCTGCACAATATTAGTTGTTATAATGAAATAAGAGTTTTGTGTTCTGCAAGCAGGGTAGGTTTGGTCTTCTGAGGAGGGAAGGGAGCAGGCGGATGGCAAAGGCTCCCCCTAAAAAGCATGGCATTCAGGAAGATAATTCCCCTGGGATTAATGAAAACACACATTGTTTAGGTGACTCCCTGCAGAGGAAATTTGGACGTCTTTGCTTTGGGGCTTAAAAAGAACACTTGGATTTGCTTACAGGTAATGAACAAAAGAGAAGAGGAGCCTGGTCACAGCAAATGGCGTTGGGTCTGTGCCTGGGGGAGGAGTGATTATCCTGAGTACAAAGGAATGATTTCTCTTGAAACAGAAGGTCGAGACCATATTTTTGGGGAAGTCAAGAGCTAACAGCTGTGATAGTGCTGAATGCAGGTTGAATTAATTTTTTTCTTCTGCAAGTTGTAGCCAAAGAGCCATCATAAAGAGCTGGGTCATGATTCTACCTTCTCGTAATGAACTTCCAAAGGTTAGTGAGCTGCTAGGAGGTGTTCAGTGAAATCTGGGTCAACTGAGATTATTTTCCAGACTGTGACAAGATAATGCCTCTCTCTCTTCTCTGCTCAGACCTGTCCTGCCTCCAGAGCAGGCTCACACATAACTCTGGCATTCTTTAAGTGTCTTTGCAGTAGGTAAGAAATGCCCAAATAACCAGTGCAGTCACATATGACAAACTGAAGACTTCACAGGCAGTGAGCTCTATGGACAAAGCTTTTTGGGCTACATATTTCCATAGCCTCTCCTTTGGACACTTTCACATTCACTCCTTTTCTGTAACAATATTATGGTTGGAAAGACACTTCTACACAAAATCTTCGGGGAAAATAAATGATCCCTGAAAAAGTTCGTCAAAGATATCTTTTTGGCAAGAGGAGATGCTCAGTGGGTCTCTGTGATCTGTTGAAGCGTGGGTGCGGAGGGAATTCTGCAAAGTATCATCACCATTAAGTTTCTGTAGCCATTTTGTTGATATGCAGAAAACATCAGAAATCACTACCTTTTGTTTCTTTTTGCCAGTGTAATCTTCCACTGGAGTAGAAGTAGTCAGTGAGTTCAGAGGATAAATCAGTTTGTAAAGCCAGAAGCATGCCTGTTTGTATGAGATAGGCTTCTACCTCTAGGAGCAGATGGAAGGACACAAAAGGTCGAGAAAGAAAGAGCAACAACCACATGAAACAGAGATTGATTTTTGCCTCAAATAACTCCCGAGCAGCAGTGCAAGAACTCTGACAGAAGAAGCCCTTTCTAAAGCTCAACAGGTAGAAAGGACTTTGTGATCCTTCAAGTCCACAGTGGGGCAGGAAAGATGAAGAACAGGGACCTACAAGGTCCTTCATTTCTTCTTCATGTGGCATTACTGTTTCCAGCCCATATATAAGGATTTTGCCCTGCTGTGTGAGCCAGACAAGCTGTTTTTCCTTCTTACAGTCCCCCAAGCTGCCTGAACCACCAGGGATAACCCTTTCAGCTGGGGTGGGCCTGGGGATCCTGCTTAGTCCAGCTCCAGAAACTCCTCAGGCCACCAAAGTCTCTCCCTCTCCCTGAGCAAACAATCTATTTAAGATCCCTGAATGAAAGGCAGATAAGAGGATTTTTTTATTGCTGTCTTTGCATTTTCTTTAGTTACCTTCTCATTGTGGTTGCTGCCTTCCTGTGTGCTCCTCTAGAGCAGGAAGGAATAAAATTAAAGAAGCAGAGGAAAGTTCTAGAAATCAGGAATATTCTCCACTGGTTTTCATTCTCTGTCTTATACTGTATTGGGAACGGAAGAATCCTAGAGAGCACACTTGCTGCTGCCAAGCAAATCTTTATTTTATAGCACAAAAGCAGCTTCCTGGACAAACAGCCTATCCAACCATGCATTTTTTCTCCCTAGTGAGCATCGTGGTTATTATATGGAAAAGTGAAAAGTAACTGATATTAAGACTTTAGGATCCTCAGATGCCCCTCATTTAGAAATTTGGAATTAACTTGAGGTTTACAGCCATGGAAGCAATTTGTTAAATATAAACTAGAAAATTCAACCTGAAAGTAAATGACTACAGGCATGCAGACAGCATTTGATACTGAAGGGAAAGGTAGCTGTAAAACACAAGAGAGTTGAGAAAAAAAATAATAGTGAGGCTCATTCTGCCAACAAGTATGGAATTGCCCATATTTTTGCATTCCGTGTTTTTTCTAATTTCAGATTCATTTTCTGAATAGGATTGAACAGCCATTTTTTACTGTGATTCTCTATTTCACCCAACAGAGCTTTTGCAGAGAGCGGCTCCAGATCCCTGAAAAAGCTGGCTAGCACAGAGAGGAGTGAAAAGGCAGCAAGACTGCTGCTACTTAAATTAACTGAAACAATATTTTGGCTATACAGGCTTCTGAATTCCCTCAGTAAGGCTTAAAAAGAGCCATCTGGTCAGAACATTACCTCTCTAGTTAGATCTTGCTTTGGAAATTGAAATGAGGCTCATGAGCACTCATTAATGCTTTTTAAAAAGGGATTTTGGAGGTGGGTAGTTGCCTTGGTGGGTTGCTTGGTGCAGAGCAGGTTTTGGCACGATGGTGGGCAGGTGTCTGCAGTGCTGGGTGTCTTCCCACCCCATGGCCATAGCAAAGCATCGCCTGCACTGGGAATGTGCCGACATAGCATGGCCCTTCCAAAATCAACTCACCCTGCATTTACCTCTTTGAGCCTACAAGGCTAGAGAAGTTGTGCCTTGCTGAGGAGGAGCCCAGAGAGCTGCCATCCTCTGCAGGGCCTGCGTCCCCTGGGACAGGAGCAGCCGCCTCCTCCAGGGGCTACCTCCGGGTGGAAAGGCTATGGAGGCGCACAGATCCATCCTGCTCCTGGCTCGTGGTGAAACTTCTCCCCGCAGGAAATATCAGTGTGCCATTCGAGTCCCTCTCCCTCTGCGTTTTGGACACAGGTCTTTAATGAGCGGAGGAAAATAGATTAAGAGCCACCAAATGCCTGCTGGGGAGTGGAAAGTGGGGAAGCTGGCAAGAACATGTTTTTGTATGAGTTTCTGCCCTGCTTAGAAGCTTTTGCAGCCCTGTGTAGTAAAATCTGTCTCCTTCTCTCCCCACCTGGCATAACTCCCTCAGGACTGATTGCATCAATGTAGGAACCAGTATAGCACAAGCAATTAGCTAATACAGCCCCTTCTGCTCTATTGTAAAGGTTCACAATTTGCCCCCAGATGGATCTTTCTAAGAAAAAAGCCTTCAACCATGACACAAAACACATTTATAAAGCATTTTTCAAATACTAAAACAGTATAGAGAAACTTTGAGTACCAATGTGAGCTCTCTGGATCTCAGTTTTGACATTAAAATTTCACTTGGCCATTTTTTAAAAAGATAAACAACATAACAGTGGCCCATGCTTAAATCCCATGAGCACTCTTCATCTTTGCATAGAGATGCACCTGAGCCTAGACTTCTAAAGGCTGGTGCTCCTTAAAGGTGGCAATTTATCACAAATTCCTGAATCCCCCACTCTGCAGTGAAAGGAATACACGTTGCCTAATTACATAAAGGACAGCAAATGCCCTGTGCTCTCAGAGGGAGGGCTGACAGATCTGCAGCCCAGCATGCACAGAGGTACCCTGTGCTGCCACTGTCGCCCTGGGATGGGATCCAGCTTGGGTGGTGGCACCTCAAAACTCGGCAGTCTGTCCTGGGCAAGGAGAGTGGGAGGCTGGGCTGCTCCCTCATTCCCAGCTCTACATAAATCCCCGAGATATAATGTGCTGTAAAGTGCAATATAATCCCTGTGGGTTGATGGGGTCTCATACAGCCCCATGCCTAAGGGATGCTCTCGTGCATCCCTTCCAAGAGGCACCCCTGGGACATGGTCCCGCTTTCCTAGCAACCACGGGCTGGATTGAGACAGGGTGGGTCCCACGTGGCTGGGGAGCCCTCCTCGGGTCCACGGCACAGCCAGGAGAGGAAGGAAAGTTGGGAGAGACCTCCCTGTGAGGCAGTGGGAGCTGGAGCTGGCCCAAGCACGAGGGCACATCGTCTCTAAGATACAGTGGCTTGGGGTAGCTTTTCCTAAACAAAGAGCATTATAAGGGAGCCACTGCTGGAGATTTCCATTCCTTTGTTGGATTGATGCTGTGTAAATAAATGCATTCCTAAGATTTTTCATAATCCTGGAAAGGTCCGTAAATGAAACTGTATAGTTTGCCAAATCACTGGAGTTCATATATATTATTCCTCAGCTGCTGGGAACATGATATACAATGGCATGGAATATAATGCAAGAAACATATGCTAAAGGTCTTCTTAGAAGCACTCTGTACATTTGTATGTGGCACGTACAAATATTTCTTTTGATTTGCTCTACGGGATTTAAATATTCAACCCATATTACAACTTGGGTTTGTGATTTACTTACCTTAGCTCTAAATAATCCTTACCTGACAAGTGACCTTGGCAGCATCATTTAGTTATTCCCTAGTTTAATATGTGGTGCTTTGAAAGCATTTGTAAATTAGTATGTGAGATAAATGTGTAATCAACCTTTTACTTTATTCTGCTTTTCTTTATATTTGAATTTTATTTAAAAGTAAGGCAATTTAGGAAGATTCAGTTTCAATAATGATATTGTGCCTGATGTATTTACATGTTGAACGACTTAAAAATGCATTTTCAATGTCTAACATTTTTGTCATATATAAACGCTAACTACATATAGAAGAGATACAGTCCTGTATCCAGTGTACTGGTAACGTAAAACTCAGGAGTTACTTAAACAGTAAATATTCTTATATCCTCATTGTTAGAAATCAGATATTTTTCTTAAAATAGGATAGTAACTTCTCCCACTAACTCTACCCCCTTAGATTCAGTTAATCTGTATTTGTAAGATCACTTCCCTGTTTAACGTGGTACAGATGCTTTAGAAATTTCTAACAGCAACTGTCCTTTAGAATACTGGAATGATGTTTATCACCCTTCTTTTTCATTTTTGAGCACACCAACATTTATCTTATATTTAGACTTTCCAACAGCTATGCCTGCTTTCTTTAGGATGAATATTTTAATTTTGAAAATCATACCCCCTAGTAATGCAGTTCTACTGGAAAAATACTGAAACGACCTGGAAATGACATTTTTCTTTTTAAGCACTTTTCAGTTTTAGATCTCAAAGGTCTAGACAAAAGAGAGCACTTAATAAATAATTGAATAAAATACAAAATGTACTTTTTAATTTGTTTCTAGTTGTCCAAAACATAACGTTACCATTTATGTCCTAGACATGCTATTTTTTAGTTGGATTAGAAATGCAAAAAACAGCCCTATAAACAAAACAACCTAGAAACCAAACTAAAGCAACCCCTCAGACAGGACTCTCTCCATAAGGCAAGCCCAAATACTTCTGGCTAGCTGGTTAGCTCTCTAATTTCCTTCTGTTTGGACACTGCCACAGCATCTCTAATTCCACAGTGCTCATCCGAGATCCTAATTTTTCCTGACCTCAGTACTCACATTTGGGGGCTACTATGTCAAAGCATTTCAGCGTCCAGGATGAAATAGCCTTGTTCAGCCTTATTTCAAAAGAAGATTATTATGGTAATTTTAGGTTTCAAATTGGAATAGATTATAAAAGCTTATTACTGTATTTTAATATAAAATATTGTTAACTAAGAGCATCAAACTCTAAACCAAATTAATAGCAAACTATGATCCCAGAGACTGCAGACCAGTAACTTATCTACCACACAAACAGCTGCACAAATCCCTCACATTTATTTTTTCCAGGCTTTCAACTTTGATTAATAACATGGTAAAACCATCCAAGTCTCAACCATATTAACCACGGCTATATTTTTAGTCTTACTGACATGAGCACTTTAATATAATAAAAGGGAAAGGAAAACAGAAGAGGTGTTTCATTAGGACACGAGGATTACTGAAACCTCTGTGTGGAGCATTTGCCAGGAGGTGGTGGGGGAAGAGTTATTACTCACATTTTAGCATGTCGTTAGGATGTGGAGCGAGAGGATCCCTCAGTGAGATATGTTTGCTTTGGAAAAAAAATTAAGTAATCAGACCGTCCAAGCTCTTCTCACTGATGCAGTCATAATAGCAAATTAGAAACTCAGTTAATGAGTTTCCAGCATTACATGGAAAACTATTTTTCCAGTTCTGCTATAAAGTCCAGTAATACGACAGTGCTACAAGATCCAGAAGTTCACATATTAACCTGCCAGTCCTTTTTTATTGATAGACGGCTACATGCAAAATATATGAAGCATGCAACCTGCTGCAAAAAATAATGGTTGGTCAAAAAAATAGCCTGCACCACAAACCCTTAGCAAATTTTCTCTTGCAGCTGATTACAGAAGCTTATAACAAATTTTAAAAGCATTTATGAAGAGAAAAAAAATCCCCCGAACCCAAGTAAACTCCCCCTGAATGGCTGATATAAACAAAAACCCTCAGCATTATGTCAGTAAAATAGCAGCTTCAAAACAAATCTAAAGACTAACACTTGCCTAACACAAAATTATTCAATATTAAACATGTTTGGCTTAATGATTGTGTGATACTGGGACTAGAGCTAAATTTAGTCCAGTCTCCTAGTCGACTGTTCATATGACAGGGATGCTCCTTAGATGAGTTTCTGACACTAAACTCAGCTGAATGAATAGTATTAAACACATCATAAACAATATTTGGCTGAGTAAGTAGTTTGACTTTTTTCTTGCTGCATCTACCTGCCTACACATTTGCACCAGCAGTATGTTTGTAACGATGCCTTTTGTAAGGGAGCCAAGCCTTGTAAATCAGAATAATGGGCAAAACCAGTCGCATATTTTCTATTTCTATATTGTTTGCATGAAGAGAGCTACATTTCAAAACTGAGGGGAAGAGAACAAAGAGATCCAGGCATACAGCATCCTAATAGTGACCCTGAAATCACTGCTCTGGACAGCACTCGAATAGCATAGTTGTGGCTGTACTGGAAACACCCAGGTACCACAAAGGGGATGCAATAGCCCAGCAAGGGGAAGGGCAGAGCAATAGTAAATACATTGTCGCACTTTAACTCTGAGAAGAAAGCATAATTTCTGTTTTGGCCTTTACAGCATTTTTAATGCACAACATCCGCAGTATCGGAAATGCAGGGGAACAGGGAAGGCAGACACCCCATTTTTTTTCTACCCACTCGAAAGTGGAAAAAAATGTGCAGAAAATGTTTATATGTCACCAGAGAAAGCAGGACCCTATGCACAGTGTTATAGATGAACTTCATGACTGGAGGGATTTGTCTCCTACTTGAATGCCACACAAGCACATATGAACCATTCCCAACTCATCTGCACTCCCCATTCTGACATTGGGACTTTCCTTTTTAACTAGCCCAGGCTTGGCTGAGACTAAGATAAACATGTTTGGCTGCAACTTTTTTTTTCTTTCAAAAAGAGGCAAACTGGATTATAGCAAATAACCTTTAAGATAATTAACTGACAATGCTGCAACTAGCATAAAATCTTCCTTCAGGCGACCCCTAATTTAAGTATTACTGGCACAAAGTAGAGACAGATTGTGCATCACCACCGCAATATTTACATAGCAGAAACCCACAGAGCAGGAAACGTGAGACTCAATGATGCACTAAATTAGGAACAATCATATTCTAGTGTTAATTTGCTTTCTCCTCTATCCAAAATTCAGGTCCAGCAATTGGTACAAATGCACATAAAACATTCCCATTTTTAATGATTAAGAACCACAATCTGCAAGCAGTTTCATTCAAAAGTACATTCACTCACTACTGGGCATGTTTGAGGGATCAACCCCCCAAAACTGAAACAGGTCTACCAGCATAGAGTTTTTTTTAGAAACTGAAGGCTTCCTAATCCATTTATTTCTTTCCATAAAAGATGTCAGTTCAAGCAGTCTGAGTCCTCTGCCAGGCTACCTGACTTTTGGTTGCAAATATTTTCCTCTGACAGTAACACTGTGATTCTGCGGCATAATGGAACAGCAGTTTTAATTCCCTGATGCTGTAGATACTTGCAGGTACTCAAAAGGCTGTGTAGTCAAAGAATTAAAGTTAAAATGGGGAGGAAGGAAAAGATAGCCATTCTATTTCTAAATATATTGGGAAGCGATACATTTATAATACACACTATCCAGATACAGATTTCCAAAGCAATACTCTTAGTTACAGCACACTTTATAAGATAAAAGCAAAGAGCCATCATCGACCTTTCTAAATCTTAAATATTATTCAAATTTGGTTCCACTATGGCATATTAACAAAATATTTACCTTGCCTAATCGCTGATGTTCTTCAAAAGCAGAAATCAGTTCTTGTGCCCACTTTATTTTTTCAGGGCTTGGAGAGAACTGTTCCTGGACAACAGCAATTTGGTTGGGGTGAATCACCTGCTTACCTACAAAGAAGATTAATAACACCAGAATCATGCATCGACAAACAGATGTTCAAGCAAAATGTTCCAACCACTTGAGGCTCTCATATGCCTTGCAGACTTTCTTGCTCTCTAACGAATTATTTTACTTGGTTTCTTTTCTTTCTAAAACTGGAAAACAGGCACATAGCTTTTTGATAGATTATTTTAAGAGTGAAAATACCTTGTACTATGCTTGCATTCCGTATAGTTTGAAAGAACCCACGATTCTTTCTCCTCCCTCCCCATTTCGATCCTTACATCTTCTCTCACTCATTTCAGGTGCAATTGTTTGTCTCGGGCAGTCAGTAACAAGTATAAAGCATCTCTGAATTTGACTATATAAATAACAGCTCCAGCCACTCTTAAATGTTTGTTAAAGTGTGTTCAGAAAATGAGATCTGGAGAAGATGGCAAGAGAGCTGTAGGACTGAAAAGTTACCAGTAGCCTAAGGATCATGCGCTAAATTCTCAGTATTGGCTTAGCATCATATAATCCTCGATGTGGTTTAAACTGTTGTTGCTGCAATTATTGGTAGTTGCAGGTAGGCTGCAATATTTATTTAGTCACTGGTATATCAAACAACCACCAGCAGTGCCCTGAGGTTTTGTGAAGCAGTTTTTTTAATCCTTTCTTGTATAAACATAAGTTAAGAAAATAAAAATAGATGTCTTTTTTTTCACTAGAGATTTTCAAACGTGAATTGACAGCCACACAATCCGTTTTAATCTGTGATTGAATTTAGCTACCTTAAAACAAACACGTCTAATTTGTTTGACAGTTTTAAAAGTGCAGCGTTTGACATTATTAGTTCATTTCTATGGGAATTTCACAGACCGGTGTGAATTCTGTGGTTTGCTTTTAAGGTGTATGGATAAAGAGAGGCTACCGTAACTCCCAGCTTCCTGCAGAATAAATGACTCTCCTCGGTGCCAGATAACAAAACTAGTTAGAGGGGTGAGCCTGATCCTGCAAACCTGCCAGCAAGTGAGCAGTCCCCTGCAGACCGAGGGTCCCACAGCCCTGCCGCCCTGCCGCCACCGCAGCCTCTTGCACGAGCGAGATTTTTGCACGCCAGGAAAAATTGGAAGTGTCAGGACCTAAGGAGGTTTCCTGCACAACGGGGTCTGCTCCCGTGTTCTTACTGACATTAAGCCAGCTGTACTTTAGGAATCAGCCCATCACTGGATCTGAGAAGTCTCATGCATGAGCACAGGAATACACCTATTTTCAATGAAATCACCCCTGCAAAAATTGCTGGGATTACTTTCATCAGACTGCAGTGGGTCTGAGTGATAACCTGGAGTACAAAGAAAATCTACTTGATTAAATGAGCAAAGAAATAGTAGTCCTTTAGTGTTGCTACACTCCTTTGCTAAAAAGCCATAAGTAGCTCAATTTTATTTCTTGTTAAATATTTAGTTTATGATATTACAGGCATGCAAATATTCAGTTTGAAATTTCAGTATCATAACTATTTTTAAAATACCTTAAAAATAGGTAAAAGCTTAAATCCCATTAAGAACTACAATTTTTGAGAGAAATTACTCAAAGACTTTTTTTAAACCAATGTGTTTACCTTAGGTCTACTCAGAGGTTTTTCAGTCAGTTTAATAAAATGTCATCATTAATAAGCTGACGATGTTCCTTATTTGTAATATAACAAATTCTCCCTAGCTAAACCATTAATTCCAAAATTGAAATGCATACAAGCATTTCTTGAAAAATGCTAAGGAGCTTAACTTTCTGAAAAAAATGTTGAGTATATTTTAAATTATATTTAAAGTCAATCTCTATAACAAAATTAAAAATACATATATATGATTTTTTTAAAGTGTAAAACATTTCTGTAAAAAGATTTGCTTTTGATAAAGATATCTATAGCAGTAAACTATTCTTTTTATAATTTAAACACTACTGAACAATTTAGGGAGAATATAATCTAACTTTTGATTTATAGAACTCAGTTGATTTTTGTCACAGACTGTCTATCCAAATAAGTGTATAACAGACATAATGCCATGCAGGAATGAAGTAAATATTTTAAACAGAATTGTTGTTATTGACAAGTTACTGAGAGAGTGCAAAATTGGAAGACATTAAAATTTATGACCACGAAATCCTTTTTACAGTACCACTTGATATATTGTGCTTTAATCAATACTTCTCAAGTCTTTTAGGTAACTGTGTGATGGTGTCATTTTAGTCTTCTACAAAAGACTGAAAAAGAGAGGATACCTAGACTGTTTCATATTTATATATGGTTTCTCAGCATGTAGCACAGGACTTTAGAATGACTAAGTCAGATGTTAAAGCTTATGGCAAGGTTTACCTAATTTTTTATATAAACATTCCTAAAACCTATTCCCCTTTATATAGGCAACACACTGATTTAAAGTCCACGGGTACCAGTAGTGTAAAACATCTTGCTGGCTGTCTATGGATATATATATTTATAAATACTCATATGAAAGGACTATTAATTTGGCTGAATTACATTTGAAAACATTTGATTTCATGTTTATACACTCACTGAAGGAAAACCAGGCTGATTTTAAGGTAACTGGAAAAGAAAACTTGGCTACAATAAGCAGTGAGGTTTGCAATAATATTTAAATACCTGGTAAATGCTTCATTATATTATTTTGCCTGTTTAATCTTGAGTGAAGCTATTTGATTACATTAAGGACCATTTTACTGGCCTAATATGGGAACATCTAAGGACATACAACTTTGCTGAATATTTTGGATTTGCATTGCTTTTGAGGGTGGTGAGTTCAGCCCTGTGCATTGCAAATAAGTAAGTGTTCTCCAGCTATGAGAGCAATTTGCAAGACTCAGCTCATTTTAGTTCTGCTGATTTCAATTATTTTGATTCTTTATAAAAAAAGTAGCAAGGAGGCATCATATATTTAAAAATTAGAAGACCTGCACTTTTTGAACTCATTGTTAGGGTGACATTTCAGTACTTTCACATTATCAGAGGACTGTCAGTGGCAAATACAATGTGCATACTTCTGCTTTATACAAGGTCATGGATTAAGCTAAGGCCCATTTGTAATTTTCTGTAATGAATGTGAAATTGGAAATGTTAAAATGTTTCATTTATATAGATTTGGAAAAAACACTTGTATAGGTTTGGAAAAACATGATTTTGCTTTCCGTGTTGAAATTACATTTTATTTCAATCAAAACAAGCAAGAAAGATGATAAAAATATTAGATAAACTGAGAGCAAAAAAACCCAAAAAACAAGAGAAATATTTTAGATCGACTTAAAATATTTTTTTCTTTTTTGCAGAAGAAAAGGAAAAATGCTGTTTTGTTTTAGCTTAAACACATTTCAAATTTTTCCCCCCACCAAATCAGAGGAGTCAGTATTGCCCCGTCTCTAATTATGGTTGGACTGATTGTCAGGTTGTTTGCTGAATTTTGGAAATGTGTTGATGATAGCTGCAGAAAGGCAGGAGGCAAAGAGCAGGTGCTCTAACTGCACCTTAATAAAATCTGTACCTTTCAAGGACCTTTACTCCTTGTATGGAAAGGCAAGTATGACACATGTACAGCCAAGTTAGAAAGTAATTTTACACCCTAAATTGCTACGTGACCTTTTTATTTGTATTCTGTCTGGACCCTGTCTTAAAGTCAGACAACTTCCACCATAAAGTCAGTGGAGTCCAAATCACCATCAGTGTTGGTTATGCTGAGCATTTCTAAATTTCCTAAACTGGCAGCCTCAGTTAAGCATTTAAATGCACATTAAGCATTCAAAAAGAGCACTCTCAAAGGTGCTAGGCATCTGCAACTCCGTCTTCTGTCAACAGGAGGTTCAGATGTTTATGTTTTTTCAAAAATTAAGCCTTTCCTTAAGCTAGGAAATATTGGTCGAGACTAGGTAGCCGCCAGCAGGTGCTACCATTCAGCAGCTCTATTATTTTCCCAACTTCAAAGGCAGACGAGTGAAGGATGGAAGTCCACACAGCCATGGATAATGTAGCTGTGAGGAGCTAACCATTTCACCTCCAAAACAAGATTTGGGTCTGCAAATGTCAAAGCTCAACAGACAGTAAAGAAGAGTTTGTGCCGAAAAGCATTGATTGCTATTCTTTCTCTGGCATGCCAAGATCATTTAAAATTGAACTTATTTTTTTGTTTGGTGCTTTATATATACATATACACCTAACTGTAAAACCAGAGTTTGCTAGCATGCTTTTGGTAACAAAAACCTAAGGGACGTACTATTGTCATATGTATATCCTAGATGGTGGTCAAAGAAAGATAATGTAATGTTCGTCCTGTATGTTAGAATTCTCTAATGCATCTGTCAAATGGCTGATTTCTATTGCAAACCCCCAATCTTTGGTGGCTGCACTGTCCCAACAGGGTGTCCGAGCAAACTGGTACACCAATCACAGAGTAACAGGCTGCATAACAGGACTGTGAGGCAAGGAGCCTGCTGCTCTTGCTGTCTGCCAATACCCGTAGGTGTCACCAGTGCTTACTGGGGGGAAAGCCAGGAGATGAAAAACAAACCAAGGAAAACAATAAGAAAATAACTTTCCCCTAGAAATTAGCATATGAGATTTGCCTCTCAACTTTTTCACCTGAAAAGGATTTTTTAACTACTGCTGTTGTTTAAACAAAGAGAAAGGGCTCCAGTTGTGGAGGGGCCATTGCAGAGTACAGTATTGCCTTTCCCATGCTCTGTGATGAGAGGAATCACTGCACAGCCTCTACCCCAACTTCTCTTCAAAACCAGTCACACGCTTCATGGCATGTGGTTTTAAAAAGCAGCCTCTGACTTTTCAGGCAAAATTTCCAGCCACAATTTTTAAGATACTAATAAACATAGAAGAGCTTGATATCAATGAGTTTTTCAATAAATGACCTGAAAGAAAAAATCAAGTTATTCGTCTAAGTGGCAGTAAATGTAGCAACAGATTTAAAATGAACGAGATCTGCATTCTTTTGAGACATCGGCAGAAAGTCGTACCAGTGAATCCCATTGAGGCACCTTCTCTCGATTGCCTGCGGAGCCCGTCTTCATCATGGAAATCAATGTAAACAAGGTCTATTGCTTGAAGGCCAAATGCCTTTGCTGTGACTATTATTTTTTGTCTGGCATATAGAATATCGTGAGCTTCCTTACTGCTTGTTGCACCTAAGAAAATAATGAGAACAAAGAAAAGCTGACAAGAGTGTTTTAAACCTTCCTGTTTTAAATATTTCTTATGTTAAAAAAAGGGGAAAGTTTGAGATCTACTTAACTGATTTAGAAAATAGAAGAGAGGTGTAAGGCTATTCTATAGAGTCAAAATTATACTCTTCTGAGGAAAAAAGAAAGCTGCTTTAGCAAAAATAAAAAATACTGTCCCTTTAAACACTAGCTTATAAATTCTGATTTTGATTTAGTTTAAATCAGAAGTTGTATGCCTGAAGTCAGTGGAAGCTTTGTCTGGTAAGGACTGCTGACTTGACTAAAATGAAAGTAATTATTTGATTTTACTATTTACTGCATGTACAGTGAGAAGCATTATAGCAAGAGAAGCTTTACACACATTGATATACTGGGTCCAACTAAATGGTTAAAAAATTCACACTGAGAATAGAATTGCACTTTCCTTGGTTCTGATTCTTGTCACAACTGATGTCCTAAGCTGAATATTTAAGCTTTAGTATTTGAATGAAAAATTGATGGTAGATGACTTCTGAGAAGAAGCAAAAGTATTCATGAGACTTCATGTGCTCACAGGGCACCAGCTAAGCAACGTACTCACGTGAAGGCTAGTGGGAAAAAATTAATAACAATAATAACCATAAGGTAACTATTTAGATACAGATTTTCAGTCTGTAAGGAATATTTTAATAAAGCAATGCTGATTTTTACATTAACATACTTATTTTTAATGTAGAAGTTGATAGCTCTGTGCTATTATCTTTAAACTGAATCAGAAGCTAAGTGCCCTCTTATAAAAGAAATGGTGAAGCACTTTTTATTTTTTAGGAAGACTAATAGTGCTTTCCTGTGAATATGTGGCTGTATTGACATGTGACATATTTAAAATAAATTTATGAAAGCAAAATGTAGCAGGAGAGTATTTGTGCTTGATGCCAAAAGCCTGAGTGACAGTTGTATGTAAAGAAATGGTGAAGCAGACACCAGAATTTTAGGACTTTCAAATGTAGTTCTAAAAAGCATGTGAATGTTGTTTATGGATACAGTATTTTAAAATTATTTCAGTGACTCAGCAGGGTGGTTTTTTTTGTTTTGTTTTTTTTTGGTTTTTTATTAATTTTTGGTATTGGCTGGCAAGAAGCACAAGAAAGTCTCAGTGCTCTGTAACACAAGGACCATGTTTTAATTCACCAGCGATACATTCTGCATTGAAAAGAAACTAAGGAGAAAAACGAAAACATAAAAGGAGACTCAGGTGTCATTACTTTAATTATTGCTGTCAGAAACTTCACGGGCTTCTCCAATGCAAATGCCATACATAAACATTTATAGCAAAGAGAAAAGTAACAACCTATGCTGGCACGGAAATCCTCTCCTCCAAAGACAACTGCATCCAAATGAAAGCCAGCCTGGGATCCTGCTCTCAGTGCTTCTTCACAGACAGCCTTCAAATGAGAACAGAGTATTAATGTGTACAGAAATGCAGGATGCGGAAAGACTACAGAGGACATTACAGCAACTCAGCATTACCAAAATCTTTCCAAGAAAATTGCTCCTATTAAGCAAGGCCACTGCAGATGCTCGACAATGCACAGTGCTTTAAAATGACTCAGCATAAGAGAAAAAGTATTTTTCTTTCCCTAAGCACCTATATCCCCAGATTGCAAATACAGGACATCAATAACAGGTTCCCCACCTTCTGGTTTACATTATGCCCCGGGTGTTACTGCGACCACTACTTCAGATATCTGTGTAGCAATATGAAACAAAATTTGTCAAATACTGTGTAAAAACAAACAAAAAGTATTAAATTTGACCAGTTTGACATGCAATATATTGCACAAGAAACAGACATAAAGATCAGAATCTCTTATGAAATAAATAATATGAATGGTTCACAATTATTTTAAGTTCCTTACAGGATAGAAGGATTGCCAATTTAAAAGTCTTCTGCTACATATAACTAAAAATAAGCTAAGGAAGTTAAAAATGCAACAAGTGCTGCAGAAAAGCATTAAAATAAAAGTAAAAAATTTAGCTGCTGTAGCTGTTTCATGAGGAGAGTAATATTGCCATTTTATATTGATGTTTAGATAATATTAGTGTCTTTTAAGGCTCAGGCACATGGAGAAAGACATGTAATTACCAGCTCTACTAATGGGTGTTCTTCTATGGCAGCTGGTGGGACACAAAATTATACTTTAACAGAGTGTGCTTTAAAAAGCAACTCTCCTGCCAGCATCAGCAACTGCAACATTAAACCTCCACTATAAAATACTGTAGGTGAAGAAAAACCTCAATGGTTTAAAATATGATCTAATTCTGTGTTTGCACACTGGACAGGAGCGTGTCCGTTTGGTTACTGCTTTATTATGCTCCCAGATAGGTTAGTGTGTGCTGTAAGATAAATGGCTGTATTAAATGATCAGGCTGCCTGTGAGGTACTTCTGATCTGTGTGTCCTCAGCTGGTCTGAAACTTTTCCCTTAGAGCTTGGGAGGGGAATGCAGAGTTCCTTGTGCATGCACAAGTTCTTCCGTTTCATTACCACGCTGCCTTGCCTTTCTGAAAAACCTGGACTCGATAGTAAGGGTTGGGGAGTGATTTATATTAAAATGAAATTTATAAATCAGATTTGATCTAAAATTACCCTAAAAAATTAGCATGTTCATCAGATATTTTCAAAGTTAATTCTACTTCTAATCTTAGCATTAAACACTCCATCATACACACAAAGAAACAGTAACATGGAATTTGGTTGTAATGCTATTAGTAGAAACCATTATAAAGATTGAAGTTTAGCAATAGTGAAAGGATGATTAACTCTTATTTCAAATTAAGTGTATACAAAAGTTGAGTCTGACAGCAACTAAATAGCCATGTGTACTGCAAAACTGCGTATTCCAAATCTTTGGAGAGGCCCATTTCCACTCCAAGCGCATTCAAAACAATAATACGAATGAAGAGAGGTTTTGTTATTTGGTGTGGACTGTCTGGAACTGTTCTGTCACTGGAATATTTTGAATTTATGAAGGCCTTTGCAATACAAACATCAGAGTTCAACATGCAAATGTTTTTGGGGATTGAACAATATGTTTTGTATTTTTTAACCTCTTTTCCTTGGTGAAATCAGGGAGAGACTGAGGAGTATTCTGCTTATCCTAGTTTGCTGAGATGGCTAAATATGAACACTTCAAGACTTTCTTACCTTAAAATTCAGCAAGCCCATTGCAGTTTCCACAAAGGGGATAAAATTCATTGGTTCTACAAGTGTTCGGCCTTTTAGGTGATGTAAGAATTTGTCTGAAAACTAAAACTAGAGAGAATGAGCTCTCAGAGGGAAAAAAAAGAACAGTCTACATGTATATACAACATGGCAAATATTCACCTGACTGTAACAAACACCCCTCCCCACCCCAAAACCTGATAATTAAAAAAATTAAAACAGCTTTTAACAAGGCCTGTGATTTGAAACTGCAGCATTCCCATACATTTCTAAATTTGGAGACCGGTTTGCAAGGAAAAAAAAAAAAATCCAAGCTTAGCACCTCTCACCCTGGCTTAGTGAAATGCAAATCCGTGGGCTCTGGAAAACAATGAAGTGCTGCTGTACCTGAGGTCCGGTTTTGTTTCAGGTCCAGCACTGCCATCACTGGAAGCTCTCCCCAGCCTTCTAAGTGGCATCCGTATTATTCATTACGGCACCGTTACCCTTTTGTTCAATAGGCTTTTCTTCATAATTTTTTAGCTTACCTAGGAAGGCCTTAAAAAGGAAGTTTAATTCTTTGAAGACCAAAGCTTGCCAATTTTTTCCATGAGACCAGTTCACAGCTAGCTCTGAGCTGCCAGTGGGGTAGCCCAAATTCCAAAATCTATCATCTGGAAACATACAAAAGCTCTTGCACAGATTTTTCCCCTTTCAAAAGGGAAAAAAAAAAAAAAAAAAAAGAGGGGGAAAAACCTTCAGCCCTATATTGTAAATGTATTATGTCTGTCCAGATCGAGTAATTTGCGTGAAGATAAACATATTGCAGGTACTGCAAAAATGTTAGTAAATAAAGACAAAAATCACATATGCATATATTTTAAATTTAAGGAATATTCGACTATTAATGGATATCAAAGGAAAGGGAATTTTAATCATCTCTCCATTCAGTCTCAGTTGGGTAAATCATATCTAAGAGATTTGCATAAATATAAACCATCAAAGACTTTTCATCTTCAAAGGGGGTTTCAAGACCCTATAAGCTTTGTACTGTAATCATCGCAGGTCACAACCCTGCAGGAATAAGGCTGCTATGGCAACATAAAAAACTAATGCTTAAGGCTTAGCATAATATTCTGACTAATAGAAAGGAAACTCATTTTAAAAGCTGGCAGCCTATTTACCAGAAGCTGGATTAGAGGTGTTATTTCCCCTTTTAGCTTCCCCCCACCACCCCTCCCCAAAAGAAGGAAAATCTAATCACCCAGATCTTGAAAAAAAAAAAGCTTTCCAGCAATTTGCAGTAACTTTACAATTAGGCCAAAATAAATCACAGCTTTCTCTGATGAAGAATTCTGCCCTCCTATCTCTGCTCTGCATCATCACCGCGGCCCTCTTCGTAACTTTTCTTTAGTGAATTCCACTCAAAAATGTGCAAGGAGAAAAAAAAATTCAATTCACTCTGTACAGTATGGCAGGTTACTACAGTGACAGAAAACAGTAAAGTTCACCCAGGCAAATGCAGAAAATGAGGTAATATAATGGTATCAGCATATATTCTTAAGACTCCTATCTGGTTTTTATTTTTCTGAGAGGAAAAAAAAAAGTAAAAAGTGCTACTGTGTGTATATTTTAGGTGCAAGTTAAAAACCAGAGCTCTCATTTTATTTTAAAATACTTTAAAAGTCACACTCCTGGGATTCTTCCTATCTTTTGTTTTGAAGGTAAGGCCAAAAAAAAGAGCACATTTAATTAAATATTGCCTCCCTTCCGCTCCCTTGTAAAAGATTTGCAATAAGCACCAATACAAAAGGTAACGAGTGGAGAAGTTTCAATTAATTTTTTTTTTTTTTTT
>VZTE01003527.1:299125-407199 GCA_013397775.1 Eulacestoma nigropectus
AAAGGGAAAAAAAAAAAAAAAAGAAGGCGGAGGAAAAAAAAAAACCCACAAAGCTTGGGGAGGGGATGAAGTAGCAAGGCCTCAGCAATTCTTTCAATTCCAGTGCACACCCAATAGTGTGTCGGGAAGAATGCACACTGGTCAGGATTTGTGGGAGAATTGTCCTGCCACAAAGGAGGGAGAGTTACGCTTGTTATAGTCCAATAAGCCATGCCAGTCAAACAAGTACCCACACTAGGGACAAAAGGAAAGCAAGAGATTCTCACACAAAAGAAAACAAGTAAGCCCATCTTTTAGTTGTGCATCAGCCTCCAGGTTTTCTGCTGCACATAAATAAAAATGAAGGGGGAGAGCGGGTGTGCCTGGGGGGAAAGAAACAGCTTCTGGGCGGCTGAGAATCATGCTGGAGTGAATTTTTGGAGGATTGGGAAAAGAAGGCAGCAGCGTTAGGCAGAGTATGTTCTTTGTGTGCAAAGGTTGGGCAAAGGGAGAGGGAAACAAAAGGACAATGAGGCAGAAGCTTCTGGGGCTGGCTTGTTTTCCATGATGGAAATAAAAGTTAGTGAGAGGGAAAGTGGAAGAGGATAAGGGGACAAAGAGCCCCGGTGTCCCATCTCCCTGCAAAACCTACTTGGTGGCAGCAAGGGCTCTGCCATTTTGGTATCATGAATATTCATCACTGACAAGTTACATCTAACACATACATGGCTGTAAACCCTGAGAGGTGTACTCTGGTTAATTTAATTACCCGTTGGTGGAAGGGGATGGTGAACCTTCCATGGCGAGTGGTGAAGGCCGAAGGGGCAGCGCCACAGAACGGACGAGGCCTGTCACATACCCGGCGTATGGGGCTGTGCTCCATTGTGTGCCAGGCCCATCTTAATGGTTTGATCAAGGTTAGATGCTGAGATTAAAATAGATCCTAATACGTCTGCCTGCCTTTCATCACAGCTTGCATGCATGCTAGTTGCTCAGCCAGCGGTTTGCAAAAATATAAAGTGAATAATTAAGCATTATTCCTTTACTGGCATGTTACAGCAATAGTGGTATATCCAAACAAGCATCCCTCTTTTTTGACAATTAAAACAATTATAGCATAATTAGGCCTATTTCAAAGTTTTCTTAAGTAATTTGACATGCCAACCATTTACATTTCAGGTTTTTATTGGCTGAAAAGTCAATTGTGAAACACAAACACACCTGTCAGCAATTAAAAAGGAAGAAGTAGAGAACTGTTCAGGAAATAATATCTGTGCTAATTAAAAACACTAGTTAAAAGCTTCCTGTTTGTTCCTCCAGTTGCCCCAAGGAGTGACCTTCCCCCCAAATCATTTTTTCGTATGTTGCTAACATGGTTTCCCATCTCCTGCTTCCAATGCACGTAACTAAGGCTCTTGGACAGAGAGTAATTTTGCTTGTTGGGGTAGTTAGAGAAGAGCCGAGCACTTACCCTTCTATTTTTGATAATATATTCTGACAGCAATATTGGTTCTTTGTCAGCCTTGGGAGAAATACGCCTGGTTTTCTTTATAAATGTGTTCCATATATGCTTTTTACACAGCACATCACACACACATTTAAGTGGATGCACTTCCCAATTACCTCAGCCAAGCAACAACATCATTTGCAGCCTTCCTCTTAACTCACAGTCATTCACTTGGTCCAACAGCTTCAGTCAAAAGCTACTGTGTTGCTGGTACTCACCCATCTTATTTCCTCAACATTTTCAACCTTTGGAAGCATCATGCTTGAAGGAAGGGTCTTGGACTGCAAAAGCACCTCTAGATCTTCTTCTGCAAGGCCGCTGGACACAGAGTTTATCCTGACACACTTTTCCGCATGGCCAAAGTCAAACTCTTCAAGGGTTTTCAAGATGGTCAGTCTTGCTTCGCTCTACAATATATATGAGTGCAGATGCACAGGAAAAGAAAGAGAAAGAATATTTTCTATTGACAGAAAAATGCACTGAGAAGAAAACTTGTTGAAATGACATGGGGGAAAAGCTAGACGGCTAGTGGCGTCCTCAAAATGTCTGTCACTCTTGGACTTTATAGAAGCAGTCATCACCAGAACCTCACAATTTTACCTTGCTTTTAATGTTTCTTCATAACTGGTAAATTCCATGCATGAGGTTTCTACCACTTGCAGAAAACAAGACTTTTGTGTCTGCTAGTGCTGAACATGTGTAACACAAATCTTTACACTAACATAATGTGTCTCACTAACTGTCGTCTCAAAAATGACACGTTCTTAAATTTACATTAAAAAATTCATTTTTGTAGTTTAGCTCTATATTGCCTGAACGTCAAAAAACACAGATGTACATATACTTCTTTGGCTTTCCTTTACTCCATGTATTCAAAGCGCATTAAAGGCAGTAATAGAGTTCACAGCTTGCATATAAAAACAACACTGAAATAACTCTGATTTTTCTTAGACCACATAAACGGGTATTCTGTTGGCACAAAATAAAATCTCCAAAGACACGCGCTTCCCCTGGTCGTTTGCTATCTTTGTGAATATGAATTTACAAATCTGTTTAATAGTTGCTTTGCATGAAGAATACTGGCATGCTTTTCTGAAATGAAAAGCATTTCTTGGCCTGGAGAAGGGGGTAGGGGCTGAAGGAAGGTGCTGGGCTCCCTGCTTCCTGCCAACTGAAGTTTCAACCTCAAATTCCTTCCACTCACCAACAGCCCCTAACAAATTCTCATTGTCAAAATGCACACTTATCAAAAGTCATTTCATTTGTGAAGAGTTTTTATGGGGCTAATAAAACTTTAAAGCTCCTGACTCATGGAGGCTCAGGAATGACTTTAACAATATGCAGTTGCTGAATAGAGATGCTTTTCAAGAAAACAGGCAAACTCAAGGGGAAAAAACAACAACAAAAAATCACCGAAGTTAATATCCAGGCTAATACAAATCAGCAAGAGAGCACATGACAGTAGATTTAAACCAGACGGATGCAAACCTCTGCCGGCAAGAGGGGCAGAGGTGGTTTCCCAATGTGGTCTGAGTTAAACAGTGTGAGGGAACAGTAGCTTACAGTTGTCAGGACCGATGAGAACAGGGTCTCCCAGACCAGTTTAAGACAGCTCTGCAGTGTACTGATTTACAGGGCTGGGACCCCTGATAATTAGGGTAAGTTTAGAGAAAAGCAATTGGTGGCTCTAACTGGTTAAAACGAAGGAATAATGAAGCAGAAAGTTAATGAAATCTGAAGCGAACAGCCTTCAGCTTGGGGCTACTAGCTGTGCTTCTCCAAAGGTTGGGAGCATATGCCCATTAATCGGACAGACGGGAACAAGGCACCCATGTAGGTATCCCTGGGTTGCGATCAAGGGGCACGTTCAGAGGTAATCTCTGGAAAATGCAACCCAAAACATTCGAACTGCTGTGAATGGATTCTGTCTGGGGCCATTAGGAAAGCCACATAAAGATGCACGCCGTTTAGTACAAACATGTCCAGCTGAAGACAGCTCCAGCGCATGGCTGTCTGAAATGGTTCTTCCAAATTAGGTAAACCAAACCTTATGATGCCAATACCGGGAAATACAAATCCCCTATGTTTTCCTTCTCCGACCTGGGCTAATGGGTTTCTAGGACTGGGCTGAAAGTTTCTGGATATGATGCAGAAGGGTAGCTTAAAAACACACTCCAAACCAATTTATGCTTTTAATTAAAGTCAGATTATCACAGTTTCAGCACACACCGATCCAATTTGCAAAAGAGAGATCTCCCCAAAGTATCCTGTAAGGCAGCATCCAATTCCAACTGAAGGCACATCTCTAGCAGACTTGCAGCTTAATACGTTATAATTTTTTTCAGAATATAATAATGAGCACTAGGCCATCTCGTATCTATTTTTTTCCTCAGTCTGCAAACTCCCTTCCCAAAAAAGACAGATCGCGTCTTTCTAGGTATATTTCCATACAAAACACTTATTAACAGGCTGTTGCTGTTATCAATTTACATAAACTAAATGTGCAGCCCTCTGGTACGTATCCCAAAAATAACCAACAACTTCACTGAATTTATACCAACCAACAAACATGGGGAGGGGGTTGTTGTTTTTTCCCATATTTTAATAGAAAATATGTTGCTATGTTAGTTAACACACCCATGCCATCTGTTGGGTTGAGAACTGATGCATTTTCTTAGAACCGCTATGTCTTAGATCTGTCTGCCTAGATACCCCAGGAATGGAAACGTTTCCTTTCCATGATATAATACTTCTAGTCACTATAGTTTCCACAGCAAGAATCAATTTATGTTTTTAATTGTGGAACAAACTGATGGGACCTGGCTGCCAAAGCCAGAGCTTGTGAGGGGGCTGACTCAGTGCCTACCCTTCCTACCATGGAGGAAATCCAACTGATGTTAGTAGGGAGCATCAGGTCTCCATAAAGGTTTCCAATGAAATATTTCATGAGTAAATAAAAAAATATATACTAAAGCCTTTGACTAAATGTACTAAAAACATGGAAGAAACGGAGAGACCTGTCTGCCTCATTACACAGGGAAATGTAGATGTTATTCTTATTGTAGGATTCATGCAAAAGCTAAAGGTCCAAGCTAGGTAAACTACTTCAGCATTATAACAGAGAAAAAAGCAGTCCTTGATACAATAATATCTTTACTGCCAAGAATGGAAAAACTAGAATTTTTAAGGAATGGTGAGAAAAATATTTGCCCTGTTCTTCACATGAGAACTACAACATCAGATAATACTTTGTCATGAAAGAATAGCTGATAAAGAAACAAACCCAGTCATTAAGCAGAACATTTCATGCCCAGGTAGCTTGGGATGGTCCTATCCTCCTTGGGTCCCATGTGAGTTGGGTTCTTCATCAAACTGAACACGAGAGTAAGAAAACAGAGAGCTTCATGGTAAATAGCGATACTATTAAAGTACGCTAAATTTGCAACTTGTGCTGGAAAGCTCACTGAGGAAAAAAAAAAGGTTGGTCAGGGTGGCTACTTTAGCACCCCTTCTGTTTGACTCTGAGGAGGAGACAGGAAGAGGTTCATTACCACGTACAGCTACGCCAACTGGTGAAGATAAAGGTTTCAGTGACGCAGCATTGCTGACAAATCCATTGCTACTCCAACACACAGACGCTGAAATTAAAAACGGGAATATGTGTATTGCTGGCTCGACTGGCACCCATTAAACCTAATAACTAACCATCCTCATGAGTTTCTAGCTCTGAATTATCAAATCTGCAAAGAAAACAACATCCGTCCACTTTTACACTCCAGTGGAAGGGGTGGTCCCTCGCGGCAGGGCTGCGCAGTCTCGCCATCTGGAGAATAAATCGAGTGTGAAGTACAGTATAGTTTGGGACCAAGCTCCGTGGCGGCAGCCCAGCAGTTAGTTCATTAGTCCCAAACTTGCGGGGATTAGTGTGGTATCAGCTCTACTGTTGGATGGGATCAGGCAGGCAAAGCGCGAGGCTCAAGGAAGGGGGTGGCGGCAAAGAAGGAGCCCCTTGGGCTTGTTGGTAAAACCACACAGTATAAGTGCACCTAAATAGGTGCTTTTGGTAACCGTATTTGGAAGCAGCTTCCCATCATCTGAATCAGTACCATTCAATTTTTCCTTTTTCTCACCTTTTATTTCCTTTGCATTTTATGTCAAAACATAGAAATTTCCACTTCAGAACAGAAAAGCCACAGAACTGGAAGAAAGAATGCCACAGAACTGGAAGCTCAGCCACCCACTTACCTTGGACACACTGTTAATACAGCAAAAATGAAGCAAAGATGATCAGATTAACAGCAGACGGAAAAATTACATTTTCTTCTTTCTTTTCAAACTGGTACAATTCCTTACAAACCTGCTTTTCAGCACTGTGATTTCCAGACCTACCTGATTTTGAGGACAAAATCTCTGTTTTGCTTTTTTTTTCTAAAGACCTCCAGGCCTTAATGTAAAGATAGTGCTCATACTTAAATATATGTTTATATAGATCTCATCCTGTTAATATCTTCTGGTAACGATTCTTCATATGGACATGTAAATATATGATGCACTAAAATGGCAGGCCAGAATCTATCATCCTCAATGCCATAATAAGTTGGCATGTTTCAAATGGGAAAGGAAAAATTAATTACTATAATCACAATTCAAGGTCTTTTTTTTGTGACAGGTCTGACATGGTAAAAACATACAATTATGTGTTAATGTTAATTCCTTGAAGTGGTTTGTTTACAGAACTTGACGTTGCTGAATCTTTTGTCACTTACATTAGTACATGCCATACGAATGCACCTCTCAAATAAGATTTTGCAGAAGTGCACATATATATTATATACCTATAGTAGCTTTTGTGCAGAATAGAGTTTCTGCAGGGGGAAAGTCTGACATTTTCTGCATGCATAATTCTCCATCAATGAAGTGATGCCATACAGAATCATGGCATACAAATGCCATTTAGTTTCAAATTCATGAATGGGATTGGCAAGAGAAAAGACATATTACATTTGTTTTTAAGGAAACAAAGAGAACTGTAAAGTGGAGCAGAGTGCTTCTGAGAGCAGGAGGTACTTGTCTCGTAAGACTTGCTTTCTCCCTTACACGCATCAGGTACTTGTGAGAATAAATCTTTGAAATGGCAAGTACATATTTCTAGTTAGTCTTGTTAGACTGAAAAACTGCTGTAAAATATGCACAAGGCCTCCAGGAAGTGGTTATTATATATTTTCTCATTGTTACCTGTGAGCAGATAATCAGTTAATGAGTTTTTATAGATTTAACAAATTTTAAAACACATTTTCTTTTGGTTCAACATGGAACACCCCAAACCCACCATGTAACCAATCCTAAAGGAAAGAAGGAGCAGGAGTGGGGACGAAGAGGGAGAATAGAGTCTCCATCACGTATGTTGGTGTGTCTCCTCTGTAGTTCAGGCAAACACATGCTTTAGAGTACTGCAAGACACTGATTTTTCTGCTACTCTTTTCTGAAATCTTCATATTATTTCTTTAATAATTATTCAGTCTTTAATTTTTTTGTTTAATCCCAACCTTTTCACTTGTCTGAAAAAGATTCTTCATGACATCATAATGAGTCATCTAACTGTGCACTTCTAGCATCTGCTGCTTTTCTCTCTGCTCTGCTAATTGTCCTTACACGCAGTACATGTCTAGCAACACTAAAATGATGCAAACGTCAGTAATCAGTGTTGTGAACTAAGCAGCAATTTAATCATGCTCTGCTGAGGAAACCAAATTTCTTTGCCCATTTCTCTAGAAGTTTCATTTAAGGTCTGGGAACACATCAGTGCTCTTATCACCTGTATTTTTAAAAGACAAGATCTCTAAAAGCTGTCTAGGAACAGCTGGGAGTGCTTGCTGCCGTGTAAGCCTAGCAAGCCTCTCCCTCCCTCTACCAGTGTGGACAATGTGGATCCTGAAGATATTAGGTGGGGGTCTATCCAACATCATCAGAGTTGGGCAGTTTCCACATATGGAGGTCAAGTGGCCTGTCCTGAAATGCTGTCAATGTGGAGAACCAGGGAACAAGAGCCTGAGGTTGTCCCAGCCAGCAGCCCAGGACCCAGGGCTCATGAATCCCAATAAGCTTTAGGGGTGCTCAGCTATGTAAGTACTAAATTTCTGCTGTAATGACTGTCCAAGGGCATGTATACGAGTGCAACAGCAAGACATTTTCACAAGTTGTCATCAAGGTATTTTTCTGACTTGCACGTATCTCGGAGAAATTTAAAGAGAGGCCAGTAGGCTACTAGAAGGAACTGGCACATAGAAATATTCACATAATACAAGGACTGAGTATAAATGTGTTAGTAACAAAAATAATACAGCACGGTATGTGTGTGTGTGCACCTGTGTCTGTGTGTACATAAACACAGAGACAGGCCTATACCTTAAGACTATGTGTACAGAAATATTTCAAGAGGTTTTTAATGATAGTAATATATACAGCAGCTTAAATAAGTCAAAGTTTTGTTCATGTAGGTATGCAGCTATTCTTCTGTCTGCCAACTTTTATAAACACTTACAAAAGAGATGTAAAAAACCTTTCAATTAACACAAATCAAGCTAATACTAATTTAAGCTGGCTGCAAGAAGTAGTCTGTTTACTTTTTTCCCTGGCTTTCTGAAGACACTTTTGGTTTTGTGACAGATTAGCACCACAAATGAAAATTCTTTAGAAGCATTAGTGTTAATTAGTCTTCCTGGACAGTCCAAATGAGCTGCTGCATGATGAAATAAGGCCACAAAACATGCAATCTAATATATCAGTTAAAAAAAGGGTAATACTTTTCTTTCATCTGAACTTAACTGCATGTTAATTTTTTATTTAAAAATATTATAGTTTAAGATGTATTTACTTGGCAGTATGTAATAAATAACTATGGAAAATGGGTACATTTAGACTTCTATTTTTTATTTTTACAAGTGCATCTTTTTGTTAATGCTGATAATGAAATACACTGCTGTCTGTCAAAAGTACATCTGCTTTAGTAAACTATCAATCCCTGTTCAGCAGCTGATTTCAGGTGTGATGATTCTAAGTGAGATATGGATCAAATGTTTTAAAGACTGGCAAATTATTGCCTCAATTACTTAATAAATCAATTGAAAAAAAAATACTTAAAGCCAAGAGAGGTGAACAGAGGTTTTCTGGAAAAAACCCAACTGGCCAGAACTTTATGCCTGCTTGTATTGGAGGAACCAGTGTCTGCCCCAAGCTGCTTAATAGCCCCTAGGAACGAGGAAGGCATTAAGAAAAATCAGGTTAGGTGTGCCATGGCATCTTTTATCCTTCCTCTTTTCTTAGAAGAAACTTTTCCTGGTCTACCTACAGTCTTAATAAAACTAGGTGTTTCAAAGAGAAAGCTTGAAACAACTGTTGTGTTTCTGGTGTTGTGCAAATACTGATTAACAGCTCTTATCTCAGTTTTCATAAAGTGCCTTATCTGCATTGGTGAATTAGCAAATCAATATTCTGTAATGTGATCAAAGCCCCACAGAATGCCCTAAGTCCAGGTGTTTACAGCTCATGTTCACAGTAAAACTGCAATGGTGCAAAAAAGCTCTCAACTCTTCATTTTCAACTTACATGTTAAAGCGAAGTGGTGTCACCTTGTAGATGTGTGTATTTCCATGCAGTGGGGATTCAAGACCAAAACTGGTCACTCAGGTGTCTTACGCTGGGCAAGGCACTCCCAGGAAGTCCTCCCACCAGATGGGTTCTTGAGCCATCTAGAAGAGGACTTCTGAAACCTTCTCATCCCACAGGCATTGTTTTAAAGTAGAAATTACCTCATGTAGTACTGTATATGCCCTTGTGGGACCATGCCATTCATACCAATTTCCATGTACAGGCTCTCTGAGAAAATCTACACCACTGGTTTAACTTAGCTCCCAGCTTCACCTGAAGGTCTTGGGTCCCAGCTACCCACAAGGCATAACTGCTCACATACATCCAGACTCTCCTTTGGGGGCCTGAATAATCTATTTCCTCCAAACCACAACACAGGTGTGGTTTCAGAGATAGATCTCTCCAGGCATCATGCCCGAAGAGTGTTTTGGGCAGGACTGCACCAAGTTCAGCTGCCCCTACTCTGCTCCAGCAAAGTCTGTGTCCCTTCAAACACTCACATGAACCATCTTGCTGTACCCCAGGGTGTACAGCACATCCTCAGCTGAAGTTTAAAAACCTCATAGTGGTATGCCACCCTGTTCATAAGCTGGAAATCAAGAAAACCACCCCAAACCAACCATACTACAGACCTAACTACTCTATCAAAACCCCATGAGGAGACACAGGGCACCCATGTGCTACTAATCCATCACTGCACTTAATCTGCCCTAGAGATGTGCCCCTACGCTACGTGGGCACAAGCCTCTCTGCCACACTAGGTGAGGGCAGCAGGGATCTCTCCTTGGATCACATGCATTTAGCATTGTGGAAGTAGCCTGTAATTGCAGTAATTACTTTCATGGGAGAATCATGTTAGGAGATGTTGAACAAAGGAAACTTTGATCTAACAAGCTTTGCACTAAATTGACACAACTCTTGCCTTCCTGCAAAACAAACTTGTTTTATACTTGTATTTCTCAGCCAGTGTTCACCTTAACAAAGACCCACCTCATTAAGCTGGATTTTGCCAGAAATCCTTCTTCTTTCTCTACCAGAAGAAGGGCTTCCTTTTGATAGAAATCCCACATGGATGGGTGACTGGGGTGAATCAAGGAACCCAACAATCCCACTTCACCCCAAATGCAGGTTTTAGCACATCCTGCAGGCAACATTTTCTCAGATGCTCCATATGATGAGGCAAAGCTCACTACACCTTCTGGCAGAGTCCCTGAAGGATGGGCAGCAGTACAAAAGCAGTTGCCCTCCCTTCTTTCCACCCCCACACCCCAGGAGTGGGAGAGGGGAAACAGCACCAGAATGCCATGTCCCATGTGTCCCCGCATTGGCAATGACTAGCTGAGGCAGAGACTGATCCCTGATACAAAATAAAATTATTAAA
Source organism: Eulacestoma nigropectus (assembly GCA_013397775.1). Classification (NCBI taxonomy): domain Eukaryota; kingdom Metazoa; phylum Chordata; class Aves; order Passeriformes; genus Eulacestoma; species Eulacestoma nigropectus. The sequence continues at coordinate 309,640 of VZTE01003527.1, forward strand.
AATAAACTCCATGACTCATGTATTCATGGCAAGGAGTAGGAACCTTTTAGAAATGAATTCACTTGTGTTCTGTGGTCTAAACAAAACCTGACAATGTGAATTTTGCCCTGCCTAGATCTGTGATTGGTGTCAAAGGAACTGAGATTTTTCTCCTGTTTGAAAGTGAGACCTGAGAAGGTGGCTGTTTTCCAGGTCAGATCTCACCCGTGTCAATCCTACAGTTGTAGGGTGGTATTTGTACATCACTGATAGATGTATTGTACTGGTACAATACACTACACACCTTAATAGGCATGGAGAGAATTGTTTACTGGTATTCTTCAAAACCTCATTAAGTTCCACATTTTGATATTCCTGACTGCAGTGGAAATCAGGAACTTGTGACATTTCTTTCTCTAAGCTTTTCTTCAACTTACTTTCGTGATGAAATAAAATATTTTTAAATGCTAGGCTGACTGAGGAGGTGCTCCTCAGTGGGGCTTCTGGAATATCTCTGAGGCTGAAAGTAAAGTTGGTGCATATTTCCCAATTAAATGAACCAATATATGATTATTTCTGCAAGATCTAAGCAGTTCCTGACCTCTTCCACTTATTCCCACTCCATGCCCCACTATTTCTTTATGCAAGCATTTCCAATCAACTGTTTCTTGAGCCAAGATGTAAACTGGATCACTGAAGCAATCCCATTAGAGAAACTCAGGTTTTTCTGTATGGGAGAGTAGGATTTTGTTTTTTACCCCAGCCCGTTTAATCAGTCCTGTTTACAGCCTGGCCAAACAAACAATTGCACCACTGCAAGCAAGGGCATGGCAAAGGATGAAAATAAGCAGCTAGGAAGGGCAACATGGAAAAAGGAACTTCTTGAGCTGATTTTGTTTTCCTTTCCACCAGAGCCCAGCCAGCTAAGCACCCACTATTTCACCTAGTTTGTGCCAATGCGGAGAGTAGTAGGTAGGATTCAAGCAAATGCCTGCATCCCTTAACAGCCCTCACTACAAACCCCCATGCTTGCATCATATATATTTCCCCATAAAATTACCTCAGCATAACCAACAGCGGCATCTGGAAGCAGAGCACCTTGTTAAATCATTGATTACTTGACTAACAAAACTTTTGCCTTCATTTATGTGGTTCCCTTCATAACATTTTTCCAGGCCTGAATATGCAAGGCTCCTTCACCTATGCTTTTGTCACCTGCTCTTGCATCTGTCCAAATCTGACATGAATTTCGTTCACTTCAAGCACATTGTCAGGGTTTGAGTTCAAATTCTTTACACATGGCTTATCAGGAATTTTCTCTCACTTTCTGGACAATGACTCCACCAAATGCAGTGTAAGTAAAAGACTAATAAGAAGATGGGTTCAGCTTTGGACCATTTCTGAAAACATACAATAAATGCTGGGGTCAGCCTGGACTTTGTACTAATTTAACTACTTCAGATTTAGCTGACACCAATAACAGTAAGTTGATGCAAAGCTCTGGCATGAAGCCATTTGCTAAAATGTTACTAGCAATAGAATTTATTCTCCTGTGTGAATAAAATTCATGGTCAATCAGGATTTTACAGCAATATAACTGCATTAATACAGTACTGCTGCTTTGTTTATCTTATATTAATTTTAAACCAACAGTGATAAAATAGAATTCAGTGTTTACAAGTTTGACACCCATTAAACTGCCTTTTTTACTCACTTTCTTTTCCTCTTGTATTTCTGCCCAACTTGCTTTATTGTTGTGTAACTGTCTGAATAAAGTATGTATTTTGCAACTTTTTTTGCCCTTTTACTTGATATGACTCTCCTTCTTGATCTGAATGAAGGACTGCCAAAAGAGATTAGCGAAAATATGTTCTACTTAGCTAAAAAATATCTTTTTTGGGAAACTGTTCTGCTTTACTTGCTAAACCTGTTTATATTTTTTGATTGCCCCAGTAATAATGGATTTTGTATTGAGAACAGAAGGTAGTTTTCCTCCCGAAGTGCTCAGAGACATTTTCTCCAGCCAGAATCCCCACTTCCATCACCTGCATCAGGTGCAGGTTAACCCTGGTGGGACTCAGGTGATACTCCCTTCCCTTTTCTTGGCAGTGGCTTCTCCCTATGCTGCCAGCCTGCCACCAAGCATTGTGTCTGTTTGGCAGCCACCCCTGCAACCTCCGGAAGCTCCCTGGCTCCATTTTCTCATTCCAGCTGGGCACTGAGGCACTGTCCCTGCCAGTGTGTTCGCAGTGCTTGTGCTGGTGTGTGGTTATGCTGCTGGATACAGAAGGTCGTTCGTGTCCTTTCCTGGTTAAAGTGTCTTTGCTTTTGCTTACAATGGGGCTGTAGCCAACACAGTCCAAAGTGGTCCTAGCAGTTACTCTGCATCTAGAGAACTTCACTTACTTCCTGAGGCAAAACACACAGTGGCATTAATGCTCTTTGGCTTTATCTGTTGGCAAGTTCCCTACCTATTTCTCTCCCCACTCTGATTTGGCAAGCAATCAATATACTTCTTAGGAAGTCTCCTCTTTAGAGGCAGTTTCTGCAGCACAGGTGCAGGAACAAATCCTTCTTGAACCCACTAGACCACTCCAATATCTGAGGGTGCTGTACCAGGTACAACAGTACCAGAAAACTATTGTAAAGTTTGTATCTTACCAAAGCCTCTTTCTTTCCTGGTTCGTCATTTGATCTATCACCTTCTCCACTGGGCTTCAGATGAAGTCAAAGAATCACAGGATTGCTGAGGCTGGAAGGGACCTCTGGGGGTCATTAGTCCAATGCCCCTGCTAAAGCAGGGACACCCAGAGCTGCTCTCCTGGGACCATGTCCAGATAGCTTTTGAATATCTCCAAGGATGGAGACTCATAGCCGCTGGGAAACCTGCCAGTGGTCAGTCACTGACACAGTGAAAAAGTGTTCTGATGTTCAGAGGGAACCTCCCACGTTTCAGGTTGTGCTCATTGCCTCCAGTCCTGTCACAGGGCAGCACCAAGCAGAGCCTGGCTCTGCCCTCTTTACACTCCCCTGCAGGTATTTATATACATTGATGGGATCTCCCTGAGCTGAACAGTCCCAGCTCTAAGCCTCTCCTCAGATGGGAGATACTCCAGTTCCTTCAGCGTTTTTGGAGGCCATTCCTGAGGTCTCTCCAGTATATCCAGGGCTCTTGTGTACTGAGACCTCTGGCATTATCTTCCAAATGATTTGCAAAGTTTAGAAGTCCTCTCTGCTATTTGTCAGACATCTTTGAGCATATTAAAACTGTCTCCTTACTTTTTATTTTTGGAAAATGTTAAGGTCTAAGTAAAAAAAATTACTAGTATTCAGCACTCCATTTTATTGATTAATATTATTGTTTTTAAAATTCTCATGTCCCTTCATGCTCTAAGTACCACCTTTTCCAATACAATTCTCATTTCCAACTAAGCGATTTGATCTTTGCTTTAAGATAATTTTTCATCTGTTGCTTATTTGGCTTTATTTCTTCTTGACCACGTTTCACAGCTTCAGATTCTGTGTTGGCAGTTTCTTGGCCAGTTTTCCTTTCCTGTTGACCAGATATAATCTCTGCCAGTATGGATGCTAAGTCCTCTGTTGCTGGCCAAGCAAGAATCAATCATGCTGGATCTTACTAATATAAATTTACACTTAATAGAAATGTAATCCTCTTGGGAATTAACATCTGCCCTAACACAAACTTTGCTTATGAATGCTTATGAATATGAATTAATTATTCTAGCCCACTTATATGCATGTTTGTAAATAGACAGCTATTAGGACAATTAAAATAGCAAGATGAGTAGCAAAATGGCTTCAGTCTAACAGCTATATAAATATGTATATTTAAGAATACTACTTCTGCCTGTGTTTCTCAGGACAGGCCGTTGTTCGACTCCATACGCATGTGGACCTACTTTCCAGCTATTCTTGTTTCACATCTATATTGCAGAATCACTGCAGAGCCACAGGCAGGATGAACCCCATTGTCCTCTAGACCATTCAAGCTTAGCACAAATGCACGATCTAGCGATGAGAGCTTTCACGCAGCCAATTCTGCGTGCCCAGAAGTTCAGCTCAGCTTTTTCATCCTGAACAATGGGGAAGCAAGGGGAATAGCCTAATATTTTATCCTCTGTTTTGCCTACGTAGTCTTTGTCCACCAGTGTTTTGTGGCATTAAAGGTGAACCTCTTTCATGCAATAGCTTTCAAAAAGCCTTCCTCCTCTAGACAAGGCAATGATGAGTTAGAGTCACTGTTTGCCGTTATCCTGGTCTGCTTTTCAAATGAAGATGCTTTTTCTATCATCTAAATAACTCGTTCTGCTCCTTCCATGTCTTCCCACACCATGGCATACAATCTCTGGGTTAAATACAGGACAAAATTCTGAAAATTTGGTTTTTTGCTGTCCTGTCTCCTAGGCATCCCCCCTGCTCCCTTCAAGCTTTGCTTGTACTTTTTTCACTGCTCGTAGTCAAACAAGTTATTGAAATGTTTTTGTTTGTTTTTTGCTGTTTCCCTCCCTCACCTTCAGTCGATGTTTGTAAAGCATTTAACACTACACCAGGCGGGTTAATTTACTGCACTGGTAAAACAGGCTATTTGGAGTGTCTTGCAACACTGACATGTTTTCAGCTTGAAAATCAGATGTCTCCATCCCAAAGGAAAGAATTCTTGCCAAAGCTTTGTTTATATCGATGCCAGGTGCAATCTGGCCCTACAGTGGTAATGACATATGAACACTAAACAGTTTGTAAAAAAAATACTTCAAAATGAAATCTGAATCCTGTCTATAAAGACCCAGGTAAAGGTCTTACTAGGAATTTGCCTGGTGTAGAAAAGTATCTCTTTGTAGAAACATTAATTTGGCTTCTGGGCTCCCTTTAGTGTTATTAGTGGCCTCTGATTTCAGTTTTTTCATTACAGTTTGTTTTTCTTTTGCTTCTGGTAGAGTTTTCAAAGCCAGAGGTTTATTGTGTAAAAATATTTTAACAAAAATTACTGTAATTACTGTATTTAGTATTTTATTTTGTACATGGCTTTTGCAGGTACAATTAGCAAAATAAACCTTTTCTTTTTTTGCCTCACAGAGAGCAACCCTGACCCGGTGAAAATTAGAAATACTGCAATGCAAAGCATACTGCAGCACCTCTTGAAAGGGAATTGCCAGAATTTAATTGCATCCTCCTCTTCTTAAACAAGTTCAAAATAGGCTTTCATACCTAGAGGCAATTTTTTGGTTACTGGTTAAGTTAAACCTGTGTAAGAGTCCTGACCCTTAGATGAAGTAACTCCCTGTCCATAGTGTGAAAGCATCAGAAACCCTGGTAGGCTGCAAATTGCGTATGTTTGTCTGATCTCTGTGATGGTCACATCCTTTGCAAACTTACGGTCGGATAAAACCGTGGAAAGCAGAGGTGGGTAGACACACTGAGAGGTTTCTAAAATGTGCCCAGATTTTGTTTGCAAATCTGTACTAAACTGGCACTCCCACTAAATCAGCGGCCGTTTAAATGAAGATCTGGCCCTAAAGAATCAAGGACATTTATGCAGTGATCATATTCTTCTCTCTTCAGAGGGTCAGCATTAAAACCAAATGCTCATTGCCGCTGTCAGTAAAGGTGCTGCTGTAAGGAAGGTGCCCAGTGTGATCTACATATCCTATAGGCATAGAGCAAATCACTTCCTCAAAGAGTAAACCAAACAAAAGCCAGAGAACAACAGCAATAAGAGACTATTTGACAAAAAGCTATTCATGTGCAGAACCCATTACCTCACCACATACCTAAGCGTGAGGCAGTGGCTTTGGGTTTTGTCTTAAGAAGAACGCTGAGGGAAATTTTCAGGATGCTTTCCCGTGTGTTTGAAGTAAAATCAGGAGATTAGTATGCCTTTAAAATGAGAGATAAGCCTCTTAATACTTTAACTCAAACTTCACAAATCATGATTTTTGAATCAGTGCCTCAGCAGTAAAGGAAAGACTCAGATTTGCAGATGGCAAGTTGCTTGCTGCAATCTGAGAGGGTCTATACTATAATGGCAAAAAATATGACTATATACACTTTCTTCCTCTGTCCATCTGCCACTGTTATAGTCTAGTATGGGGGTGATTTTATTTAAATTTGGACTGTTTGCAGGCTGATTTCTCATTTCTGCAATCATTAGGTTTGTCACAAAAAGAGTAAATAGGTTTTTTTTTTAAAGAAGCCCAACTGCTGCCTTGGTGCTGTGCAACTTAAATAGTGAAATCATTGCTGTAGACTTCCACAGAAGAAATCTGCATACATCTGCTGCTGGTCTGCATGGTATCTCATCCAGTGACTGTGTATGTATATATATACATGGAGGGAATCTTTGGGAATCTTCTCAATTCTTGCAAGTATTTTCTGAAATGGAAGATGCAGAATCTTCTGGTGATAATGACCAGACAAACCAAGAATAACAGAAGAGAAATACATTAATAATAGAAAATGAGTAATGCAAATAGATATTTAATTTATTAATATTTAAAGGTCATAGGAAGAGTCATCTTGTTTTACTCACTTATTATTCTCCTTCATCCAGGGAAATTACACAGTAGCTGCCCTGCGAGCTAGCTCCCCCCACACTCATAAGAAAAAATGTCAATGGACAGAGGTATGTATTTATCAAGACACAGACACATTGAAAAGCTGTCAGGAACCATGACTCCAAACATCAGATAATTCACATTTCCCCTTGCTCAAGACTTGCCACGAACAGGACATAGAGATGGATTTTTGTTGGCTTGTTTTTCAGAGGGAGTGGATTTGCTTAGAAAAAGCCTTTGTGCTTTTTGCTGTCAGACCCTCATCATTGCAGGGACCACTTGGTGGCTCTGCCTCCTGGAGTGGTGGTCTTCATGGACAAATCCCTCCAGCCCAGACTGGTCCCCTGTGCTTTCCTCGTGCCCTTGGCTCCCAGTAGCACTGGTGCACCATGGCGGTGTCCCTGGGGCTCTGCAGAGTCACTCCCCAGCACATCCTGCTCCCCAGAAGGCAAGCTGGTGACTGCAGGAAACAAAAGCAGCTGTCTAAAGCTGCCAGCTCTGCCAGGCTGATGGCAAAGGAATTGCATCAAATAAGAGAAATTGGCTCCTTGACATGTTATGTTTTTAAAGCAGCCTGTGATGTTACAGGGTAAGTTGTTTTAGGGCTTGTAGGTCATTAGTTCAGGGGATCTAAAAAAATAATATCTGAAGAGAGACTTCTAAAGGATTCACTTTAAATAGCTTATTCTGTGACAATGAAAAACTATCTAACTAAAATTATTGCAGAACACTGATTCCCATCTCTTTTGCTCTGCAGAAGAAGGGTCAATGTGCAAGATGGAAACTCAAGCCCACTGGAAATAATTTGGATCTGTGTTTTTCGCAAGATGGAAGAAAACAAAGCAGTTGCCAACAAGGTTTCATCCTGCTCTGAGTCCCATGGCAACGCCATCAGTGAAGAGGGAAGATGAGTTTGGCCCATTGCTTGGCAGTACCTTGCAAAGTATACACGGAGGTATCAGTCATCTGCTTGGTCTAAATACTAAAGAAATTTAGCTGCCTTTTGGATGGCCCACTTTATATATTTTTTTTACTTTCTTTCTTGTTTTTCCTTTTAAATCTAGAAGAAACTTTGATTTTGTTATAGTTTGAATTCAGTATCTGTCTTCCATTAAGATGGTATTGATATAATATGGCATGCATGTTGTTCTAAAGTCACTGAAAGCAGTGGTAAAGAGCACTGAAGAACATTATTTGCCATGGATCTGAAAATTTATAAACATTAATATATTTGTTTAATATAAGAAAATGAATAGGCAGGACACATTTTGTTGCAAAATTCTGAAATTCGGCTCGTTGTCTAAAGCTGATGTAAAAAATAAATGGGTTTTAAGCTATGTAAAGCTTAAACTATCCAGCATCTTTGTCAATTATCCCATGTCAAGTGGGTATAGAGTAGTGATTGTGATAAGGAGGCTTTTCACATCCGTTTCTACCAGTAGTAACCCAAGACGCAGAGCGGGGTGAAGAACAAGGGTCATATTTATAATCTGGAATGCTGCAAAATGTATCTCTTCAAGTTTTCAGATGAACTGAGATATTTATCTTAACAAGATCTAATTAGACCTAATTTCCATAGCATATCAATTATTTTCCTCATTAGAGTAGCTAATGCCATGTTCAGATATCATGGCAATCAAGCTTGCGATTTCTGGAAAAACTGGTTAGAAGGCTGAGTATTAAGTGTGTTTCCAACTGTGAAATTTATCCTTTTGAGCAATGCCTCCCAGTTTACTCACTTTGTTCCAGGATTCTCTGCAGCATATGGCCACTGGAACCCATTAAATAACACAAAGTAAGACAGGCAGCGATGAGTCAAAAATAGCTGCACTAGTGAATCGCCTTTCAAAATTCTGTCTCTAACAAGAAAAATAATGAAGAATAAGACATGCAATTAGAAGAAATTAAGGTCAATTTTCAAGCCGGGTTGCCTACATGGTGGTTTTGAAATCCACGTTAGGCACCTCAAATAAAAGCAGTCTGATTGAACACCTGCAGCTCTTGGCAATGCACTTGTGCATATAAGGCAGCCAGGCAATTCTTGCACTCAGAGTCTCTACCTTTTGATTTTATTTTCCCCAGTTCCTAAACCTCCTAAAACTCTGGGTCCTAACCACTAGGTTTAACATGTTCCTTTTTCCTGCTAAGGAAGATACCCAGTGCTTCCAGTGCAGGGCCATATGTGTGCTATATACGTGTTGGACAAGTCCCATTCGCTCAGCATGAGAGTGAAGGCACTTTTTCATTACAGGAGCTTGTCGCATTGTATTTGGCCAAATGCGTTGTCACAATATACTTGGATTCCTTGCATCCAGCCTGAGTCATCTAAAAGTTTGGTGTCTGCTCTGAGGTTTTTTCTAGAGGTTTTGTTACAGAGATCAGTATATCTGGAAGGAGATTTATCTTCTAGAGTGGCTGCCTGAGGCATTGAGATTATTTGTTCTTTGGAGGCACCCAGCTCCCTCAGCTGAATCACCTTCTTCCTAGAGAGCTACAACAGGCAAGCTGAATCTCACCTCAGTGTTTTCGGGGCTGGTGTCTCCTATCCCAGATGAGACACAGCATTTTGCTAACATGGAAGGCTGAGGTAGAGATCTCTGCTGCTATTAGAATATTACACTAGCAGTGGATCTGAGCTAAATGTATGGTTATACTGACATGCTGCATGGCTGAGGGCAGCTTCCATTCACAGCTACACCCTAACCAAACATTTATTTATTTCCTCTCATTTAAAATATGTCTAGTGCTCTGAATGGGTGCACCTTGAATGAGGCACAGGAAACATGCAAGTTTCTGAATAAATGGAATTCTTTACTTGATACATTTTCATAGCATCACAGAATGATTTTGAAGCTTTGTAGTTATTATTATTTGGTTACGTTTGTATCCAACTCCCTTCATTTGCAAATAGAAAAGATGCTTCATCTGGCTGTCCAAATAATATATTCAAACAAAGTATACCAGTGCTCTTCTGACCTGTGTTATGAACAATAAAAAGTTACCTAAGAGTCCAAAGAATGTACATACTGTGTCTGTCCCCTTATACTTAAGCATGTCTATGAATTTAATGGGCATATTCAGGTACTGCGCAGATAGGAATCCAGCCACATTTCTCCTAATTGATTTGAAATTATATGGACAGTAACGGTGCCAGAAGACAATTTAGTTTGCTCTTTCATACTGAGCTGAAGTTGTTTGGTTTTCTTAAAAGAAATAAAACTGATAATTGTCACTACAGTAAGTAAATATGTCTGAATACATGCAGAAAGCAGATCTATTGGGTAAGAAGGTTACAGAATCTCATTTTGTGGTCCATCTGCTCCCTCTTTACTTCCCAAGCCAACAGACACTAATCTGGGATGAAGAAACTGACAGGACATGGGGGAGGAGTAGACGGTCATGATTCCTGCACGTTCCAGCTTTTTGATGTATGTGCTCATGCCATTGTGATATAAGAGAAGGAAAATAACGCAGTGGAGTCAGGAGGACAATTCAAACAATTATGCATTGCAGCAGCATTTTACTGTTCAAGACTTTCTCACATATTCACTGCAATTTACATATTTTTACCACTGAGATCTGAGCACTCAAAATTAATGTTCAAGGGGAAAAAGATGCATTGCTGGAAAAGAATGTTAAGCAGATCATAAGCTGGAATAAACAGTAAAATAATCAGATTGAGTTAAGAAAAGTGTCCAGGGTACTCCTGCTGGATTTTTTTCCTAATTTGCATCTGTGTTGATGGTCTTGGAGAAAATGTGAACATCATCCTAATAAAAATTTCTAGTGGCCATAACATGAAATAAAATCAAAAGCAGTTCAAGAAGATGAGAATTAAATAAAAAAGAGATAAGGATTAAAAAAATTCAAAGCCACAGACCATGAGTGAGAAAGACAAAGCCGAAGTGGCAGTGTGGCTAATGAGGGATGAGAATGAGAGAGGGATGTGCTACATGACTGTGTAGTAATCAAAAAAAGGGCCAATGAAGCTGTATCATGTCACCTCCATCTCTGCACAGCTCAGCAACAACACCACTGCCAGTTTTTCCTTCTAATTCTGGTCACTTTGTCATCAGAAAGACCATATGAATAGAAATAAGATTCTATGGAAGCAAGAAGGAGCAAAGTAAAAAAAAGAGATTAAAAGAGATGAATATATATTGTTTGGTTTAACCATAATCAGGACGCAAGGCATGTATAAATAATTTAAGCATGTGAACACTTCACTGAAAGTGGTAAGTTCTTGAACATAATAAAAGAGAAGCATCACTAGCATTTTGGATAAGTACTGTGAAGAAGTTACAAAAACCAAAGCTATTGTCAGTGGGGAAGTGTGCCTAATGATTAAAGCATGTAATCCAAGATTTAAAAATAATTTCGACCACATGACGTGAAGCATTGATGCAACATAAGGTCCCTCTGCCAGGTGAAGGCTGTTCAAAATTTCTAAAAGCGTAACTTTGGCCCAGATCAGAGGCTGTGGGTGTGCACAAAAATGACTGTACTTCCCTCAAGTAACCATGGATTTCTCATGGATTCCTTCTTATTCCCTTTCCATTCCCACCCCTCCAAAGCCACCTGGTTGTCCCTTGGATGTGGTTACCCTCTCTTATGTGCAGGGCCATGATGATTCATGAGGAGAGTGTCTTAACTTGGATGCTTTTTTTTTCCACTACAGAACACCTGAACTGATTGAATTGCTCTCAAGACCACACCAAGCAGTAGCAGACTGCTGTCGATCACCAGCGTCAGGTCTCTGCTGGTAGCCCCAACCAAACACCAGGATTTGGTCACAGCACTGAATGCACTGGGGTTGTGAGGCAGCAGCCATGCAGGGGCAACCAGGGGGAGCTCAGGACATAGCCAAGCACATGTCACATGGATATTTTAGGGCATTGGAGCAGTAGGCAGTCAAGGGAAAGCTTTGAGCTAAACCTATGACATGGTCAAGGGCAATGACAGAAATCCAAGGTCAGCTGTACAAGAAACTTGCCTGTATCCAAAGAAGGACACAGACAACTGTAATCGCAGCAGGAGGTTCCCTGGAGAAGCCATAAGCCTTTGACTAAGGACAACCCAGTTCTTTCCATAAGAGCTTAATGACCACACCATAGATGGAGAAGAGATGACTAGAGGGAACCTCTCTGAAGATTCGTTTTCCAAAGATAGCCAGAAATTGGCTTGACTTCTATGTGCCTTTGTGTGAAAGCAATGTTTGGAGGGTCTTTTTTTCATGTTTTTCTTCTGGGCATGCTGAGAAGTACTGGGCAAAAGGGTAACTTTTTGCAGCTCCATTCTCACACACATATACACACCTATATAGCTGCCTCAGTCTTCCATATCCCAAATAGCCCTGGCCCTGACACAGGGCCTAAACTTTCCATGGCCTAAGCACTTTCTCTTTATGGGCTGGCTCTCACTAGGATTAACAGCTATGAATGACATGATACTGATTTTGTGAGAGACAGGAATTTTACTCAGCAAAGCCTACATAATTACAGATCTTTCTCTGAACTTCATCTAATGCATCAGGATTTATACAAATCAAACTTGAACTTGAGATAACAAAAGAGATTCTCAGCACAGCAAGCTTTTCCAGACAAACCTGCCCAGAACTCTTCTTTTATGGTTTAATGTACTGCAGGCACAGTATGCAATCACGAAATAAAGATATGCTTGGCATGAGCCAAGATGCTCATTCGTCAGCCTAGAATAGCATGGATCCAAGTCACATCCTCCGGGCTGTGTGATGCCTTCAAATGGTCAGAGTCATCACCAAAAAGTCAATCTAAGCTCTTTCTCCTCACTCTCTTGTATTTTGGAAGCTGGTCTTTATGCATTCATCTTTCACAGAGGCTGTCAAAAATTCTGTTACCAGGAGTAAGAGTAAAATAACTTTCTCCTTCTACCTACACTGGATCAGGGATCCTTGGAATGAGTGGCAGGCCCTGTGTGATTAATAGTCTTTGACTGGATTATTTCATGAATATACTCTGTTGCTTTTTGACTGATGTTCATTTCCACACTATCGAAAGGGAAATGAGTCTAACTATTCATTGTGTGAAACAGAGCTGCTTTTCGATTCGCTTGGAACGTGCCACTTGATAATTTTTCCTGTTTGAAGCATCTTGGCATCCGCAGACAAAAGCAGACAACTCAAGGACACAGCTGGTCCTACAGGCTCTAGAGAAGCCCTGGGAACAAAACCAGGGCTGCAGAGTTGAGAGAAGACTCCACAGAGTGAACGTGCAAAATCAAACTTGGCAGAGAAAGCCACCATGAGCATGGAGCACAGCCAGGCTTCAGTGAGTGCCTCAGTGGAAAATGTAAGGGCCTTTGCCCAGAACATGACTAGCAGAGGTCAGCTAATAAATAATACAGTAGCAACACTTTCTCCTCCTCTAAATCCCATGTCCAGCCTTTAGATCCCATCTCTTGATGCTGGCCAACAGCTCTGCTGGCTTTCACTTTGCAGCCTCGAATGTTTGGTAGTGAAGCAGAGAAGGCTATGCAATCACCAGCTTCCAGGTGGCCACGGCAGTGGTTTTGTTCCCTCTTTGCAAGGGAGTTCATCAGCTATGAACGTGGTCCTTCTCATCCTGCAGCTCTTGTGTTGCTGCTAGGTCCTCACTGTGCTGCTGCTGGACCCCCTGCCTCTCCCCCTCCTGCAGGACAGACACTGGAGTGCTCTGTAATTCCAGATCCTCCTGCAGTCTGGCTCTCCCTGTGCATGGTCTGGATGGCAAAGGAGATGGTACTGGTGGCTGGAGACTCCAAGCACAGCTCTAATCCCCTTTATAGGGTCTTTGTTGTCTCCCAGCACATGCTCCTGTATTGTGTGAGCTGCTGAAAATCAAACAGCATCCTGGAAATGGCACAGTCTCCATGGCAGGTTATCTGATGTGGTGGCCAGTGACCCACACTGCAGGGGGTGGGAAAGCCAAATGCAACGGGGCAGGGGATGCTGTGCACCAGACCTATGTCCAACACTGGCAAAAACCTGTCCCATGTGCCCTGCCCTGTCCAGTGGGGGTACCTGGTCTGGGGCCCCATCCACTGACTCAGCAGTGCATCAGATCAGGCAGCACCAGCCTGGGACTGACTGGTTTGGGAAAGAGCTGGGTACTGGAGTGGTGAGACTTGACACATGGCTTGCAAATGGAAAGGAACTAAATCTCTGTCATCTGCTTCCACTTGATTCACTGCAAATTCCTTTCTGGGGAAGGAAAAAAAAAATCATGTCTTCTTCTAGACTGAAGATCTGGGTTTGGAGCTCATGAAATACTTTAGTCCTTAAAGGGACATAAAGACTAAACAGAATCAAAAGCTCTGGAGAAATTAATATTCTACGTCTCTGCACATCCATCTTGGGATCCCATTTTTTGATACACCCAAACATTAGGTGAAATCACAACTTGTGGCTTTTCTTTTACCTTCACTCAGCCACTTACTGCTGCATATCTTGGTTCAAATTCAGGTATCTGTCCTGAAAACAGGATCCACGACTTCTAAAACCCAGGCAAGTCAAAGCACTGTAAGGATTTACTGCTCGTGTTAAATTACCAGATGCAGTAACTTCTTAAGAAGGGAGCAAGGCCAGCCAAAATTACATAGGTGAGCAAGTTGAAGGAGCTAAATAATCCATCCCAACTGAGCAGACCTAGAAGGAACTGCTGCCAACCATATATGTAAGAGAAAACACTTGTTGTAAACCGCACCCTGAACATGGTTATAAACAGGATTAACATGAAAATATGGATGTTTGGACAAATGAATTAAAAGCAACGGCAATTTTGATTGGTTCATAAAACATGCAATTAATTTTTTTTTCTGCAGATAAATCAAAACACACAATTTGTAAAGGAGAACCCAATTCACCCTATATGCTTTAGGTCCAACATATTTAGCAAAAGCCAAATTGAAGAGATTTAAATGAACCTTTGCACAAGTGTTGGAGAAGAACCCAGCCCCCTTGATTCCAGACCATGCAGGGGCTGGTGCTGTCCTCTGTCTGGCACCAGACTCCCACCCTTCCCACCAAAATAACATTTGCTTACTAATGTCTCTTTCTCCGAAAGGTGTAAATGGGCCCTTGTTTGAACTCATCACAGATTCAGCTATATTCTTTTATCTCCAGTAATCTGGAGATTTTTTCCCCTGCAGATAGTTTCTGTGTTCCACTCGCTGCTATTTGCTAGAGAAAGACTCTTGGGCTTTTTGCCCTTTGTATTTCCTCTCTTCTTTCATGTGGAGAAGACTGCCAACGTGGGATTTGCAAACTGCTGCCAATATGGGATTTGTGCTGCTGCGGCTGCCAATCTTTAATTTAGCATATGTATAAAGCTAATTTTTGGACACGATGCTAGTGCCTGGCATCTCTGCAGGAGTCAGCCAGGTTGTAATGTTTGTATTGTACTGCACTATAAAAAACAATAAAAAGAAAATAAAAAGGAAAAAGCCTTTTATCTCTAGCTTTATAGCTACAGCTATGGTCTAAATACTTGTATTCTCCCTCTGCATCTAAAATTCGCTTCCTCCTCTCTGTGCCATAGCCCTTTCTTTTAGATTTGCAGTTTGTGTTGCCTGTAGTAGGAGCCAATGATAGGCTCCTGCTCCCTACTGAGAATATCTTCATATTAAAATGTATAAATTCAACTCTTTAGAGGGAGAAAAAAAGACTAGTTTTCCTTTAATTATATTTAAAATACACAGTCACATGCCCTAAGAAATATTTTTCTTTTAAAAAAATATTTTAATACAGAGCATCAGAGGAAAAAAAATTAATCATTCAGGAAACATCTTTCTTATTGAAAACATAAGCTTGACTACCCTTCCTTGGCAAGGACATCTACTGTTTGGGAGGATGTTCCTGCAGTGAATTCTCTAAAATACGGCAGTGCCATTCTGGCCACTCAGTGGGAGTGTGAAAGAGATGAACTCCAGCTCCAGAAGCCCCCATTTGGAGGACCCCATGCAGCTCCAGGGAGCTCCTTGGTCAGGCCTGGAAGCAGGCAAAGGGAAAAGCTTCTGCGGAAGCCATGGCTGCAGGACGGGCAGAGGGAAGCAGCTTTATGCTGTCCCATGATGGTGGTTGTAGCATGACAAAGGCTGTAACAGAACCACAGTTCTCAGTGGTCCTAGATGGATTTATAGGAAGAGATGGATTCATAGGAAGAGCCTTTAGTGACAGTTCACAGTTCTTCCTTATGAAGAGGATTTCCTAAACCTTTACCTAAACCTATTCCAGCCCTTGTACTTGAAGGATGGGTGTTCACCAGAAGAAGTGTGGCACGAAGGAAATGCCAGTGAATGGGCTGTGGTTTGGAAAAGCCTGGCAGACCACAAGAGTGGCAAACTGAGCTAGTGACTTAAAGTAGGACCCACTGACTGCATACAGTCTGAGCATCTTTCCCCAAATGCACGGGAAAAGACCATCAGACAAACACAGAGATATATGAGAATTTTGTAAATTTGCTTTGTACAAATATTTAGTCTACTCATGGGCTGCAGAATCTTTTTTTTCCTGTTTGTTATCAATGGAGATTTTTGTAATTTCTTTTTCCACTATAGGTATCAGATGAAGGAAAAGGAAATTGCTCTATCCTGGCACCACTTTTCATTTTAATTATTGTGATTTAAATTACCCCATCTACGGAAGTCCACAATATAGCGTTGACTACCCAGTAATAGAAGGTAGTTTTTCCGCACGGCTAGACTGGTATTTTCTAAGAAGGAGATCTGCTAGCTTGCCTACTTTCACAGCAGCAGTGCCATGGGCTGTAATGAGACAGGATTATTGTTGCAACTGCTCTTGAAGGCCTCTCTCCCCAGGCAGCCAAAGAATGACTGAGTCACGCAGGTGATGCATTCGCTGTAATGAGATGGACAAAACCCTGAAAACCACATCCAGAACAATCCCCCATATACCCATGCCTCTGGAGGAGGGTATCGGGGGGGGAGAACAAAACCACTGATGTTGGGAAAAAAAAACAAATAAAAACTATTTATTTAAAATAAATAAACAAAGGTGGGAGGGTTCTAATGCCAATATGCCCTGCACAGTCATGCAGAAAAACCGGAGTTTGATTTCTAATCCCAGCCTCTCGTTCCCCTGGCTGGCAGGAAGCACGCATGGGGTGGAAGGAGGTGCCGTGCATCACTCAGCAGCAGCCCCTCTGGCCGCCTAATGAAAGGGGTTGACAGACTCTTATGGGAGACCCCTCCAGCCCGCCTTGGCTGGAAGGATGATGGCCTTGGCACAGAGCACCGCACCACAGGAGGGGATTTCTTCCCGGCTTTATAAACTACCTCCTTGAGGCCCTGTGTCGCTGCCAACTTCTTCTGCCCAGCGCAGGACTGTCTAGGACTCCCTATGGGGCTCATCCGCCGGTTGGAGAAGCTGTTATTGAGAAACACAGGATACCCTCTTGCAGAGTGCGCTGAGCTGGACCACCCTCACTGAGCTTCCCGCACCTGCTGGCAGGGGGACCGAGCATCGGGACTGGGAACAGCCGCAAGAATAGTACCATTGATAGAAGCAGAAACATAAAGCAATTATTTATCTTATGCTAGGAGTATGCAAGGTGGCGATTGTGCAGAGCCCTCTGTAAGTTAGAAATCAGCTCTATTCCCAGAGCACTGGTGCATCAAGGAAACTCTACTGACAGGCACCTCAGAAATACGGAAAGGATTAGCACTCTGAATGCCAGGATGGTGTCACCAATGTTGTGCTCACGTTAGCAGCCGTGCTCTGACTCCCCCACCTTCTTCTGTCATGAGGGCAGCAGAAGGAAACACTGTTATCTTTTCAGACTCAAGCACTGATACTGACAGACATGAGACAAATACTATTTTACAGATCTCCATGAAGCTTCAGGATTACAACACAAACATCAACTTCCAATCTGTAGTGGAGAAAGGAGGGGGATTTTTGCACTTTTGCCTTGCTTTTCAAGCTCCTGTACTGGGCAGCAGCCTGGGAGCACTGACTGCTCTGGGGAGCTGTTCCTGACAACTAAGGTCTCCTTTCCACCACGACTACCTGCTGTGGTTTGGATCAGTCATTTCATTTCACAGCACACAGGGCTGCTCTCTGCTATGTGCCAGTTGCATCTGAAGCAAAGCAAGCAGTTAAGGATACTTCAGGCCTGTCTACCAGGATAAAACCTACCACAGGTTTTGTTTCATTTGTGTCTGGCCCTTCTGTTCTGATTAAATCCCATGACTTATCAGGCTTGCCTGATGCATGCAGAGCCTGGGCACCCTGTTTTCCCTAACAAGGTGTCACACAAGCTCATGCAAGTACTGCTCATCCCCACGACAAAGATTTTATCCCTGGACTGCAAGCACCGGCCACTGTCTGTGTCTGACCAACCACTGGTGACTCTGCTAAACCTGCCAGAAAAGGGGCTGCTACCAAGTATTGTTTCTGTCAGAGAGTTGCAATCTTTGGCAGTGCCAACCAGGAATAAATCTGAACCAAGGGGAAAGTACTTAAACTGCATGCTGCATCACGAAACCTATTCAGAAGCCTACACAAAACCCAATCCAACCCAAACAACAATGAAGAGCTTTTCGGGAGGTCTTGGTATGACCTCATCATTGACCTGCTGATTCACCATTCAGTTAGGCAAAGGATTCATATGACACTAGTCTTCCCCAATCATGTGAGAAGGGTACCAAATAAAATGGACTCACTGGTGTGAAACATGAAATTATCCTCTCACATTTCATCTGTCAATTATTTCACATCAGCAGTCAAGGAAAACAGATGTAATGAACAGCTCATCATTCAAAACAATCACCCACTAAACCCAATTCCCTTGATAAATATATTCAGGGGAAGATCAGCAATGGTTGGATTTACACACGATGTGAACTGAGTTCACTGGCCTGTTTCCCATGTTGGGCCGCACCAGCCCAGCTGTACCCCACACCTCTGAGGGTCCAGGCAGCTGCCCGCTCCCAACACGTGACCCCTCACTGTACAATACCACATCTGAAGGCAACTCAGAATAGAAGTGCAAGGCTTTGATGTCATTCACTTGATAACCTGGGCATCTACCTCTCCCCGCATACCAGTGCTCAAAAACCTATCTGTGCAGGGCAATAAAATAAGGACGATAAAATATCCAGGACAGGAGAAAATCACCATTGTGTCCAAGGTAGACCACAATCAAGAGTGAAAGTGAGGACACATGAGTGTTAAAGCTTCACTTCAAAAAACGCTGATGTTCCCCAAAACAATCCATATTTAAGAGACAGGAAGATACCCCACATTTTTCCATATATTTTCTTCAAGTCTTTGCTCTTACCTTTGCCATCCTGCTCACATCTGACTTCAGGACTACCAAAGCCTTAACACCACTGACTCTATCTCAGTGTAAGAAATACCTTGGCAATTGCACAGATGAGATAAATATCACTGCAGACTGCTATCTAAAAATGTGTTACTATGACGTAAGGGAGAAGAAAAGAGAGAATTTTTTATTTCTCATACTATGGTACACACAACCATTACATCCTGAGCTTTTACATATAACCCTTTGCTGACGTAAATACTAGAAATGGATGCTATATGGTCAACAGAGCACTGCTGAAGCACGGGCAGTCACACAAGAGTGACGTTTCCCACCTAATTGCGCAAACACGCCAACAAACTGCGGCACCTCGGTGGTCTGGTTCCTCACTGATATTTCAGTTGTTCAGCTGCCGCAGCCACAGATGCAGCGAATTTTGAATTAAACACTACTGCTCGGTGATGCTGACACTTGCAGTCAAGCATATCTTGATGAAATTAGAGATGCAGAAAATATTTTTTGACAGAGTGCACGAGCAAAACAGCCAGAAGTGCAGTGAGTTCAGTGTGAATGGCTCGTGCAGAGAGAGAGACCGGGGAGATGTTGAAAATTGGACTCTCTGATTTTGGCAGGAAGAGGCGAATTTTATTAGCAATCTATGCTGCAAACACAACTTTCTGACTATTAACAGTTTTTAGTTGCCAAAAGAAAAACACCATTTCTAATTGCTTCTCAGCTCTTACATTTTATAATGGAAAAAGAAAAAAGGGAAAGGCAAGCAAACTTACATCTCCATTATGTAAAATATCAGACCAGTGGAGAACACAGCAGCATTCCAGTTTAACAAAATCTTCACAAATGTAAACACTTTACAACCTTCTGCCCAAACCTGTAATTCCATGACAAATTAGCACACATATATTAAAAATGTGCAGGGAAGTTTTGCAAAGCATCATAGACTATATAGGAATTCGTAAAAATAAGATTGGTTATTCATACTGTTGCTACCCCCTAGCACGCGGGGGGTAGCAACAGTAAAGGTCCTAAAAGTCTAAGGGCATTTTGTTTCCTTGAAGAAACATGATTTTCCTTTGAGTTTAACAGAATGGAAATTTTAAATTAATGCAAGAGACAGCAGGATTAATTCCAACCTGTAAAGCTCCAAACCCCACCTGTTTCCCTGTATTTCTTCCTAGTCTAAGAAGGAAAATACAGCCTTTCTGGCTCTGCAAGTACCACCGTGATCCCTGAGCAGAGAAAATCGCTATGAAACGATACTTTAATTGTCTTTGACTTAGAGATTTGCATGGGCTAAATGAGACCTTTAAAGTAGCATATCTAAACTTCATTGAAAAGATCCTCAGCTTTTTAGAAGGTCCTCAAAAGTTCACTAAGACACAGCTTGTGAGAATTAGTAGCTAGCTCCTTTGCAGAGAAAGGCTGGCAAGCTCGACTGGGAAATACCCTTTAGTCAGAGCAGAGAGAGTGGCCCTTGGGGAAGGGCCCAGATGGACTTGGCTCCCATGGGCAGCTACTTCACCCATCAGGAAACACACAGCTTGCCACTAAAACCAAACCAACTGTTCTCAACCACAAGGCTGTGTAGCTAATAATTGCAAAGGTGTCTTTACCCAGTGCTCTGATCATCCTAGCTAAGGTGACCACACATGTGAGCTTTCCAGCTGCATAAAAAAGCATTGACTAGATGCTCTATGATGTGAGTGGGGACATTTCCCGCCCTGCATTGCCAGAACATGGACAACAGACGTACTAGCTTGCACAGGACAGGGTCTTGAAAATGAAATACAAATTCTCCTACATGTGCCTGCTGGAGCATGGATGTTGGAGAGAAGACAATGGAGAGCTAAGCAGTGCCTGGTGTGCAATGGTTTGGAACCCATGCTGATGACAAAGCTAAAGGAGCAACACTGTGTCTGGGCACAAGGCAGGAGGGATGCGTTCCATAATGAGCTCCCTGGAATACAGCATGCCAGCTAAAGCACAGAGCTGCCAATGGCCACACTTTCTCATTTGTCTCTGTGGCTGGGCACAGCCAAGCATGTGTGACACTGGAGGCTCACCCTGAGACATCCTGGACCCCTGGATGTTGCCTGCAGCACTGCTACGTGATAGCCTTAGGTCATGGTACTCTCTTTCTCCTCCATGAAATACTCCCAGACCAAAGGGAACATGCAGTTCAGGTGACACAGATGAGCGGGAAGCACCCCATACTTGGAGGAGCCCCGGTAGGACCCAGCCACAAGGGCAGACCTGATGTTCCCGTGACCAGCCACACTCAGGCCTAGCTCAGCTCCCACGTGCAATCTGGGTCCCCAGAGCGACCACAGAGGCGCAAGGGGACAATGAAACCCAGTCTTTCCTTTGTCCTTCTATGAGACAGCAGAGGGGCCTCTGCATGCGTGTGCTTGCAGCTTGAAGCCAGGCCTGGGAGATGCAGCAACCATGACAGCCTGCGCACGACGTGCCCCGCCAGGCGCCCGCTGGGCTCTGCACCCACCCCTACTGCTCGCCCCCTCGCAGTGCAACAATTTACCCTTGAATAAATTAGCAATAATTGGAAATCCACTTCACTGGACCTTACGCAGCATGACTAATGTGACTCACTTTTTAGCTCTGTTCCTTTTGTGTGACTACTCAGCAAAGAGAGTGCCTTAGAAAAGAGAAGAACCAGTAAACTTTATGCTATGGAAAAAGAAATTACAGTCTCTGAAGAGTGATATAAAGGTTTAATGGGTGCTTTGGATGCACAAGAAGGAAGTGTGCTAAGAGTACTGTGGGGCACAATGCTCCTACTGATGGCTTTTTTGCCTTTGTATCCTTGTCTTTACCTTTTAGATGGTGCATGTTAATTTTGGTGGCATGGGGACAAGGCTCAGAGAAGTACATCTCTGCAACAAAGGGAATACAAATATGCAGAACACAATTTTGAAGAAAAACTCGAGACTTGTTCTATTTACTAGCAGTGTTGCAAGAGCTGGGTGGGCTGAGAGCTATCTGAATCTCAGCCTTTGTTTTTGCCTAGATCTCTTATGAAAATGTGGTTAAGCCATTTAAACCCCTCCTTTATGGAAAAAAAATATATTAAAGGGTATTTAGAATGGCTAACACAGAGAAATTACAGCATAAAAATATAACATGCCAGAAATGTAACTTTCAAGAAGTGAGAGTGTAAACACCGTTAATTCTGGAGTGTCATATGCATCCATTTTCTTTCATAACCCTATTCAAGCTCATTGTATCAAGTTAATTGCCAAGTTATGTTTTTCAAAAAAATAAAATGAGGAGTGTTCAGCACATAAATGCCTATGTAAGCCCTGTAATATAGCACAGCTACAATATTCAAACAATTTGGCAAACTCTAAGCACCACAGCAACTTTCAACCTGGTATATGAAGTAAGAATCGTGAATTACAATACAGAATTTGCGACATAATCAGTGTGGGTTTATTAATGTTATATGCAAATGCCATGTTTAAATATTTATCTTTTGGTACCTGCCAACAGGTATTTTCCATTCTAGGGGGAGTACTTTTCTCTTGATTTATGCACATAATTCCTACTACATGAAGCCCAGATATGCATGCAGAAGGAGAAAGAAATGCATCCCTGTAGCTATACTTTTTTCTAAGACATTAGTGAGACAAGTGTTTCACAATTTCTGTGCAGGATCCTTAAGCAGAAATTGTGGTGCATGAAACAATCTCAATTTCCAAGGAAAAAATTATACCCTTTCATTCTCATAGCAGCATGTAACTAAGGTTTAGATGAGTGAACAGATGCATGCAAAAATCAGCCATGAGAATGGAAAACATTCATTTTCACAATCTGCTAAATCTGCTAGGTATGCATGAAACGAAGCCAAAGAGATCTCCAGCAGAACGCAATGTCACAGTCTTGGCACAACGGGGAACTTTCTCAGATGCTGCTTGTGCCAGCACTGGTACTTTTACTGTACAGCTGTGTTTAGAGATCACTGAAATACACTGGAATCTCAAAGAGTTAATAATACAACTGCATTAAAATATATTCTCTCCACTTGACACTTTTTCAGGAAATTAGATGTGATTTTTTTTTTCCTTATTATTGCAGCTACTGCTTAACATGAACTAACAAGTTCAATAGTGAGATTTTCCAAGTGTGTTTCCCTCTGCAACAATACAAGTCCCTTATCAAACCCTCTCAATGAAAATCTGGTGTTGTCTTCACAGCACTTACATGACCCTAGCTTAGTGACCTCATGCAATGCTGAAAAAAATCTCAAATTTTATACGATTTTTAATATTACCGTTATTCTAAGCTAGAGAAGAAATGAGCATATAATTAGACTGAGTAGATTAGATTGAATTAAAGAGCATAGTCAAATCTTCTCTTAAATAGCAGTTTCTCAGAAATAAGGCTTCTGACTTTTCAAGGGTGAATTACATGTCTTATTCTGTTGAAATGTAGATCTCATCAATTTAACTTCACAGCTGGTGCCTGGCCTCCAAAAGCCTGACTCTCTAAAGCCCAGAGAAAGCAATTGCACCACTGTGTTTCCTTTTAGCATGTTGAAAACAAGGGCCGTGGGCAAGAAATGATACATGGAAAAGAAGAAAGGGAGGAGACTGTTTCCTTGAATGGCAGGCTTCGTCTGACATCTCCTTTGTGCCTCCTCTTGGTGTTGGAGTCTCAGGTCCTCCCATTCTTAAAGAAGGCACCTTTAATGTCTTTTTCCCTAAATGCCATTGCTTGGAAGCACTTGGTTTTAGCAGCACCTTCAGGATGAACACCTTTTTTGGAAGTGATAGGGAGAGGTTTTCTGCAGAGGTAGCACTGTTTTCTGGTCTCCTGACGGGATTCTTTCTTTTTGGAAATCTGGCAGCTTCACACAGAAGGGGAATTTCATAGCCTATCTTTTGGGATCTTGGATCAATTTTAATGGCAAAAAGCATTAAAGGAACTTGTCACATGGCTTCTGGAACCACATGGAGAGTCAAGCATGTCTCCACACTCCAAGGCTGCTGCTCAAGCACTTGCATTTATATTTCTTGGCAAAACCCACATTTATGTACTCACTCGATTTCCAGAACAGGGTGAAAACCAGATGCCCTTCTTTGCACCATGCAGCTTACTCCCTGGGATGTCTACATGAAAGATACTGTGATGATGGGGTTTATTTTAAGGAGGTGGTTGATTGGTAGCCTACAGTGTTGCCCTTTTCATGCCACACTCTGGAAGGAAAAAAAATAACTATGAAAGGAGGTGTGCTTGCGCCAAGGCACTCTGTGAAGTATACCTTCCCTCTGATCTGTGACCTGGAATCAGTCCCCAGAGGCAGGGAGGTAGATGCTGCCAGGATGGCCCTTGGACTGCTTACAAAACTCTGCTGGAGTCCTGACATGAGGAGGAGGAAAATGAAAGGAGTAGTTTAGAAAAAAATACTTTTGTTTAGGCCAGATCTGTGACCTGTAAAGCTGCCTCAAAAGGGATACACAGCCTCTATACTTCCTTCAGAGGCTCCATCAAAAGGAATGCCTGGAATCTGCAGCTTCGTGCAGTATAATGTTTCACTGTGTACTCCTTCCTCTTTGTTAAGCTCCAGAAGTGTGCATTACAATTTTGTACCTTCTTCAATGATTTACTTGTCCTTTTCTAAGATACTTCTCTTTCTTCCCATTTAAAAAACTTCCAGGGAAATTTCCACCAGAAGAATGGACAAATCATTTGTCTAAGTCAGATGCAACATCAGCATCCACTTCTCTGGCTTGTTCTATAATTGGCAATAATGATTTTTAACAGTGATTTGGGGAATGAGTACTCTGTATTTAGGAAATCCAAGCAAAGTCTGCAAGTTTTTCAATATTATGATGAAAGGATGGTGCCTTTCCTACTGTGGTGAATGGGGTGCAAACCCATGCTTTGGGATGCTATGTCATGGGTTACAGAGATGATTTCACGTAAGTGAAAAACATGTAATTCCCATTCTGTGACAGCCTGGTACAGCCACTTGGGAAAAAAGTCACAACAAATAAAACCCGGAACTAGTTCACTGTGGTTACTGCAAAGCAAGCTCTTTACTGAACGTGCTGTGAGGCTACCTTGCCAGGCCTATAGGTTGCTTCCACAAGACTGACAAATGCTGGGGAACCCATTTGCATGGTTCGATGAGTCCATAGGAGAGAAGATGGTGTGCAACCTCGGCAAGCGTTGAAAGTGCGAGTCAAGCAAACGTGTAAAGTGCCAAAAGGGAACCAGCAGAACATTACACTTGTATGAAATGGGAGTAATCTCATTACCAGAGGTGATAACCATTGCACCCCTGATGGAAATGCATAATTACTGAAAACAGCTAATCAACTGCAAGAGCAGCAGGGTAGCCAGAAGCTCCCATCTAAACCATCTACTGTGCTTAACCCAGTTGAGCTGCTCCTCCTCCTCCATCACCTTCTACAAAAGGATCAGTAAAACATGCTGCATGTACAGACCCTCACATGTGGGTCAGCCCAGCTGAGTGATACAGTGCTTTGAATTTTTACTTGCAAATAAAATATGTATCAGTGGAGTCTCCGTCTTAATTCCACAAGATGCTCAAACATGCCACACTTGCAGCTATTCATTTCATAGCTACATCTGTAGATGAACAGAATTTAGAATAACAGCCTAACACCTGACTTCTGTTGAAAAAAAAGGTGACAGCAAGCTTCTTGCATTTAATCTCTGACTTTGAAAAATCTTGCCTTTAATTTACTAACAATATATATGGCTATGGACAATAAGAGGTGGTAATTCTCAGGCTAATGGTAACGTAAGTTGAACTGTTCATGAGATCTGCAGCCAGCTACAGGAGTCCTCCAGTGTGTTTAATGAAAACAAGTCTGTCTACAGCAATGGCAGTGGGGCCATGAACTTCCATGCTCCCTAGGTCCAGGTGACAAAAACTGAGGAGATCAGGGGTCTGAGGCCAGCTACAGGATGTACTGATTGTGTAAGGCCAGATATGTCTGTATTACATGTGTACAGCGATATATATTATACAGACATTGTGTGTCAATGCATGTCACTCTACAGAGAGAGCATGTGCAGCACAGGGGACAGGACTTGCCTGTCATACTGTCCGTGTTTGCAGAAGCACTGTGCTCAGGTGAGCACTAGTCAAGTTGTTACTTTCAGACTGTGCTAAACTGAATGACCAGCCACTCAGTTTATTTAACGTGGTCAGAAAGTACATATACATATCCATATACACACATATATGTAAATATGTGTATGCATACACATTGGGAACACTTGCTCAGCCTCACTGATGATGGAATTGGTACTAACTGGCTGCTGGATTCAGCAGCCTCTAGCACACTGTTTTTTAATTTTTCTGATTCTTGTGGTCTCTATCCAGGCACTTCTAAAAAAAGGAGGAACTGGCTTGAATTGTTTATCAAACTGCAACAGGTGAGGGAAGAGTACAGAGGGAAAAACTAGCTGTTGGCAGTTTTAAGTAAATTATATAATTTTCCAGTTACAACTAGAAAAAGCAGTAAAAACTGCATGAATTGTTTGAAGGTCTTCAAACAGAAAGAGCTGCTCATGGAGCTGGCAGGCTATTAGAAAAACGCATAAATGAAAATTTCCCGGGTAGTATAGTGATGGTACCAGTTTCATGCGTGTTGAGGATCTGATTTCTTGATTGTGTTAATAAACTAGGAATAGAACCACACAGGGACACGTACTGTGATGCTTGGAAAAAAAAAAGCCATAGACCAAAATGTACAAGCTGTCCCTGGAGCACGGATATAAATCCAGGTCTGTCTTCTCTTAGGTTCATGTCCTGATCACTGAGCTAGAAAGTCAGCTTCAGGCCTAGATTTGGTCTGTGGCCCAATTAATATCTACTTATTTGAAGCAAAGTGGAGGACGTCTTTACCACATGGGTGCATACACACAGATGGAGCACCAGAGTCTTATTTAGCAAGCAGGGTACTGCTGTCGTCACTCCAGATAAGGACAAATAGGCCTGTGCTCCTGGCTTCCTGGACAAGTTTTCTAATCACTAGGAAAATCATGCAATCGCACGTCTAATTCAAGAAGGAAAGGGACCTCAGGAGACCACTTCATCCATCTGCCTCCTCAAAGCAGGGTTAACTACCACTCTACACCAGGATAATAACAGCCTCACCCAGCCAGGGCTAGGATGGGACAGATGAGTGCTCTGGACAACCTCTTCCAGTGTCTGACCAGCTGCATGGGAAAGACTTTATTCCCTGTCTCCAGTCAGCATCTCCCTTCAGGCAGGCTGTTGCTGTTGATTCCAGCTAGTCTTTGACCTTCCTCATTCTGTGCTTACATGCCCAGGTAATATTTCTTTATTCCTCCTTGGTAGCCCATTCCTGCATCCGTTTCCTGTATGCTTCCTTTTTGTTTTTGAGCTAAATCAAGAGTTCCCTGTTCAGCAAGTTGGCCTTCTGCCATGTCTGCCTGTTCTTCCACCCTTCAGATGATTTTTTTTGCATTTTGTGCAGATTGTCACTGAAGTCTGACTAGCCCTTATGAGCTCCCTTGCCTTCAGGGGAAGCTTAATGCGGAATCAGTTCTGCCTACCAGCTGAAGTCGTGTGTCCTTGTCTTCCTTGCTGCCTTCAGGATCATAAACTCCAGCATCTGACAGCTCCTGCTGTCAAAACTGCAGTTTGACTGACAGTTCATTTTCATTCAGGATTCCAGCAAAGCATCTCCCCTAGTTAGTTGCTCAGCACTTGCACCAAAAATTTGTCTTCCTTGTGTTCCAGAAATCTGGATTTCTTGTGACCCATCACATGCTCCTCTCAGTAGATTCCAGCATGGTTAAAGTTCTCCATGAGAGTCAGAAAGAATTTGAGATACTTTCTTCAGCTGTTCAAAGAAATATTTGTCCACAGTCTCTCCTTGATCAGTTACCATCAAGACATTCCCATGTTCTGGCTTCCCCTCTGACCCTGATCCATCAGCTTTCAGTAAGCCTTTTACCCATGCCACCATGGACATGACCATTATTTCCTATTTCCTATCCTAGCCTTTTAATAAGAAGGCCATGGTTTATGTGCTTTGCATGTGTCTCTTGTCAGAGTCTGCTAGGCAAATTTTGATTGCTCAAGGGCCTCAGACATGTATTTCTGATAACCTTGGCATGAAAGAGACAACAAGCTACCAGAAGAGGACAGAAACATTGCTGAGTGGGCACAAAAGCAGACTTTCAAGCACTTAAGAGCACATTCAGGGATTACCAGTGTGGCTGGGAATAGCACTCCTGAATGCATGTGTGTAAAGTCAACTCAAGGCAACTGTATCATGTTCCAGTGCTAAGGATGCTTCAAAATACCTGAAATTGTGCAGCTGTATGATGAAGTAAGAACAAAGTCGATTGTTCATTATATCTATTGATTCTAGCTGGGTAAAGAAGAAGACAGGACAGAACAAGCTGCAGTCATGATTTCATGATAGTTACTCGGCACTGGTGAAGCTGCTCCTGAAATACAATCTCCATCTTTGGCCACTTACTTCAAGAGAGGTGTTGAGAGACTGTGGAGGGCAGTCAAGATGTGAGAAAGCTTTTGACACTGCTGCATAAAGCAACTTCAAAGGAAATGTGCTAATGTGACAAATGATCCCAAATGTAAGTTCTAGTTTCCCCTGCCAGATACATTCACCAGTAAAACCAAAAAAAGCCACAATTCTATAAATGCTCTGCTTGCCTCAAGGAATTGGGCTTGATAGCCATGACAGATTTACTACACATACAAAGTTTACGAAGCACTTGTGGAGTTCAGGGTATAAGAAAGCCACTTGTCTGGCTGACAAGGTGGGAACTTCCTGTGTGTAACTTGCCCATTTAAAAGGTAGCACAAGTTCTCTTTTCTTGAAGAGTGAGGGTAAAACAAGGGCCTATAGGCAGCCCATGTGAAACCCCAGGCAAGACTTCATTGAGCTGAGAGGGCTGCTGCTTTGTTCCACTGTTCCTCAGCAGCACCGCATTTCTTCACTAGCATTTCCTCACACTCTGTCTTCCACTTACCAACTTTTGGACCACACTGGAAAGGAGCCTCCTTACCTCCAGCTCCAGGGGACATAACCAGCTCACAGATGTCGCCTCTGCCATTATCTGGGCTTCCTGCTGCTACCCGTTAAATATGCACAACATACATTATTATTATAATATTTTTTGACCTTAGTCGGCTTGCCAAGATTATATGGCTTTGAAAGGTGAGACTTGTGGCTCTGTTCACTTGTTCACTGTTGGTAGCACAATGAAATCCCAGAGATTCCACTGCAAAAAAAAAAGGGGAGACCTCATGGAACCCTTGCTTATGGCAAAGAGCTTCTGCTCTTCCTGCAGGAAACATCACCCCCATGAAGGCGTGAGCCATGCAATGTCTTGCTATGTAGCACCACACCTCAATGAAGAGGTGGATGTAGGAAGAAGTGATGTCTGCTGACCAGGAATGGGAATTACTGTCAGAGGCTAGAAGCCAGTTGCTCTTTCTGCTAGTTTCTGTCAATTCACATCAAGCACTACTCAGAGGTAGTTCAGTGCATGAATCACCTCCAGCTACAAAATAGAGCATATGTGTGCAGGGCTGCTTGTAACGGCCTCAAGCACTGAAAACCACAACCCACCTTCACATTTCTGGGCATTTCTTTTTCTCCTCAGCACGTACCTCATGGATGATAAGCAAACTCGACAACATAAAGCCAGATTCTGAGGTCAGGTGCCCTGTCTGGCAATGCTCAGGGGATGCTGCCGCTGTTTTCCACATGTTGGCCCTGAATGAGCTTCTACAAAGCATCTACTCCAGAAAAACACATACTCAGATACAAGAGTGCTGGGTGGCAGAGCCAAGCATCCTTCATCCCTCCTTTCCCATTCAATGACCTCTTTCACAGTCAGGCAGCGGCCAGTCACAGCAGGCATAGGATCATCTGGAGGAAGGGTCTTCTGCTCAGTAAGCCCATTGCCCCCTTGTATCTCGATCTCTCTCTTCCAGAGACTGAAGGCAGATGATGAGTATCCAGTCAGGTGATGTGGTTGCAACTCTCTGGTCATGCAACAGTCTCATTCCACATAACCTTTCTTTATTTCTCATTTGACAGCTGCTTCTATATGAAAAATGAAGAGCTAAGCCTATTGACACAATCTGAGGAGATGGACAAACATTTTAAAAACAACCTGTCTTAGGAGCCAAATCTGTATACCTTCCAACTCAGACAGCAAACCTGAAAACAAAATGCCATAGCACTGCTCATCACTTAAGGAGGAAGGAAAGATAGATCCTTCATCAAGGACCATGTGCTTCTGGGAGACAGTAAGTTCATGTCCTTCCTGATGTGAGAAATCACAGGCACATTCTATTCCCATTTCTCTGAACATTCTCAGCACCTCAGAGGGCTGTGGCAATGGCTAAAAGATACCTGTGTGCTTTAAAGCGCCAGGCTTACAGACTGTTGCATATGGAAATAATAATAAAAAACACATTTGGAGGACAGATTTTAGAAAAAGAGCCACAACTGAGGGCAAACAACTATTTCCCATTCCTATTAGGGTTCATTATCATTGGTGCAAAATGCACACAACAGGGTGTAAATCTTGGTCCTGTTGATGCCAAATGATGTGTTTTCCCACTGAAATAACAGTTCCAAGGTTCTTCCTCATGGCACTGACTTCAGAGGAAGATAGATAGCTTGGCAACTTAGATATTTCACACTCTCATTTGTAATTACTGAAATTCTCAATTTGATAAAGAGGAAGATATTTATGAGACAAGATGGAAGCCAGAAGAAGTTACTGTAAAATCTGTACTGGGTCAACAACACTGAATATGATGTAGCAAAATCGAGAAGAAATTGTTTGTCATGTTATTGTGATCAGTAAGTTTATTAAGTGGACTCTTCTTAACCCTCCACATAGAAAAGTACTAATTTCATTATTTCAGTGCTGCAACTGTGATTAAGTAAAGCCTTAGATTCTAACCACAGAGCTTTAAAAATAATTTACAGGAGGTGCATACTTCACAATATTAAGTAATAAAAGTTTTGTCCTGCAACTGTGATGTGGACAAAGGTTTTTTAATTGAAATATGACATGGTATATACCTTTATAGCTATTCAGTCTATCAATGCTTAGAATAAGGTATTGCAGGACAAGCAAGTTCAGTGTCCCACTCATCCCCTGTACCACTGCCTACATCAACTGTCCCAGAACTGTTCTTCAAAGTAGGTAAGGAGAACTTCATCAGGGTCTCTGCGGAACAGCTTGATGGGCCTTTCAGTAAAGGGATGAGTGTTCCTTCTACACTGCTGCCAGTCTTTGGCTCCTACAGCTGGAATGCAGAGACAGCCCCCCAGGACAGGAGAAGGCCTCGGCGGCTACCCCATGCTCATTTGGATAACTGGGAATTAGTCACAAGGCATGTATAAAGCAATGTGTGGGTTAATATATTAATTATCAATTGTGTTATCTCTTCCTACTCAGTGTATTTCCTTTGTATTTGAGGCAGAACATGACCACTCCCAGATTTCACCTCATGCATATTTCACTCCATTTTTCCTTCCTGCACTATTTGTGCCATTTATCTTGTCCTATATTAACTTTCTTTTTTTCCTTACTTTTGGGAAAAGCATCTAATATCCCTGTAGCATTAGTTTTTCTTTGTTAATGTCAAAAAATGTTAATCCGTGAAGACTTGCTTCCTAGATAATGTTAATTCAGCTGCCAGTTTTATAATAGGATTATGCTTTCCAGGATTTAAAAATCCCACTTGTTAGCTACAAAACAGACTTCTACTAACAGCTATAAAATCTAATTTAATCCCTATTGGCATTAACTAAATAGCTGAGGTATAATTTCTGTCTAGCTGCACTTAACACCCTGCTATTGCCATAAATATATAAAATTCCCTTTGAAGTTATAAAAGAAACTGTTTGGTAGGATAAACAGGGTCTCGTGAGTCCAATCATATGTTATCTCCAAGGCATAACAAATGTTGTTTACATATTGTAAGGATTTTGTGGACAGCATATTTAAATAGATTCATCCATGTTTATATGTATTAATTTGCCCTTTTTCTCAAGAAAATGCATACTAAATTATGATCTATAAATATTCTATTTAAAAATAATTGGTTAATGAGTGGAAGATTGGGTCTGTGCTGAATCAAAGCTTAAAATGTAACCAAATAACCTGACAAAGCTGGAAGAAAATACCAATTTGTTCAACATATCCCCTTTTAATGCACAATTGTATTGTGAAACCTTAGAAGATAAAGTTACCTTAAGTCTGGCATAGGAGCAGCTATTTTGAGGCAATCTACTAAGAGGCTAACAAGTAACAAGTAAGGAAGAAAGAATAAGCAAGCCATGGTTTATAATCATCCTAAAATGAACAGCCAGGATCTTTATAACCATTTGCTCCCAAATGAGGAACAACACAAGGATTTATGGTCTTCTGGAGCTCAGTGATCAAAATAAAGAGAAGTATTTATAATTATTTTCTCCCAATCTTGAAATAACTGGTAAGTACATTGTTCTGGAGAGGGTAGCCCTACTGCACTGCAGTGGAAGAAGGATAGCAAAAGAGCCATTACAGTGATCCACAGTAGGCAGCACTATGTTATGCAGGAGTTAAAGCAGCAATCTCAGAGCAACCAAGCTGCCTTAAAGATAGAAATTGTTAGCCAAACTCAGAAAACACTAGCATTTCATTTATGCTTTCAAAAAGATGCAAAGTGCTGATCAGACTCCACAGTCAGCTTATCAATTTCCTTATTGATAGACAAAAAGGCAGTTCATATTGTGATATTATAGCCAAAAAGAAAGATGAACAACCTCAGCAAAGCAGCTGACATTAACATCCAAATCTGTAGCAAGCTGGATTTGCAGACGTGTGCAGTTGTTTTTGGAGAGTTATGCAATATACTTTGGACAGTACATTTAGATGTGCTAACAACTGTACATGCTCCATACAGATATAAAAACCACTGCCAAAACAGCAACTTGCAAATGCAGCTGGATGTTTTGACTTACCCATAATGAAGAATAAATTTGGCAAGCCTTTAATTTCTTTGAAAAATAATTTCTTGCTTGGAAGCCCGAACTCTGGGCATGTCAATGTGTAACCTAGGGATGCATTAAGAGCTTTCATGCCCTTGGAGCCTACTGCATACTGTGTAGCCAGCAGAGCTGGGCAGGTTTAGATGAGAATAAACAAATGCATGTAATTCCTAATTCTCCATCCCCATTTATGTTGGCTTTTATGACAGGGACTAGAAAAATCGCAAGATTTGTGTATTGTGTTCTCTTCTGTATGTGACTGCACATTAGATTCATGGCTCTGGATGCCCTCCACTATCAGTAAGCCAGAGATTTTGGGTATCAGCTTGTTCCATGAAAGTGTATTCTTTTGGTGTATAAAGCACAGCTTAATATACAGTCTTTCACAATTCGGAGAAGAAAGTAATTCACAGAATATGTAAAAACCAGGGCTTTAGGAAATCATAATCCCTGTGTTTTGTCTTCTGCAGAACAGAGATAAATTGCTCCACTCTAAGTTAAAGGGATGTCATGGCATGGGTTGAGCTCATGGTGGAAATAAAAGGCTGGTTTTAGACAGTTCTCTGCTTATTTTGCAACTAGCACGGTTCACATGCCTTCAATTCAATATATGGTGGTGTATAGGAGGAAGAAGCTCAAACTCCCTACGGGCTTAATTCTGAGTTACTAATTTAGACACAAATGTCCTTAATTCATTGTGAAATGTTATCTGAATAAGGACAGCAGAATCCACAGCACCATCAGTATTGCGGACTCCTGGTCATACAATGGAAGGAAATGAAGCTTTTGCACAGGTACTGGTGGTTTAGTTACCACCACTGAGTGCTAGGATCCTTTTATCTGGTTTCCAGCAAAATAACAGATGAACCCAAAGATACAGATGTTAAATATCATATGTTCAGCTGACACCTGCCAAGGCTCCCAAGCTTAACCATGACCACACACGTCCTCACCTTCATCTGCAACTTCATCCTCACCTTCATCTGCAATGTGTATGGTTATGCTGTTTCTCCCCCTGATAACAAAAATTCTTTTCTCTCACCCATCATCTCACCACATTTCCTTGTTTTGCTGCCTAATAACACTACTAAACCCCAGGTGAACAGGTATTGTTTAAACAGTTTGGTAAAATAAACCACAGATTTTCCCATAGTCTTCTGAGTATCTCTGAGGTTCTTCCCACTCCTCAGTGGGACAGGTCCAGCTTTGATGGCACCAATGCATTGGGAAAAGTACGGTGCATTTCCACCTTTCCTTCCCTACCTATCTTGCCCAAATCAGACCACAGAACCACTATACCACTACCTGTGACCAAAGAAATTCCTTGTAGACAAGTTTAACAAAGAGGGCTGTATTCTCTGTGTGTCCTACCACTTTCTGGTCCATGTCCCTGTTAATGGGGTCTGTGGGTTTCCTCAGCTTCACTTGCCACTCTGTTTTCGGAGCATGGGCCTTGCATTGAGGAAGAATAAGCAGGGTGGACTACTACTGGTTATGAGCACAATGGAATCTTAGGTTCAAGACTAGGTTTCAAGATTAGTTGCAATAGAAACTTGGATACACAAACACATTCCAATGCCTGCACATTGCCAACAAAAAAAGAAAAGGAGGCCTGGAGCAAATGGTGTTAAGTGCTGTGACTGCAATAGGGGGGCAGTACCTTTATGTTTTCCTCACCCCTGGTGCCACTGCAGCCCTGACAACACAACACAACACAACACATGGCTTTGCATACAAAAAAAAGTGCCCAAATTTGATCCCACGGATTCTCAGCTACCCATGTAAACGGAATTTTTAAGTATTAGCTTGATTTTCTGTAGCACACTTGAAACTCAACATCTCCCTTCAAACTAAGTGCTAGATGCGCCACAGCTGTGTAGCCAGGTCCTTCCTGCTACAAGAACAGATGAAATATTGAAAATTGGTCCAGAAATGTGTAGCAACACATTCTAGTCCTGCAGTTAGCCTTCAGTACCCAGGTGTGCTGATGTGCCTGCAGACAGTAGGCTATGCCCAAAGAACTGAACTACTGTGACTTACAAGTCCATACAAATATTAACTGTATGTTTTAAAATATTTTCCCAGGTCTATTAATGTATTCCTGTCTGCAATCCCTGTTAATACTGAGCCAAGACATTTTCCCTAAGTTTCTAGACACCATTCTGTCAGCAGTAATAGTTACATCAGTACACGTCCAAGTCAAACTTAATTGGATACATCTGAATCAGTGGAAAAGAAATAACTGGCAATTCAAAGGCTCTGCTCGAAGAGAAACAGGCATTACTGAGCTCATTAAGAAGAAAATTGCTGAATATTGCGATCTCCTTATGAATCCTCAAATCTTTATGTAAGGAAGATGATTGGCTTGTACAGTAAAACAATAGGAACAAAAACTTTTATTGTCACAGTCAGTACTCAGGAGTGGCAGTTCTTCCAGGACCATGGTGGGATTAATGAGGAAATGAAAACACTTTACAACTTTCATAAAAATGTATATTCATCAGAACTCTTCCAGGATCAAAAAGGCCTTGCAGAGTTTCACTGTACAGTTCAGCTTCCCTACAATAAACCAGAGAGACTTTTGGACTCCCCAATTCCTACAGAAGAAATTTCCCATGCTACTCAGACTTTTAATAATGGCAAGCCACTGGGGAAAGCAGCATTCCCATTTTAATTTTGTGCATCTTTTGAAGAGAAGTCACCCTACTATGCGCCTGTGTACATTTAATCATTCTCTACACACTTTATCAGCAAGCCTTCTCCCTGTAGGAGGAATACAATTAGGTACAGTACTAATTTATTATAAATAAAGCAAAGACCTGGTAAAATAACCTAGTTATCAATGTTTCATGCAACTGTGCCTATGAAGTACTAGCTAACAGTCTCACTATGAGCCTAGAGAAATACCTGCAGCATTGATAAATCCTAACCAACACGGCTTTATTAAAAAAAAAAAAAGAGATTATCATCATATAATACAGGAAGACTGTTGGTTTTAATTGAAGTAACTACAGATTTATGGAAACCAACTGGAGCTTTCTTCCACTAATACTATAAAATCCTTCAATAAGATCAATAAGGAAATGCATCTCAACAAAGAAAGCCTTGAATTTTTTTTGTATATCAAGCTGACCCATTTTATGTATTTATCTCCACCCCCGAATTTAGTTGAAGTGTTGTTTTATATGCAAGAGCCTCTTCTCAGCAATGATAAGGAATAAAAAGGTCAGAAGGTCTCAGATTAAGGGAAAAATGGTAGGCAAGGATGCCCTCTCTCCAGCATGCTGTTTGTTCTGACCCCAGGCCCAGATCACTAGAGATGTGGAGGAGGCATTCTCACAAGGAGAAATCTCCATAAAATCAGCATGTTTGTGGATGATCTGCTCTTAACTGTAATGAGCTCAGAGTCATCTCTTACACGTTATTCATAATGGAACACTTTGAAAAGTGGTCAGGCTTTAATCATATTTTTTAAAACAGACAATTCAAAAGAATTAACTGATTTTTCCTTCTTCCATGACACACAGCACAACAACGGTCTCTTAAGTGGCTCCAAGATATTAGGTAGGAACACATTTATGCTATGATTCTAAGAGAACATGCTGCAGATAAGCAAAATAGGTCCTTCCCTACACCTCCTCTTAACACAACCAAACTTCCCCTCACTGCTGAGGAAAGTGGGGAGAACAGGAGAGGCTCAGAAGCCACCACTTCCCCTCTCGAGGAAGGGAGAGGGGAAAGCACAGAGATGAGGCTTCCTCTTCCCCAGCTTCTCTTGCTCAAGTGCTGGAGGAGAGAGCAACTTTTTTCTAAAAGAGAAAAAGAGATATAATGATGATTCACATTAAATAGGGCTTAGGAGCTTAAACTCTAATCAGTCTGACATAATTTTACAGTGCAGCCCTGAATATCAATAATTTTTTATTGGATGAATGAGGTCTATATAGTTCCTGAGGAACAACAATGAAATTTCCTATTTTCAAGTGTTTTATGTTAGAGGAGTGCATAGACGTTCCTCAGCCATATGTACACTCCAAGGGATTACTTTTACACCTCTGATACAAAAAACAACATGAGCAGAGGGAACACGGGGCTTTGTTTTGATTCTTAATTATAACACTGGTGTTCCCCATGGAAAGGAAAGGCCAAATCCTAGCACTTTCAAAATTTGCCTGAGAGAATTTTCAAAGGTCATCTTTGGCAGGAGGGACTGTGCCCTGCCTGGCCTGATGGCACACTAAAGGGAGCTGCAGAGTGCACCGTACATCCCAGTTCTTCAAAACCACCCTGCAGACCACAAACAGCATTGGTTTGGAGGCATCAAAATCCTCCAAAACTCTTGCCAAGGACTCCGAAAGATACATAAACACTACAGTAGCAACCTCAACTGTTCTCTTGCTAGGCTGACCTGGCCACTAACACCTCCTGGATGCTCTGAAAAACAGCAGCACCAAGACAGGATCCTGCTGGAAAAAATGCAGTTCTAGAAAACTCTCTTGTAAGGGTGGTAGCCTTACATAACCCATGGGAACAAACCACAAAATCTCAGCTCACTATGCCCCTGGAAAATGAACACACTGACATGGAAATCTTCCTTACTCCAACAGGAAGAGAAAACTTTTCCACCTGATAACAGGTCCACTTGACCTACAAGCACAGTGAGTAATGCAGCTCTAGAGAGGAAGGCTATAGCAGGGACTGCTGGCTTGGCTGAGAGCCCTTGAGACAGCTCAGCTCCTACACAGAGATCTTGCAATTTCATAAGATGCAATTCAGCTTGCTGGCTTAGATGAATCATACAAGCATGTCAGTGCAGCCATTTTTAAAACCTTTTTATTTTTTACAGTCAAAATGAAGGCATATTCAGACCTTTTCCTGTGAAGAGCTGAAATAGATATAGGCTATTTTTGTCTCTAAGAGCGTGATGCATTTGTGAATATCAACACTGCAATCCGTATTATTTCTAATTTTATATTTTTAGAATTTTTATTTGAACTGTTCACTTTAAAATATCACCAAGCCTGTAATTCTGAGTTATTTCTTTAAAATGTATAACAACACTTGAGAAACTTTACATGTACATCAGTGGTGAAGAAATCCTATCTTCATCTGTGAGTAGTATCTCAGGAAAGGTAACTTCCCTTTACTAATATTCAATTCTTCCCACAACCAAAACTTAAATTTCTGTTGTAGAAATTCCCTATGTCTTACAGAGTCAGAAACCTGGAGAGGCAGCTTACAGTCTACATCATGTGACACTATGCATTTGAACCTCTAAAAACAGCATGTGGATCCCCAACCAGGATTTGAGAACAGCATGACTTGTAGGTTATGTTCAGCAAGACTAAAGCTACCTTTGTAAAAGAAATTTTCTGCAACACCAGCATATCTTCCTATCACCTTTCCTATTCTGAATTTTTGAAGACCTCTTACCACTCTGTCTGGTCCCAAAGGTGTCGCAAAAGCCCCTATGCTACTCATACCAGGATCTGTCTGGTCCCAAAGGTGTCGCAAAAGTCCCTGTGCTACTCATACCAGGATCAGGTCTAACTCTACTTTCAGGGTTAGTACTCAGCATACTATAACTTTGCTTTTTAGCCATTTCTTCCCACTGGTTCTCCTCAAAAAATTCACTGCAAATTTGTCTCCTTGTGAATGTTGTGAGGTTGTTTCTGTTTTTCTGTTTCAGTCAAAATATCAGCTAGAAAATAAGACAGAAAAGAAGGAGAAGGAGATGACACCTGAAGTTGTGGTCAGTGCTGTAGCTCTTGAAGATAAGAAATGCAGGCACCGAAATGGTAAGGAGATTAGGGTATGGGTATGGGTTCCCCTCTTCTGGTGCTCTCTGTGAGCCATTAGAAAACATAATTGTGAGGGTAAGGCACAGGGGAGAAAGTCTTTCAAAACTTTATTGAGAGAAAATATTGCATAGAAAATAGTTAAATATTTTAATTTTATGGCTACAGCTTCAAAAGCTGCTACTGCAACCAAATGAAGTTTTGCAAATGTTATCAGTTTCAGTAATAAGAAGCTCATCTTCGTCATTTCCTTCTGAATGAGCAACCAAATAGAGCTGCTGACATTCCAGATTACTGATCTCTCAAATTTTAACTTAATCCTAATATAAACCACACAGCAGCTTGTTAAAATAGACCCATTAGATGTGGTTCAAACTTGCTGCTTGGACTTGATGCAAATGAAGATCAAGTTTGGCCCAGGGTGCTGTGAACCTTCAGTCAGGTCCTGGTTTTCCCCAAATTCAACATTTCTGCAGCAATTTGAAGGAAGTCCATAAGTAGCATTTTAAGTAATATAAGACACAGCAATAAATAGTCAAATTCATCAGTACTATTTAAGAATAATGAATAAAGGACAGATTCGGTGTTGCTGTGCTTCCTAGAGGGTTTTTTTCCTCCCTCAGTTTGAAATGACCCATTTGCAATGGGCCACTGAACACTGTACTTCAATGCATGTTCTTGACATATCTTTCACACAAAGTCCCCAAACACCTCATAAACATTAATAAATTAAGCTGCAAGAGCAATAATAATTTCAGCTTCACATTCATAGAACCTAAGACTCAAAATCTTCCTGAGTATCTGTGGCAGATCTAAAAATGAAATTCAAACTTCCAATCACTTTGAATTAGGCTTCTCTACTAAATCATGCAATCACACAGTCTAATTCAGGTTGGAAGAGATCTCAGGAGACCACCTCATCCATCCACCTCCTCAAAGCAGCACTAACTACTGCTCTACACCAGGCTGATCACAGCTTCATCCAGCCAAGGCTTGAATAGCCTCGGGGAGGGAGGATACACCACCAATGGACAATCTCTTCCAGTCTCTGACCACCTGCATGGGCAAGACATTTTTCCCTTGTCTCCAGT
Source organism: Eulacestoma nigropectus (assembly GCA_013397775.1). Taxonomy (NCBI): domain Eukaryota; kingdom Metazoa; phylum Chordata; class Aves; order Passeriformes; genus Eulacestoma; species Eulacestoma nigropectus. The sequence goes on from VZTE01003527.1 coordinate 349,451, forward strand.
CGGCATCTCCCCTCATGCTACCTGTGCCCAGTTTTTTCCCTTGCCCCATTTCTGAGCTCCTCTGAGAAGAGTCTGGCTCTGCACCCATTCAGTTCCCCTCAGGAAGCAAAGTCTCCACCAAGACCCAACTCAGTCATCTCATCTCCAAGATGAACAAACTCAGCTCCTCAGCCTCTCCTCCTGTGCAATGACCAGCCTGATGGTCCTTCTGGTCTCCTTCCCATTAGTCAGTCTCTCTCTCGTCCTGGGATCCACAGCTTGGCACAGGCACTCCACAAAGAGACTTTCAAAATCAAGTGGAGGGGGAGGACCCCTTCCCTGGACGTGCTGGGTGCAGCTGTTCCAGCACAGCCCTGGGGGTGGTTGGCCACCTTTGCTGCAAGGACATACCACTGACCCTGTGCAGCTTGTTGTACAACAGCACTCAGGGCCTTTTTGGCAGAGGTGCCTTTCTCCAGGCTTCAGGAACATCCCCCAGCCTTGACTTTTCAGTGATGACAGACAGCAGCTTCATGATGGCATAAGACAACTCCCTCAGAGGCTTCCACTGTGTCCTGTCTGCTCCCATAGACCAGCTTATTTCAAAAGACCCTAAATCCATGCTCCCCTACTGTGGCTGCTGCCTCCCTCCCTCCCCAAAGTTTTGCTTTTAGGCCTCAGACTGAGAAGACTGACAGTAAAGTCTGCAGTGTCATGGAGCAGTGCATCCATTCAACAGGTTTTCCTTCTCATTTTTACTGCTGATGCACTTGTAGTAGCCATCCTTGCTGTCCTGCTCATCCCTCACCAGTTTTGATTCCAGATAAGCTCTGAACTTCCTCATTCTGCTCCTACAAGCCTGGACCACACTTTTGTGTTGCTTCTTGGTAGCCTGTCCCCACTTCTACCTCCTGTCTGCTTTCTTGTTGCATTTAAGCTCAGGCAGGGGCACATCTGTCATCTCAAGTTTCTATTACCAAATTTCCCCCTAATTTCTTTGAAATCTTATACCCAGTGGCACAACTTCACTTCAACAGAACTAGAATTTTACCACCCTTGAGAAATTACTACTGTCAACTCTGTCATCTTGATCATAAAATTTTGGTTTTCTGTCATTGTTTATTACAAATAAATGCTTATGCTATAAATTATGTGCTATAATTAAGCTGCACCTAAAAATATTTCCATCAACAACATCTTGTATCATCTTACAGCAGCAGCCTCTGAAATATGATGAAACAATACTAATTCACCATGACAGGAGATATAATCTTAGTCTTTCAACAGAGAATTTTAGCAACTGAAAAATGCTTTCCAATCATCTTCAGCAGCACACAGAAACATCTAGCAGTGCTATTTTCACTTTTCAGAATTAAAACAGGTACATGCAAACTCTGTAAAGTTTTTCCTTTTCCACATATCTGTAAAGAGCTGAAGGTTAAGGAGAGCACTATCCAAGAGAATCCTTCTGGAAAGCATTAACTCAGAAGAAAAAGAAAATAATAAAATTTCATCCACATTTTTGAAAGGACATGGGAAAATTTTCAAGTCTGTTTTCCTAACTTTCTGGACAAGACATTTTTACTCAAATCCTAAACACTGCCTGCTCTAGTTTGAAGCACTGAGACACAGGAAAACAAACAAATATAAAAATGATGTGACAGCAAACTTACATTCCTGTTGAGAAATAGCTTTCACTAGGAAAAATTTACACCAATTTCTTGTATACATTGTTTAAGGTGGCTGACTTGGCAGTTATGTTTAAGGTTGGACTCAGTGATCTTGAAGGTCTTTTCCAACCTAAATGATTCTATGATTCTAAGATGTGGAACATAATAAAATGGTTACTTTCATATATTAAAAAAAAAATTCCTTGCAAGCTAAACTTTCTAGAGCATTCTCTTTTTTTTCACAGTTTAATGTTAACAAAAACTTGGCACAGGTACTTGACACATCTACATCCATCTCCCACTCTGCTCTCCATCTCTGTTCCAAATGCTGATATGCTCAGGATCTAACTTCTCCTTCCTTAAGAAACACCCCTAACAGCATTTTCCCCCAAAATTTCAAGAAGTATGTCTTCCCAAACAACACCCCAAGGCTCAAACTCAGACTCACGCTGTTTTGCTCAGAGTCTGAAGATGCTTTCATTTCAACAACAAACCGCCCACCTGGTGATTCTGAACTAACGCTTCCTTTCCCACTTCTCTTCTTACAGACTGTTTCTTCCTCTTCCCCAAGAAATGTGTTGCAATAATAACAGTATCTCCCACTCTTCTGTGATGACAGCTTATGCCAAGTTCCATATTCCTGCAAAACTCCCTCCCCACTTACTCACATGGGATCTCTTTGAGTTCTGGGTAACCAGATTTTCCCAACGCCTTCACAAAGCCTATCACTGTGACATTACTTTGTGTATCTTAAGACTTATCCTTGTCTTTCTGGTTTGTCACTTCCCCAAGGCAAAGGCAATGTTTTTCCACAAGTTCTCTTTAGTGCTGATTATATCACACAGATAATTTTTAATTACCTTTCTGTTCAGAGCCACACCATCTTCACAGTCCAACACTGCACAATCTACATTTAGTGATGGGATTTTTCTTATCTTCTTTTCATCATCCGCAGGTACATACAGCACAGCCCGTCTGGGAACATACTTGTGTGATGATGTAAAGCGATAACTAAGCTTAGGAACACCAGCTGGCAGAGGAGAATCCACCCTGTAAAGGATATTGTTGAAATTAGACTATTGGCCACAATGCTGTAACTAATACTTGACTATATTTTAAAAGCAAAACATTCATACATAGACAGTGGCTGGTTTTGGGCTATTTATATATTTTTTCCCCTTTGGAAGAGCCAAATTACGGGACATATCAGTATTACAGTTAATTACAATATAAAACTCCAAACCCACTGTGTTCAATAGAAGTTGCAAACTTAAACAATCATAACTGAAGACCTGCCAGGGCTGAGGTTTATCCATGCAGCCTTAATTACACTGCCTGTTCTGGGTGCTACGGCAAGTATAAAATACAGAAGGGTGGTGGCTGGTTTTTTTCTGTCACTGGACTTCTCTGTAGGATGCAGACTGTGGTGGGGATGGATCAGGACTGCTTTGGGGAGGAGGCTGCTATCTGCCACATCTCCTCCAGGAGCTGGATGCCATGCTGTGAATGAAGCAGGGGGGCTGGTTAAAATAAACACAAGTTTGTGAAGTTCATTTTGCAATCTTAGCATTATATCAACAAAATTTGCATGCAAATTTTAAATAAGCAAGATGGATGGAGGGGGAAATGAAGAAAACAGAATGAAAAGCCCAGGTAGTGTGGAACCTCGCTACTCTCTTTAGACCTTCAGACCCACAGCACAGACTTCCATCGACAGAGCTCATAAACCCACCAGCATCATTAGCAGGTTTTTGGCTGTGGAGTCTTTTTAAAAATTTGTAAATGCTTTGTGCACCACACTTCAGTGCAGGTGTGAGCCTTTGGTGCCACATGGCTTGAGTGGATAACATCCCCGTGGCCTGTAGGTGTGAGGTCTGTGGCGGTCCCCACCATGTGCTGACATTCCTGCTGAGGGCCCAGCTGACCTGCTCCAGGCAGGAGCTCAGTTAGTGCGCTTGGAGGCTGTGGGACTGCCAGAGGAGGCTGCTCTTGAGTGCCGTGGGGAGCTTGCTTTGCTCCATAATTACAAGCACAGAGAAATAAATTACAGAGGGTGCCACTGTGTTTCTTGGCCTTCCAAAAAAACCCCCTTGCCTGCTCCTGTTCCTCCCCACTTCATGCTGTACCCCCCAGGCCTATTCTGCTACATCAAAAAAGAGGACAAAATAATACAATTTACCTTCATACTCAGCACAAGGCACTTACACCACAAAATAATCCCACCATATAACACCATTATGCATTATCATGTATATTATTCAGCACTTTGAATAATGCAAAGCTTTCCTAGCACCATGCTGAACATGTCATTATCGCATCATGTCAGGGACCTATGCATTTTCCTATGCCCCTCTTAATAATGCTTCCCAAGTTGCTAGACTTGGATGACACATGGCTACACACATATGTGGGTTTTCAAAGCAAACATGAATAACGCTCTCAAATGTTGGAAATGGGTTCAGTCAATCTAAATCGGAGGCAATGGGGTATGTCACTGACAGACCGCTGTAATACTCGCCTTTCTACGCTGAATCTGTTAAGAACCCTCTCTTCCCCTAGAGTGTGCACCCTGAAAGCTGAATATAAGACTTGGGTTAAAAATATGAAGAAAGCTTTTATCGCATTTTGCCTCAGTAAACTAAATTGAAAAGGAAAACTATTCCATCATCTTCTCTGCTGCATCTCTGCAGATCCTGTGTGGATCCACTTTAAGAGCCTACAAAAACCACTGCCAGACTCTTTGCAACATGCCTGGTAATCCTTAATTCAGTTTAAGAAATGGAACAGCTTGGCAGTTAAATAGAAAATATTATAAGTGTCAGTGCTACCCTTGTTAATAACAGCAACAGCTTCAAGACTCAGGTGGTGGAGGTCCTATCAACACCTGGAGACATGCAACTGAGATCCACTGAGTCCCTCCAAACTACTCTCCTTGCCTCTCTCTCACAAACTACTTCACATTCCCTGCTTCAGGCTGAAGTGGGGATGGTAACAGAACTTGTGGCAACTCAAGTGGCTGCTAGATAAATCCACTTAATCTCATTTTCTTGCAGTAGTACACTTTGGGAGAGCAAGGACGAGGTGGAAGAGTGGTTTATCTCAAACAGAAAGAGGAGGATCTTTTTTCAGTGTGACACAGAGGTCAGTAAAGAAGTCTGCAGTTCTTCCCTAAACGTATATGAGGGAACAAAAGTGATTAGTTTCTATTCTCTTTCTCTGATGGCTTCAGCCTTGTGGTTCCCAAGGGCACAAAGGAGTGAAAGAGCTCAGTCCATTAATAGTTAACTCCAGCCTAGAGCCAAGCAGCCCCTGAAGCACCCTTAATGACTACCTCTCACCAACCCTCCAACCCGCCAGAAACCTGATAGACGTGGCTAACACCATAATCTCAGGGCATGCTGAGATGAGATGTATCTTCTGTCACACGTTTCCCAGGATTTCTTCTGGGCTGTCATCAAACCAAGGGCTGTTTGACCAGCCGTTTTCCCTCTCACTGCTGAAAGCCCCACGAAGGCAGCCCCGCTCTGCCTACCACACACAATGGCCTGTAGTGTTGTGTAGGTGAAAGCATCATTACCTGCAGACCAGATTTAGTCAGGTGTCACCATTCAGGTCTATGAATGTGTGTTTAGATGGAGGAGCAGTACAGCTTCCTCAGCAGACCACCTGACTCCAAAGAAGTGATAGACTTAATCCATTAAAACACCATCACTTAATAGGCTTAATGCTGGAAATGCTACTGCCTGGTGACTACTGGTATCTTCTCAGCTATACAACTTTGTAGCCACATGGGCTCAAACAACAGGTTTCCCAGGACACAAATTATTATAAAAAACATACTGTCCATGTGTCAAATTATTAGTTTTATGAGATATTTTAGCAAGCTGAAGAAGAAATAATTTTTTCACAAGATATGGCCAGAAAAAAAAATGTGCAGGAGGAGCTGGTGTCAGTGGACCAACACAGAATCCCTCTCCTTTCAAAACAAAGAGTCCTAGAAATATTCATGTAAAATAAGAGTTTTCAACAAGTATCTTTAGATACGACTGCAGTAAATGTTATCACAGTCTAATTCTTTGACATATATTCTTAAATCATCACTGTGCATTCTCCTTGCAAAGTCATATTTTATGTTCTACAATAAAATGAAAAGTAGAGGAAGACATGGATTTATTAATAAATCCATTTTTCTGTAGACTTATTTAAAACAGTGGCAAGGCTTGGGGTGCTGTGTATATGAGCAGTTAGCTACTCTGGTAGGAAACACTATCCTGATTATCTTGACTTTTGTTATTTTGATAGAATAAAAAAATCCCCAGCAGTTGCTTTTTTAGGACAAAAAAACCCACACAGCACTGCAGTCTCGATTATACTGTTAACCCTGTGCCACAAAGAGGAGGAAAATCTTACATATGTTTCCTGGCTCCAAGTATTTTAATGATTCAAACTAAGCTTGACTATGCTTTAAACTAAACACATGGACAAAAGCCAAGTGAATTTGCTAAGACAATGTTTCTTCCTTTAAGCACTGTAAGTTAAAACAAGGACTAGGCTATTGGGTAATGCTCATTAAATTGTTTTACAGCAGCATATTTTCATTCATAGCATCTAGCAGCATGCTGAGTGCTGTTGGGTCTTGGAAATAAAACTAAATTTCTTCAGCAAACATAACACTCTACTAAAGTCTTCATCAAATATGTAAAAGTAGCTGGCAAGTTAAAGTTACTCATGGTCCTCTGAGAACCATTTCACCCAAGAGTGAATAGTTCATCCTCAGGAAGGAGAAAAGAAAACCTATTTGACTACTAAGAGACACTGCAGTTTGCAATGGCAGCCATACAGTGTGACTGCGAACAGTGAAATTACCCCAAATTATGCAAATTTCCCTGCTGTAAACTGCAGTTTCACATTCTACCATTGCTCATACTCATACACATACTTAACTGCACACACCTGTGCAGTCTCATTTGAGCCAATAACATATAGCTCACAAAGTAAAGTACTCGCACAAGTCATTTCCAGCACTTTAACCTGTGCCTCTGTTCTGTTTATTTGCTAAATCAAATCACCCCTGGAAGATCTGCCAAACACACAGAAAAATATTCATTGCTCAATAGGCCAAAACTTTCCTTCTACAATCCTTGGCATAGTGTTGGCAAAGTGTTTGCAAAGAGCATTTTTAGACATTTCACTAAAACTATTAAAAAATCTGGATAATTTCCACAACATGTATTTCTGACCTCTGTGCATGTAACTGCATACCATGATATCTGTGGAGCTGTAGACGAAGGACAGAAGTGATCCAAGACCCACAGCATCCCCTGAACGAGACGCAGCTAATGCAGCAAAACCTCCTACAAATTATTTCTGCAATATGTGCAAAAAAACCCCACTCTGGGAAAACATAATGGTTTCCCTGTGTTGAATTTGCCGGGGAGTAGCACACCACCACACACAAATAATCTGCCAAAAACAAAGGAAACTTCTACGGAATTACAAAGCCCCGCAATTTGCTTAGTAATTCTTTCTAATTAAGAAAAGAAGATACAAGTTGTTTGTTATAAACATCAGCAGGCCCTGTGCAAATATGAAGGGCTCGCAGCCGCGCTGAGTATTTGTCGAATCAAAGCGACTCGCTGGAGAGTTTTATTGGTACAGCTGCAGCGCATGCATTTTATCACACATGCTAATAATCCTGGTTATGGCACTAACATTTTAATCATTTGTTCTCTGGGCTTGTTTCTCAAACAATTAGCACTAATGAATGGCCAAAATACCTCGGATCATATATGTCTAATTGCAGTCAAGAGCGGTTATTGTCCGCATGTACATTTCAATTCACCTCTGGGGATAATGTTTGTTAATTGTATTTCTTTATATAGCAAGTGAAAAAAGGCTGTTCGCTCAAAAAGGGACTAAGTGTTCTCTTCTTTCCCTTTGTTCCCACAAGAAGCTAAAGTCACTTCAAGAGGCACTTAATCCCATCATCCATGGTTACAATTGCCTTACAGCATCAATCAAAAAGAATCTGAAGTAAAATGATGCAGCTATATTGTGTAATTAAAAGCAATTCAGGTAGTTATTGCTTGGGGCATTTTCCAGGTCCAAATACTTAAAATGGCACTGTGGGGATTCTAAATACTGTAGTGTTTTAAATTTGGTGAACTACAATATCTCACAGAGAAAGGGAAGGAATATGCAAAAAAAAAAATCTCCTAGTGTGTATTGTAAAGCAAAAGAAAAGAGGAGGAACAGCTAACGTTTGAAGTGACAAAATCTACAAGTCTCCATATAAAAGAGAAATAAAAATATCAAGAAGAGAGAAAAGGGAAGGAAAAAGAAAAGGATGGCAGTTTTCAAGGAAAAGAAATTCCTCCTAATTGTTAAAAAGTTAACATGTGAAAAAATGTTAACATTTCCTCAAATGGAAAACAAAAGCTCATGTCACAAGCTTTACCATCAGAATACAGGTCCCCAAAATCTTGGTACTCTCCTAAGTGGAAATAAATCTGGGTAAACCAAGCAGCTCTTCTTTGGGGGGAAAAAAAAAAGAAAAAAAAGAAAAAGACTTAGGTTAAAAGTGAAGAGCTATGATATTTACTTTTGAATAAAATGTAAGGGAAGGAACTTTACGTAACAACTGCCACTAACCCTGATCCAATTATGCTGAAATTAAAACTGGAGGGTTATCAACAGACCAAACACTCAGCTTTACATTTTGATTTCTTCCTTTGTTCCAGACTCAGTACGGTCATTTCCCTGACCCTCAAAAAACTAATTAAGAAACCCCCCCAAACCTAAGTCCTTGCCAGGGCAGGCAGAAGCCACCAGCTCTCACGGTTTGAGATCTCTTGACAAGCAGTTTTCCTTACCCAGGAGAGGCTTTGTCTGATTTTAAACTTCTCACCATAAGGCTGATATTATCTCGCACAGATGTAACATGAAGATTAATTTCCCCGAAGCTGATGGAAGACATAAAGGTATAAAATTGGCCCCCCAAAAGTATGAAGAAGGTGAAAGAATAAACCCTAACACTTCCACAGCATCCTAAAGGAGACAGGCGGTCTGCACCCAGCTGCGGGGACTGAGCGTAGTGAGTTGGAGAAGCGCTCACAAAAACTCAGCGAATTAAGAAATTTAACCCCCGTAACAACCAGCTTTGGATATCAAAAGGGACAGATTGGAGGGGGTTGCTCCTGAGAGCGCTTGCCTGCTGGAAAAACTGTTGCAGGGAGAAATGAAAAGGGGGCTTCCAAGTGACCTTTCACAAGCACTCACTCCAACTGATCAGGACATATTGCATTATAGCCAAAAAACAGAGAGGTGAACCAAATGGGGAAGGAGAGCCCCAGTGACCAAAAGAAAAAATCAGGATGCAGAGAAGTGTGAGTGGAAACGAAAACTAAGCACCAAATCCAAAGTTGCTGGAAAGCAATTTTAGGAAAATATGTGTCTTTGTCTGCTATTTATAATTTTTTCCTATCTCCAGTAAATCAATGTAAGTCATATAACTGGACACCAGAGAAAAGATTGAATACAAACCAGGAACTTACTGGCAAAGGCTTAAAATCATGGACCCATAAGCCATAAAATGATAAAAGGCTATCATAGGTTAAATAGTTAACCAAACTTTCTCCTCCCACCAGCACTAAATGGAAAAAAAAAAAAAGACCTTTTATTTACCCCACCATGTTCTTTCAACTACATTTGACCCTGTTGTTTTGGTTCACTCTGAGCTCCATCATGCCTTAAATTGCTTTGACTGAAGATCAGGCATTTTTTTCTTCTCAATTCAAAATGGCCAAATTAGACAGCAAGGATAAAAATAAAAGGACCACTGGCTTCTCATATTACTAACGTCTCCTGTTTTCAGGGCAGCAAAAATAGTCTGTTTGTGAGGAAGAGGAGAGTGCTACGGTTCTTTGACTTAATAAGCGAATTTTAAGAGATTTAAATAATGACTCAGGGTGACAAGGGCTGCTGCTTCCTACTAATGGCAACAGGCTGCTTCTCTCGGGCAGCCTGTGTGTGTGTGTGTTTGCTATCATCCAAGGTTAATTGGTGTCCTGTCTTGGGGAGCTTCAGCATATGTGACATACAGTCGAGGGTTTGCTCCCTTCCTTGCGATGTGGATAACTCTGAATAACTCGTCATGCCCATAAAGTATTCTCGAGCTGAGTTGTACCTCGCTTTGCTTTTACTATTGACAAAGTATCTGGCTCCTTGGGATGCTTTCTGCTGCTTAATCAGATACACAGCACTGCAGGGCAGTGGAAAAGCTCTCTGTCTGTCTGTAACACACTCACTTTGCCACTTTCACTTAAGGAACATGCAGTTAAGATAACAATTAATTTCCCTGTCTTCCTAAATATAAAGATATAGAAATAAACCCTAAGTATGGACAGTTTTTGTTTTACTTTCTATAAGAAAATTTTAAGTGCTTTCATTTATTTAACTAATTCAGTTTCTAAGTTGCATTTTTAAAATCTACAATAATGTGAAGAGGTTTTGCAAAATTTTGTTTAGCTATATGTTTTCTCAAGGGAAGCTCTTGCATTACATTTTTTTTTACAGAATTGCAACTTGAAGCTGCAACAGAAATTTGCAACACATTTTAAATAACAAAAAATCCCATAGCAAAGATGAAGATCCAAGAACCAATATCAAGAGATTTAGAAAAAACTACACATAAGTTAGCCTTTTTTAACATGTGCATTGACAAGTAAGAAGATATTGCTTTGGATGTATGGCATTGATGTATGATTTGTTTTGATTTACTTGTTTTTGGGTTTTGTGTACAGTCAAATATGCACCAAGTGTGGTCAGAGCTGTGTGGCACAAAGGAAAAAGCATGCCTTTGGAGGTTGAGAATCTTCCAGTTCAGGAGGAGGACTGGGCATATATAACCAACAAGCTGTCCTGGAACATCCCATGCCAAAATCGGTCTCAGTAAGTGAATATTTAAAACTCACAAATCTTTAATGGTTGCACTTTTATACAGTCAGACCCATTCTGGTGGCCTCTGCAGAAATGCTGAACTTTGAAGAGATTCTTTATGTTACTGCAAAACCACTCTTGGCTTTTCCAATTCTCCCCTCCATCTCACCATCAGGTACTTCCCTTGCTCCTAATTCTGCCCCATCCTTTTCACATACTGACTTTGCACCCACCTACATCTCTGTGTACTCACGCAAAAATTGGTAACTATGTTTGGGCAGAATTTCTTTTCTTACTGAACATGCTTTTCCCCTCTTTTCTTCCCCACTCCCCTGTATTCCCTCCGCGTCGGTTCCCACACCAGGACAGCGGGAGCATCCCCAGTACTGAGCTCTTGCAGCCCCTGCCACCGGTCCAGCTGTGCGCACATTGGCTAAATGCTACAAGGTCAAGATCGAGACCAGGATTCAAAAATTCCACGCTAATTACTGTAATTAAAGTCTGAGTCCCAAACTCATCCAAAGACTCCTGAGCAGTTTAGAAGCAGGCTGCTAATGAGTTATATGCAAAATAAGAAACAGGCACTTGATAAAGTCAGAATCAATAAAGTGCCATTCCTGCCTGTTAAAATGACCTTGCCATCCATTACAGAGAGTCACCATGTTCACCAGAGCCTGTGCAGGTTAGAAATCCATGTCTGCATGGTGTGAGAGAAAAGGAAAACAGTACAGTCCTTGAAATCACTTCTGATTTATATCTGAGTAAAAAATAAAATTACAATAAAGATGTGGCTAAGAATATTTAGCGGAAGGAAATGAATGGAGTGCCAGTATACTGGTGCTGCAGAAGTCAGAAGAAGGAAGGAATTTGTCATCCACTTCGGGTCTTCCAGAATTTCTGATTTTTTATTACAAAGTGTTGTCTTCATTGTTTTGGTTGTGGTGGGGTTATTTTACAAAATGAAGGTCCCTTCACACTTCTAAGAAATTTTCACTAGTAGACCATATTTTATCTTGATTTGGAATTTAAGTCAGTCTACACTTGGTCAAACCACAAACATTTTGATGATTCCTGTACTTAGAAACATAGGTAAATTATACCACTAAATAAAGCACAGACATTTTTACCACGTAGGAAAAAGAAACAATATTGCAATCTCTGCATTTTGAAATTGCTCCTATAAACCCACTTGGGCATGTGCCTAGCCCAGAGAAATCAAAAGGAGTAGTGAAACACCTACAGTTAACCATGTACTTAAATGCCTACAGGACTGGGGATTAATTTTGAATTATGAAACTGTTCCATTTCCATGTGTTCTTAGGCTATACATGAGTCAACCTGCTTTTTTCACATTTTGGTACAGAGACTTGTGCAAAATTGAGACTTAGATGTATACAGATGCAATCCAGGTGGTGAATATCTCTTAAACAATATAAAGATGCTCAATTTCAGCTGGAGAAAAAAACCAAACCTGCATGATATTTTCAGAATAAGATTAAAAGTAAAAATATGATTTATATTTAGCCAAGCATTATTCTCTAGAATTATTACTATGCAGAGGAATTATTATGTCAAAGAATTATTTTGTATTAAACTGAACTTATTCAGAATGTTTTCGCTGCCAAATAACTGAGCAGTGAAGAACAATTTAGCAAGCAATTAGTAAATATTAAACCGCTGAAGAACAGAACTATAAAACTACAATGCACTGCAATTACATCAAAAAAAAGAAAATGTTGTAATTACATCAAAGCTGATGCAAAATGACAGAAAAAAAGAACGAATACACAATGCTATTAGTTCAACAGCAATTGTGGCCACACTAATTGAAAACCAACCGCTCTCTGGTTTTGAACACAAGCCTGGTGGAAATTTAAAAATATTTCCTAAACGGACAATAAAGAAGAACGTTTACAAATCCTGCAGTGCTCCAGGCAACACTTAACTTTGGAAATGTCTACAGGCAGAAATACTACCCTGCAATATGGCTCAGGATGGCACAAACAAGCATCTGTGTTTATTTTTTAACTGGTTGATTTATAAGAGCAATGAAATCCCTACATAAGCATTTTATATTGACCTGATATGGACTTACTGTTTTAACCAGCTTTTTAACTAACTCCACAAGTTAATAAAGGCAACTACATGAATCCTTACTGCCTATACATTAAGATAAGAAAAACATTCATTAAGCAATATCCAGACTGTTTTAATTACAGGAATATCACTCTTATTTGTAGTATAATGTTCGTTAAGTACAGTATAACATTTTCTTAAAGTGCCCCAGAGGCAGTTAAACTCCTGATTAGCTATTAAAAAAAAAAAAAAAAACTCCCTTAACTTCAATCGCAGGAGAGTTAATGCCTACTGCAATGAAATTCCAGCACTTATAATCATGCAAAAATGTCATATGCAAATCTTATTAACCATGAAAACATCATATAAGATCAAATGAATCTTCTACGCTGTTATCACTACTCAATGTTAGCAAAATGTCGGAATCTTTCTATGATGATTGTGGTAGTAACAATAATAAGCCCAGCCCTATTTCCTTTGAAAATGACATCAATTGAAAACCAGCTCTTACTTTATTAATTTCAAAAGATAGCAGGGAATGCCCAAAAATTCTGACTTGTATATTTTCCTGCCTTTAACTATATTTCTGTTCTATTATCCAATGTTAAAACATACCAAACTAGTAGCAGTGGATGGATTAAAAAACATTATGGAGACAGAACCTTCATGATCTCCAGTAAATAAACACTTTATTTAAGTTATTTATTATCCAATAATGAAACTTCCTTTTTTTCCCTGCCTTTTCCAGTACATGACAAAATTTAACATTATTACTGTTATTGTACAGATGACAACGAAACACCTACATTTCCTTCAGTATTTATCTTGCATCTGCCCCTTATTCCATACATCTCCTGAAAAAAAAGCTGTTCGTTTTTTTATTTGCTAACACCACCAAGAATTAAAAAAATCGTGAACAACATGATGCATTAAAAATTGCAATTTTTTAAAGTGCATATTGAAACATTATTTTCTGGTTCTGTGTCCCTGACTTTGTATTTTCAAGCTTTTTCAAAAACAAAAATTTTCTTGAAAAGTAAAAAAAAGTTGAAGGTGAGATTTCAGGAATCCAGGATTAAAGGAAATAACAAATACTGTGACGTTAATGATAAATAGGTGAGAGCTGTTAGCTCGTTTTGATCTTTCACATAAGCAGCTGAAGGATAATTTTATTACATGGGAACAGGCATGCCAAACCCTAACTCAGCAATGGCCCTCCAAAACCATCTCCTTAGTAAGGTCAGCAAACTAAAAATTGCAAATTTAGCACCCACCAGTCTCTTCAGGCTCAGCACCTCTCTATCCACCGAGTTCCCTGTAGTGAGTGATCAGCCTTTGCTACCCTGAAAGGGACAAATCCATCTCTCTACTGAGCTGGTGGGTCAGGTCCTGCCAGCCCCATGGCTGCATATTTGAGGTGTGTGGCCAAAGTCCTGGGTGCACCTTTCAAGGGCGGATTCAGCCATAAACCTCCTCCTGACTCAGACAGGTCCTGATGTCCCTTGAGGAGGTGACCATGCCTGGGGGAGATGAACCCCGCCCCAGGGTGTCCACAGCAGGGATCCAATTTCAAGGAACACTATGGTCATACCATCACATCCTACCAGGGATGAGCTTTGCTGTGTAGGCAAGCTCGGAGACCATAAAGGTGCTGAACCAACCAGGCAGATAATATAAATGTGTGATGGAGGAAAAATGTTGGCCAAGGAACACATTTTAATACTAAATCATAAAATTCCTATCGCCTTTTTTTTTTTTTTAGCCCTATTCCTAAGCTACTACTATAATTTAATTCTCTAAACATTTTCACAGAACTCTTCAGATTAGCTTTGCCACATCCCAGGAAACTCAGAAACCGGTCATAAAACCATGGTTCCTAGGTCTGTGTTTCAGACCCCCCACCTAGTAAGTCCCATCCCATTTGATGGTCAGTCCATCACCAACATGGACACTTTAAAAAATCATCAAGACCCAGAGTGAGATGGGGTGAAAATCAACTTCTCTGCAAATCAGTACAATTTTATTTTCATTAAAAAAAAAAAGAATTATCAGTTAGCAGCTCTTTTTGGGGCACTGGGAGCACCTGATGGGCCTGTGCAAGTGCAAGTGCAAGCACTCTTATTACATGCACTGTGGGAGTTTCTTATCTGTATTTCCCAGGTGAGATTACTTGTGTGGTTATGGTTGCTACAGTATATTTACCGTGGCCAGTGAAAAGCCCACTGACACTTAGGTAAAGCTGAAGAATCAAAGCTGCTCCCCTCATCAACGGCCAGGTTTCACAGGATGCCCCTTTTCTCCCAAAACACCACAGTTCCGTTAAATGTGGATTTCCTATCTCACTGCATCACAACACACATCGTCATCATTGGTTCCCCTCTCTTAAAATTAAATTTTAGATAACAGCCCTGTTCTTAATGGCTGCGTAGAGGGGAGGGAAGAGTTGGACATTAGAGAGAAGTTGGCAGAGAGGGAAGGAAGAGAGAGACAGAAGAAGAGGTCACCAAGCACACAGCTTGCTTGGGAGACCCATGAAGAAGAAATTCTTCCAACTGCCTTAGTTTAAGAGTGAGGGTTTTTCCCCTCTATATTCTTGACACAGGCTGTTCAATATTTATTTTAAAATAAGTGAAGAAGAAAAATCCACTGCCTCCCTTGCAATCTGCACATATAAAGAAAATGGCTTTTAGCTCATAATGATGGTAAGTTAGAGATAAGAAAAAGTCCTGGATTACATGAAAATAAAATCTGCAAGGAGAAATAGGATTAAGTCTACTTCCATGTAATAGCTTTTATGACATTTAAATGAGCAGCTGTGTTTCTTTAAGTAAGTGTTACAGCATTCCACATCTGTATAAAAACTGAACAAGACAGACTCTTTCAACTCACTGATATACAGCCTTGTGAGGAAAAAAATCCCTGTGAAAACGCATAAAGGCATCACTTGGCTTCCCTTTAAGTCATCTTTAACAACCTGTGTCATGAATACAGGTTTGGGCTTAAGGAAATAAGAGAATTCGATGACATATGTCTTTTGTCCTGTACTGGATAAAGAGAAAAATTATTCCATTACTGAATCTGCCCACTTTTTTTAATTTGGGTAAGATTTTAGATATACTTCAGCACAAAGGCCTTGAGATACATTTTAATTCTGCAGTGCATGCCAGTAATCTGTACCAATACTGAGAAACAGTCCCTCCCAAAGTTGATATTATATATAAGGAATTTGGATGGTTTGAACCAGTTTTAGTCTCACATGGCCCCTTGTTTGCCATCATCTGTTTCCTTGCTGATAGGAAGAATGTCATGGGCGTTTCAATTTTTATCTTCTTCCTGAATAACAGTTTAGTTGGCCTGGTGTCTCAGTAATGGCAAAATTTGTTGACAGAGATTAACTTCAGATGTGGTGAAAAAAAAATCGTGGCATATCCACTCTCTTCTCTAGAACATATCCAGTAGGCAAAGCCTTCCTCCTTTTTTGTGCCACTTGCGTTTAAAGGAGAAAATGCAAAACAATGACCTCACTAGTTCTGCGTGCAAGAACAGAATGTGAGACTCCAAGCAGACATTACAATAGGCCACCCTTAAAGGTAAGGTTTTCTTTTGACCTGCAGCCACAACAGTCAGAAGTGAACATTTATATGTGTGCATGCTTATGTTTATATATTTATGTGCCTGTCTATATCTATCTACATATACAATCTATTTATTTATGTATTTGTGCACATATAAATGTACATATATAAATGTGCATAAAGGTACGTATCTAAAAAGACCCAACGTGGCATAGTACAACAGCAGCATTGATCAGTAGAAACTGGCAAAAAGAATTGACTTCCATAAATCCAAGAAATAAAAAAACTGTTTTTTCTCCAACTTTTAGTCTCAAACATTCCTCATACTTTGCTGGAATAAACTACCTGTTCCTGCATCTCCAGCAAAGGCGTTAGAGTGGGAATTCTCCAGTGGAATACGAAGTCCCCCAGGACCCCATATATACTAGACTGAAGGCTGTTCCACCATTAGTTATCAATGGCCTTGCCTTGCTTTCGCAAGGCTTGAGGTCTTTGCATCACACACTTTGCATCCACACACTGTGGGCATCCTGTGTATCTTGCAAGTTCAGGTGTGACCCCACAGATTTGCAGCTGTTTTAGACTGAAGCCGTGTCTCAGTGAGCCAAAGCAGTGCTACTGCTGCCTTTGACAAATCCCTGCCAGAATAAACAAGCCACATGGTTTTTGCCACGTGACACTCCTTCTTTCCACTTCATCTCTTGGAACTCAACATTTTCAGCCATGAAAAAGTGAGTGAACACTCTTATATCCTCTTTTCCTTGACCTTGCTCATACTACTTTGGAGGAGAAGGAGGGAATTTAGGGGCTGTTTCACCAATACTCTAACAGTATACATTAATGGGGGGGGAAAAAGACTAATGGCTAAAACAGTGATTCACAGTGGTACCCAGAGGCACTAAACTGAACCACAAAAGTGGGGGGTTGGGAGAATAAATAATAATTCTTTCCTTTTTCCTTTTCAAGAAGCACCAGGATAAGGGTGGACATACTCTTGCCATGAGTATCTTAAGAGTCTTTTCCAATCTAAATTATGTTCTCCATCCCTCTCCTAAGAGCCCAGTCTGGGCTGTGAAAACCACAGCTGAGCCCTTTGAAAAACAGACTCTGTTCTTGTCCTAAGCATATATAATGTAAATTGTTTTCCCACCATGCCAATAGTCATACATGCTAACTTGAGCATTTTGAAGATGTTGTTAGATTTCGATACACAAAAAGGATATTATAACCGTTAGTAAGTAAATTTATTCATGCCTCTGTGGCTTATATTAGTTTGAAAAATAAATAACCAGTAGTTAAGTAGCATGTGGCTGTACTTATACTAATATTCAAATATTCTGTTTCATTATTTTCTAACCTCTGCAAAAATGTTCCTGTTATGAAGAAAGCAAACAGAAGATGGATTCTAGACCAGGACAGATTGAATTATGGAGAAGTGAAGATAAAAGAGGCTGGAAAGACAAATAAGGTTTCAGGTGGCTGCAGTATGTTGATTACCCTGTTATTTAACTAGACATTCACATCTTGATTCAAAATACACTTTTATTACTCTCTATACCTTCTCCATTGCTTGGAAACAGCAATCAACAAACCAATGTTTAATGTACCACAAGGACTATTAGGCTGGCTTTGAAAAAAGGGAAGATGGAGAACTTTGTTAGACTGTTGATGTTTGAGGACCAGTAAGGAAGAAGCCTAAAAAACATCTGCAGGAGGAAGAGAATAAAAGGGTAATTGTAAACTGCAAGAAGCCAGGTCTGGCAGAATGATGAGGTGAGAAAAGCCCAGGACCTGGGCACCACAGACATGAAAACTGAAGCTGACAACATGCAACAGGCAGCTCTACAGGTGAGTCAAAGCAAGACAGGCAGTCCTGAACAGCCAGCACACAGCAAGGCAGGATGGTCCAACCGGCCAGGAGAGGGGTGACAAATGCATAAGGTCTTGGTGAGATGGCCCCTAGGCACCACAAGAAGGAATGGGTTTTGGTTTTGTGCAAGTGGCAAGGCAGACTCTGCCAGGATATGTCCCCAGCCAAGCCACCACAGAAGACAAGGGAGGACTAGGGGAAAGATGCACAAGGAAAGGAGGTGAGACTGTGGCAAAGAAACTGCACCATCAACTAGGGATGCAAAAAGGGACACATAGTAGGCATTCACTTAGAAAGTCTGAAGAAAATAAAGTCAAAGGCAAGATTAAAAGAGCAAGGTGAAGATGTAATTTAAAGGAAAAAAAGTAAGAAAAAGGAAGAGGACAAGGTCAGTGGAAATTTTGGCGAGGGAAGAATCAGTGAAGCAGAGACTGAGAAGTCTCTTGATGCAGCATCAGAGACAGAGAAGATACATTAACTCAGGGCAGCCAGCAGTATCATTTAAGGAAAACAGGGGTAGAATGGCATAAGTCTTTGAGGAACAAAGCAGTGGAAAGAGGAGTCAAGGATGGGAGCACAGGGGAGGAAGAGGAGGAAGCAAAAAGGAGACAGTGGGATCTTGGTTCAGCCAAGTAGCTGAGCATAATATGAAGAGTCTGAGCACTCTTGTAATATGACTTGACTAACCACCACTCTGAATCAGGGCCTGGTTCAAAAGCCTTCCACTGAAAGACTAGGGAAGAAGATGTGTAAAACACACAGAATACAGTGGTTCAGTGCAGAGAATGGAAATGAAATGGGAACTTCGATGCTCATCCCAGAAGAAGCTCTTCCAAAACCTTTTAACTGTGACCTGTCACCTCACTTTGTAGAGAAAGTAGAAAAATGTTTTTGCTTGGCCTACACACTGATTTCCTGCATACAAGCAATCATTTTAATTTAGGCCTCTACATTGTTTTGCCAGCACTTAATGTTGCATAAAAATAAAGAAACTTCAGCTCCCTGCAATGCAGTGCAAGAGACTGAACTTCCTTTCAGTAGCCAGAACTGCATCTATTAAATGTGTGAAATGCTAAAGGTAACAGTGTCCAACAATAGAAAATGAAGCAAAAGGAATTTAGACCAACCTCAGGAACCAGTTTGCCAAAATTATGGGTGAATGCTAGGGAAAAAGGACAATTAATACAGGGACAGATGGCTAAGCAAAAACAAAAGCCATTATCTAAAACCTGGCTAAGGAAAGCTTAGCAACTGATTGTTTAACAGAAGGAATTAAAGAACTCAATTAAATCTAATACTATCAATAGTTTGGATCCTAAGGAATAAGAAAATAGAGGACTTGCTGTCATTTGTGGCAGTATTAAATTCTTTCTGTGCTTATGTTAAATATTAAGGTGCACAAGTTTTATACAGAACAAACATTTCTTATCCTTGTGAGAAGGTGGGTTATAAAATGCAAACAAACTCTAGGCCAATAATAAAAGCTTCAGTGACTTGACAAGTCTTAGAAAACCATCAGAGGGTTCTGCAAGTGGTCGGCAGCTCAGGAGATCCTGCTGAAATATGACAGTCTTTCCCTCCCCTCTCAATTCCCCACAGAAACATGCACGTATGTGGTCCTGGAAAACCATACTCAGATGAGAAGGCCAGCCTTTGGCTGTGTCCCCATGGGGGTGAAGGGTTACTCCAGAACAGCAGCATCATTTTCTGAAGGTGCCCCACCTGGAACACATCAGTTGACGGCCAGCACTGAGCAAGAGTTGGGAGAAAAGCATAGGAAGTGGTACAAGGAATATATGTCTCACATGTGCTTAGAGTCATGCCAGGATAGGGATCTGGGACCTCTGGCAACTCTTAGCAGAGGGAGGGTGTAGCATAGGCTCTGACAATCCACTGGCATAGTAGCCTGAAGTGGTCTCTGCCAAGAAGCCCATGTAAAACTGCATCTGTGGGAGTCACAGCTGCTCTCCATGCTAAGAGCAGGCACACACATTGCAGTCAAATCACTTGGTCCCATACAACAGAGAATTAACTCCAAATAAATGTCTGAATCTCTGTCTGCAGCCTCAGTACAAATGTTGACTCTCTCAGGGGAGCACTCCATGAAAAGTTGCACAAGTAATGAAAAGGAAGCCTTCTAACAGCTTTACACAGCACAAAATGATGGCTAAACCTGTCTGCCATCACCGTCTCGTACGAACAGTTTGAACCGACAGGCCTCAGTCATACATGCAAGCGATGTTTGGTTCTTTTCGATACTTTCTCAGCACTTTAATGATTTTAGTAATTAGTTGACATGCATTGTTTCAACATATCACATCTCCATGGTGGCATCATCAGTTTGTAATAGACACTTCTTTAAGAAAAGAAACAGCTTCTTAATTTTTTTATTAAGAAAAAGTTAATAATTACAGGAACACTGACAGTGTTGCTATAGTTACGACTATATCAGCCTTTCACTTACAACTCTCCGTTTTTAAGGGTCAATAACTCAGTTGTCAAAAATCCCACTGGGCAGTAGCCTGACACATCTTAGACATACA
Organism: Eulacestoma nigropectus; assembly: GCA_013397775.1. Classification (NCBI taxonomy): domain Eukaryota; kingdom Metazoa; phylum Chordata; class Aves; order Passeriformes; genus Eulacestoma; species Eulacestoma nigropectus. Next base: position 370,101 of record VZTE01003527.1, read on the forward strand.
TGAAACAACTGCATAAATAAAAATCAGCTGTTTCACACTTGTGAACATTTTGAATCAAATCAATCTGGTCAGGTGATATTTTGAGCATCTGACAGTAGGTTTTGTGGCTTTTTTGTATACATTTTTTGGCAGGATGTTAATCCTCTAGATGCCCCAGTGTTTTTGGCAACTGCCAAAGGGAAAGAAAGACGAGCCACCACTTTTTCCTCCAGCCATTTCATCCCACCCCACCAGAAAGGAAGCAATTCTGGACATGCCTGCTACGCTTCCAACAAAACTTCCCCAGGATTTTTAGGCACAAAAGCTTCACACGCATGTGCAGCAGCTGGATTACCACAAAAGACCATAACGGCCCTAAGAGCCGTTACGGTATATCAAGTGAGTAAACCGAAAACTAAGAAGGATTTACACAATGACCATAGTGGCTCCCTGGGAGCCGTTACGGTCTATCAGGTCAAAAATCCACTTTTTAAAGAGCGCCTAAATATGTGTATACCCAACAGGGCCTTGAATCTCCGGAGCAACTATCACATACATTTTCAAAATCAGCCAGGGAAGAGAAAGGAGATTACACCAAACAAGATAAAGAGAGAAATTTTAGCAATGAATAAAAGACATATCATGCAAATTCTAAAGACCTATATTTAAATGGAAGAAAGTGCATGTTAAGTTGAGACATAGGACGTAACATGATTCCTTCATTGTCAAAACAGGTCCTTTGAGGTTTTTTCTTTTTTTTTTTTTTTTAATGAGAATTAAATGAAAAAGGAAATTTCCCAACAAAGCCAATCACTTTAAAAAAAAAAAAGTTATGTTTCAATAAGTATAGAAATAATGCAATCACAGCTGGGTTTGAGTTGCAGTTCTGCTGCATTTCAAGTCTCTAGTCACGGCACAAGTTGGAAACAAGGCTCAGCTTTGCCTTCCTTTAATTCTCTCCCATTGTGTCACAAAACGAACAAGTTATTCAAGACAGTAATTTTCTCCATAAAAGTCACGTCTGTTTTTTTAAAAAAGAAATCTGTAATAAATCATCAGCCTACTTACTTTTTCTTCTTCCCCTTCCTTTACATGCCATATTTGTTCCTGCAGCAAACCTGTAAGAGAGCACTTTCTCTCTATGACCTGAGATAACGGTAATGTTGAAAGAATGGCCTCACTTGTCAAAGATTAGAGGGCTGTCTGCAGCCTACACTCGTCTTTACTTCAGCCAAATAGGCCCAATAAATGCTAATACTCAGCATGACGCATTGAGAACGCTAAGCCTCAACACCGACTAAGAAGAAAGTATCACAAATTTACTGAAATTATCTATAGCACAATAGAGAAGAGAAGGAATTAATCAAAGTCTCTCTCTTAATGCAATGCTTGATTGAACTATCCCAATCCCTTTTTAAATAGGATAACCTAGTGGCAAGTGACCCCGATGACACATCCTAGAGAGGTACACAAGTACCACTTGTTCGATTTTTTTTCTTTTATGACCTCATTAAGAAGGATTTTGAAGATAGTTCCTGAGTATGAGAACAAAGTGTCTGAAGATATCTCTAGCTTTTTATGTCTTTAGCCTTTTGCCATTGAAATGGATTTTGAGCAAGTGTTTATAAACTAAGGACATGCACAAGCAAAAAAGAAAAGGTCCTTAAAAATTAAATCTACTAAAGCTACCTTTTCTTAAATGCAAAGACTAGCTAAGTCTGCAAGAAACAAGAAAGTTTTGCCAAGATGAACTCATGATTGCATCTACCCCCCCTCCCTGTACTCCCTCTCTCTCCCTTCCTGTTATAGACCCCATTAATTAGATTTGGCGGCAATTTTCCCTTCCCTATCAGGGAAGACAGAGTCTGCCAAATCTGCTAGTGTGAAAATACTCCATCGCTAGTAACATTTTTTCCTAAGTGTTTGTTGACTCCACGCTTGGATTTAATATCAGGGATTATATTTTATAACCAGAAACAAACAAACAGATTTATAACTGAAGACCGAAAGGCAAACAGTAGAAAAAAAGCAAGCCAAGTACTGAACCTAAATGTAGCATTTTTATTGACTTCTTAGAAACCAAATAACCTGGCATATTAGTGTGTGCATTCTGCAACAGACATTCAGCCCCATTGTACTACTTAGAAGAGAATAAAAAGAAACCCTACTGTTTGAAATCCAGCGGAACATCCCCACAACAGAGCACAACTGTTCCCTCATGCATGAATGGGAAGGAGATGAAAGAAAAGATGGACTTCTGAGGTACAGCAAAAAACAAAGACAACAAAAGTGCTGATCATGAGGGAATGACACAACTCATTGCTGCAAAAAGGATGAGAGAAAGGAGCTCAAACAATGGTGCAGACAGCTAAGTGACATGTAGAAGAATTGAAAAATCTACAGAAGTGTCTTTTCTTTCCACACTTGATGAGAAACAATTAAATGTTGGTACATCTGTCATAAAAAAGATAATTGAAACCTGTTATCATCATTATAGATGGTAACTTAACTACCAAAACTGTAACTGTCCAATTAAGTGTTGCCCTCTTGTTACCTATACCACTTGCTAAAATGAAAAAAAACCTTTAATGTTGGTGATGATTTACCACCAGTGTAGCTGTTACAAGCCACGGAGCTGAACTGGCATGTTTTATAATGTGGATATTTAGGCTACAGGGTACCTACATCTATTTGTACACACACAGATGGGGGAAGGCAGGCATATATGGGTGCATGCAGGCTCACATGTGTGAGCGTACGCATTCATGCACTCTCTCTCACACACCCACCAGTGAGGACGAATTTTGCAAACAGCTGAGGTTTTTGACAAGGAATCCAAAAAACCCAGATAATTGCCAGAAGTCTCACTAGGTGTTTACTCCCCTGAAGGTCCACCAGCCTGTGAAAACAACAGTGCTAAACTAATCCACTGACTGTTGCTACTTGGTTGATAACGCACAACACTCCACAAAACTGCAAAGCAGTTATTGACCCTGTCAGAACACCTGATTAATGGATAAATGCTGTAATTGATTAGCAGAGCAGTGTGAATTAAAACAGAATACAGCATCAATAATGAGCCGCTGACAAAAGGTAGCCGACATAAAATGTAAAATGGTAGCCTGCAGCCATAAAATGTAAAATGGTAGCCTGCAGCCATATCTCATCAAAGACATGCATTTCTTAAAAACAGAAAAAAACACTACCCCCGAAAAAAACCCACAAGTGCGGTGTCCTGTTCTCTGCATTCTTTAGGCTTTTCTCTTGGTAATGATTAAACCACCAGCAAAATGTTATGGGAACTACTCGTGAATCCACTTCATACATCAAGCCAGGCAAGGCAGTTAAATGACTGCATTATCCTCTGGGCTTCTCTACCCTTAAAGAAATTCACTGCTTTCCATTTTATCCCAGTCAGCTGTGATTTTGGAGTGGCGCCGGGCGCGTCCAAGGCTGCCTTCAGTGGAGTGCACAGGCAAATCCCACAGTTCTTAGGTACACAAGGGAGCCCCACAACGGTATCATACCGAGGAGACAACTTGGAGCTACAATCATCATATTGTTATACTTGTTTTTCATTCCCTTAAGGGCCTTAGGAGGCCAAATGATCCCACTTTTGTTCCTTTCTCTTTCTGATTTAATTCTACTCTAAGGCCCTACATTATGCCTGACATTATATGAAATAGATTATATAGATTTTATCCAGCACCCGCAAACACACACATGATGTTTCCCTGCTGTAGGAAAGCGAGTTTGTAACACAGTGTCTGAAGCACCGAGTTGCTTCCTTTCATGGCACCTGTCTTGGTCTTCCAGCTCTTTAGGCACCATGCATTACTCCGTGCATTAGGCAAGTTGACACACCTAATGTAATGCCATCAGACATATCAAAGCTGTCCTGGTACAAGCAGAAAAAAACATTAGCTTGAGTAGAGCACTTAATGCAATTATGTTGCTCTGACTTCCTGAGCTAGCTCACTCAGAAGTAATTTAAGCATTTCTACATGACACTGCATTGTATCCAGCAAATACAGCCTCTGCTCAAAATGGTTGCTGCTACTGCATAAGTCTCTTGGAAGTCTCTATGTGTCCTTTTTCCCCTTAAAATAAAACCCAGAAGCTGATAAACTGAAGATTCGTGCTTTTGATATGAAAAACGAGAATAAGGAAAAGAAAAAGTGGCATTAGTCCCTTGTAACAATCCTCTCAAAATTTGTCAATTTGATGCCCATTTTACATTCCTCTGCAAAGCATAACGGATTTTTTAGCAGTTGTACAAATTCATAGATACATATTCAGAGATGTAGTCCTTTGGAAATCCACATATTTTAGGACAATTTTTTCTTTTTTTTAATCAGATAACCATGAGACTTATTTTGGGTGCAGAATGATTTTTCTGCTTCCCCAGCTGCTTCAGGACCACTACCTTTTCAGTGGCATCACAGCTTTTTCAATTTAAATAATTTACCAGTTCAGAGGTAGATTTCATCATAGGTAATCTAAAGCATTACTTGTGTAGGGGATCCCTATTTATCAACCAAGATAATCAGGTATTTCCGAAGAACAAGCCTGGTATCTTTGGGTTGGAAGATCTGCCCTCCCAATGCACCTCTCTCCCTTTACTGACTGTAGAAGTTACCCTAACAACATGCACTTTAAAAGCTACAGCTATATCACAAGGCTTCTGTCTTAGCAATTTAAGATAATTGCAATTAAGGAGGCTTTTAACCCTTCCTATTGTATTTCGGTGTCCTGTGTCCTCCACAGCTCTTTGTGAGGACCAAGGGATGGAGAAACAAAGTGTGGTCTGATGGGCCCCCTCCCTACTGCAGAACATCTCCAGTCCAGCATGAGCTCCCTCACCTCTTTGTCCTAAAACATGGCTGGACAAAAGGAGGGGCAGGTCATTGTGTATATGAGTTTGTCCCAGGGAAGGGGATCCTGGGTCTCCCCTATTGTCCATGTTGTCCGAGAGGTCCCGCTCTCCAGGATACCAGCTGTTTTGGCAATAGGTGCATTTCTGTCATATAAAAAGCCATTGGCATTTCTTTCTTGCTGAGCTTCAACAGGAGGAATAAGGGATCCTTGATCAAAACAGCAAATGGCTGGACAACTTGGGCAGCACTGGAATATCAGAAAGATATTTGGGCACCAAGGCACTCCTTTTTAAAGAAATAAACAAGGAAACCTGCTGATAGCTCAGCTATTTCCTGGAATAACTGCTTTATTTACCTGACTCCAGAGAGCCTGCTGGTGCTGGATCGTCAGTACTGGGGGACAGCAGCCCATAGCCCTGATACAGGAGCTTGGAACCAATAATAGGAGAGCTCACACTGTCTGATAACCATGTAGAAAACACCAGCTTTCTACTGCTTATTGTCAAACACAAACAGTTTTTACAGAAATAAAATCTTGTCTCCTTCCCTTAGCTATTTTTATATGGTATTGTAAAATATGAAACCTGGTTTTAGCCTAGAAGTCTACTAAAAAGTAACCTAAAAAATACTTCCAGCAGCCCAAAAGAGGACCATACCTAAAAATAAATACTGACAAGAGATAAAGTTACATCAGTTTCGACGAAAGCAGGATTAGGCCTTTTAACTTTTTTGGGGGTGGGGGGAGGGGATGGGGTGTGCAGGGAAGAGGACAGACAAAACTCTGGCAGCTGAAGGTTCAGCTTGATCCCCAGAAATTTTAAAGAAGACATTCTTCTCCACAGCTATTGTCAGAGCTGGAGACAAAAGTAGAGGCCCTTTCAGCTGCTGAACTTAGCCAAAAAGCCATTTGTAACTCCTGCGGAGTGGTGCTTTTATAGGTCAGGGCATACTCCGAAAAGATTTTCTCTCTTTTTCATTTTCTTTTTGGAAGATTTGGTTAGGACCCAGAAACTTAGCTCAGAAACAAGCAAAAAACATTTCAGCACATTATAAAACAGTGGTAGAAAGATCTCCAAGTGTATTAACACAAACACAGTTTTCTGATTCAGAGTTATATTTTACTAGTTGGTGTACACACCTGTAGTGGTCATTGCTTCTCAGACATAGTTCTCCATGAATTTTTGTTTGCTTTTGGGTCTTGAGATATCATAATGCATAGGTGAAAGAGTTCTGGAATTCAATTTTCCTTCTAGTCTCTTAATATCAAGAAGCTGGAATATAGTTTTAGCAAAAACATTTTACCGATTAGAAGGTGCTAAATTTTTTTTGCTAATAAAACTCAATCAGATTGGCCAGATGAAAGGAGTGCAGAAAACTACAAAGGAAATGTCAAGGTAACAGCCTTGCTCTGTTTTTGCAGCCAGCTAGTGGGACAAACTCAGTTTCCTGGAATATTTGTCTGACTGCTCTCTAAGGGCTGCTTGAGAATTCAGGCTTTAACTGAAATGGTGATGTCAGTACATGGGGGACCAGATCCATGCCTAAAAATCCTTCCTGTCCCCCCAGAAACGCAACTGGAACTATTTGCTACAAACAAGCAAACAAGAAAGGAGTAAATCCTACAGAACAAAATGCTATAAAAGGAAATGCAGTCAAATAGAGAGAAAAAAAGGAGATTTGAAAAGATTGATAGAAGGACACCAGAGCCATATAGTTAATATAAGAGCAGGAAATAAACCCAAACATTTTATCAAAGGAGAATATTTTAGAAATCCACATGCCCAACATTCGTGTTAAAGCCTGGTCTGGTAAAACCTCCATTGTTTTCCATGACTGAACAGGAAAAAGAGAAATGTCATTAGCTAACTTCTGGTACACATTTAAGAGAGAGAGCCATCTTGTTTAAATACATTTTCTTCCTCTGAGTCTGCATGGCTAAATCAATGATAATCAGAGGCTTTCAGACAATGGTATACCCAAAGCCTGCCAAACCCAAACAAAATCTCTAATGCGTGCAGGTGTTGAACATTACACTGGTAATCAGAGTGCCTGGCCCATATTCATGTTTACAGTGGTGGTGAATGAGCAATATTTGAGTGGGTTAGAAGGTGTTCTTGATACTTTCACAAGATGAAAATATGGGCTTTGTTTCATCCCAAGTAACATTCCAGCTTTTTGGTGTATTATTTTCAGTGCAAACCATAACTAGGTGTCATACTTTCGATATATGGCATAATATCTTTAAAACATTTTGAATACCACCTCAAGACATTATCTAATACTAATCTGCACTCACAACTGAGCACATGCAAGAATAGCTCCAGAGATAATGAGAAGTCACAGCATGTACAGCAGAAGGATGTTTCAAAAACAATGTTGGGTTTTTGTTGGTTTTGTGGGTTTTTTACATGGGTAAATTAGGGTAGATAAATGCTGCAAAATGAGGTCTGTTTCTTCCAAAATATCCAAAGCTCTCAATTCACCAACTGAAGTCACACAGAAGTGAAAGCAACCTTTGGGAAGAGGATTTTCTGTTTCTAGAAGGTTACTGTGGATGAAAACTTGTGCCAGCTGTGGATGAAAACTGCACCAAGGAAACCATCAACCACTTTGAGAAGCTGATGGTGGGTTTGCAGGAGTTATTTAAAAGTCACACAAAGTATTCTACGTAATACTACTAAAATATATTCCAAAGTTAAAGATACATAACATGAATACTTTCCAAAGTTAGTTAGACTTACAACACGAATTTACACAACTTAGTGTAAATTGATTTGTATGGTTACCTATAATGTTTAGCCCTTACATTTTAAAAGTTTCATGTAGTATAGACCTTCTTAGCTTACCACAGCAGTTCTGTTTTACCATCTACAGTTTTTCAAACCAAACTGGCATTTCTTACACAGAACTCAGCCAGTCACACAAAGATGAACAGAATGTGCAGTTTCTTAAATGAAGTAACTCTATCACAGATCTCAGCTCATACCAAATCTACACCACAGACCTTAGCAAATATTGCTCTGAAATCCTCATGCAAAGTGGTCAGCTGGAGCATACATTTAGCTAATGGGACAATACTAGCCAGTAAAATGTATTTCTTCTTTACATTCTGCTCCCCCTCCAATTTAAGAGCAAGTAAGTTGACTCAAGAAAACACTTTTCTCCATTACATGCACACACATAGAACTAACGCTCCTGTTTCCAAAAAGACTGAAGTTTGGGCATAATCTGGAATAATGATCAGTATTTTTACGGATTTTGTATTATACAAAGGAGATTAAATTCTGCCCAGTGGATTTTATAGCAAACTCCTGTGCTGTAATTCCACGCTGGCAAATCTCTTTAGCATGTAGTTAGTAGTGGCATGAGACACTAAGAGTTTGTCCAGGTTTACTGTTTGTTTGTTTGTTTGTTTAATACTGTGGAACTTTGTATACAATCTATACAGAAATTAAGTAGGAATCTCGATGACTTTGTTCTAACACTCTCTTCCCTCCCCCAACCCCCCAAAAAAGGGCTTCTGGATGAAGAGTCTTTCTCACTGTCAAACTCAGTTCTCTTATAGGTACTTGACTCCAGAGCAATGGCCAAGTAGGAAGTTCAAGAAGCCTTTATAATAAATTTCCTGTTATTCAGTTCTGCATTAGTGGAGTTTAATTGTCTTTCACATTCTGCCTGCAAGTTGAAAACTGAGACCTCCAATGTGAATGTCAACTGTTCAGTCCTCATGCAAACTCATCTGCAGCCACAGAGCTCAGACTGGACAGGTACTCCCAGTGGGTGCAAACAGTCTTTAATTTTTTACCCAATGATATTGGCTTTGTAGCATAATAAAGTAGGTTGCTCTTAGAGTTTGTTCTAAAATGAGAGAGTTTTTTTATCTTCCACCTTTAGGTCAGTGTACTCACATTTTTTGATGACTTGCAGTGATCTATCTACTTTTCATGTTTCGTGTGGAAGAGCTCAGTGACTCCCACACGAGCAACATAAACTTTTTTATGTTTCTGTACAGAAAATGAACCACACAGGACTCCAAATAAAGTTTTGCTTTTTAAAGTCTGCTTTTTAGGGCAAGACATTAAAATATCCAGTTGAAAGTACAAAGATCTTAGCAAAACTCACAGGGATTGCAGATCGATTCTCCTGAAAAGATGTTAAATCAGGGCTCCTTCACCCCTCTAAAAATGTCATACTTGTGGTGCAGCATTTTTTCTAATGTTCCTACCTGCTTCTGCCTTGAGTGTCCCAGGTTACTATCATATACCATGTTATTCTGACTTGTACCAGACAACTCTTAATTACTTCCACATTATTTTAGGCACATATGCTCTGAACCCCACTGCTCGCTTCTGCTACTCCCACAGCACCTGCGCAGGCTCCTCAGCTCCAGCGCCTGGGGAGCGGGGAGCCATGGTGGTGGGGAGCAGACACGACCTGCCATCTCAAGGGGCACCCTTCCTCCCCTTTCAACTCCCCAGGTGACAGCCCGAGGCCATGGGCTGAGCCCCAGAACCACGGCTGGCTTCTTCCCCAGCCGGGTCTGCGGAGGGGAGCTGAGGCCAGGCAGGTCCGGTGCCCCGGCACGCTTATTTTCTTCCGCCCGCGTGTGCGGATGCCAACTCCGGCGTCCATAAAACTGGGTTACATCAAACAGACCAACCGCCGTCATCTCCCCATCATTACCCCTGACACAAGTCCTGACAAAAGGCCGCTGCCAAGGCCTCCGCTGACAGCCCGAACAATAGCAGCCACAAAGGCCTTTTCTGCCTGTGCAGATGACATAAATCTGATGCTATAACGCCGGCGCGACTTCAGCTTGCTCCTTATTTATTTATTTAATAAGCCACTGTCATCCGTCTCGGGAAGGTGGCTTCCAAACTCCAAATTAATCAAGCCACTGAATGCGAATTTCCATATTGCTCTGCCAAAGGTCTTCTCCACATCAATTGCCGGGAGAAGGCCCCCGTTGTGCTTTGGTGTATTGTGTGCGGAGCTACTGCTGCTGCTAAAAGCCACTCTGTTTTTAATAAACATGCATTGTTCTTTTTGTAGTAAATCCAGGAAATAATACCCAACTGGGAGTTTGGGTGCAGGCTTTTTTGTAGCATGAGCAGAGCGATGGATGCATTTTCATGTCTGTTAGTGCTGTGATGGCTCCATTTGTTATTGCTCAGAAGGTATTTAATTTTTCAAAAATATAAATGAAGCCAATATTGAAGCAATGCTTTCTTGTTTATCTTGGGAAACCCCAAGCTGAGCCCACTGATCCTGCACTTCTGTGTCGGTCATGTCACTTCACCAAACAAGAGGTTTGCTTCAGGTGCCCTGTGCTCAGCCATTTACCCGACTGCCAGAGCAGGGTTTTCCAGAGCACTATGGAAAAATTACATTGACACTTCTGAATTCAACAAAATCAAAACTGCACTGATTTAACGGAACCAGAATTTTTTTAGTTTGCCTTTTAATATTCTTTAGTCTACTAATATCAGGTCCTGAGCCTTCACAAGTTATCTGTTTCCTTTAGGCAGTCTGTTGATAAAGAAGCAGCTCCCCATGGAATGGTTTATCACCGCTGTCTCAGGGGTGGGCTGAACTACTTTCCTAAGGAAAATCACTATTTCTCTCTTTTTAATACACAACTACCAACCTGTGCTGTACAAGCTCGACCAACTTTCCTGCTGGCAGAGAGGACAAGCAGAAGGGTGGCAGCCCCAAGATGGCAGGAGCAAAACAGGAAAGGTGACTCTCACATGAGGTGGTGACCAGAGGGACTTGTTGTACATGTGGCTGCACAATGGCCCCATAGACAGGTGTGTATCACAGTCCAGACACTTGAAAAATGCTCCTCAGTGGCATAACAGGAAAGGAAAACAAGAGACAGGTCAACATCACCACAAGAGCAGAAGGGAGATTGATAGGACTCTTTCATCTGCTCTATTTGAGCATATATGTGATGCTTTCCAGGGCTTACAGATGTAGAAACAGAACTTATCTGACCCACAACAGGTTATTTCACTTCATAAAGATGGGAGAAAGTCTTCTTTCAGATATTTTTTATTTTAAAATGTTTATAGGGAGTTTTCACTAGAAACTGATGCTGAAGCCTCACCTTTTTTTCATTATGGATATTTTGAAAACAAAGCATGCAAAAGGCTTTAAATAGTGCAATTAAAAATTCCTTCTTCACTTAGCTAGTCAGCTTCCGAATTTGCACAAAATTTTAGTTGTGTTTTCCAGAACAAAGACAAAAATATCTCTGAATAGTTGTATTGCAAGACAACAAAACAGAGTACGGACTGCACTCATAATAGGAAGAGAGTTTGATGGACAATAACAGGCACAATAAAATCTACCAAGAGATGTGATAATTATAGATATGTTCATAGTATTTTAAACACTCCTTTTCCATGAAATAGAAAGGTAATTTGCCAACCAGATGTTCTTACTTGACTAAACTTTTCACTCCAGAAATAGCAGTCCCAAACACTGAGAAAGGACACTAATAGATAGCATGTTTCATACTTCCATAGCCTTAGAAAAACCCAGTTGAAAAGATCAAGTTAAGTTTCACGGTCTATCTCAAATGAAAATTAATGCCTTTTTAATGAGGGTTAATTATTTTCTTTTGAAGGACAGACAGTGAAGAAGCTACCCAGAAGCTGCTGCCCAGAGCAAGAGCTGGGATTCCCATGCTAGGCTCGGGCTCTGGAGGCTCAAACACCTGACAACCCACAGGAGGGACTTTCACAATCAAGTAATAACGCAGCTTTGCTGTCCCTGCAAAGAGGCTACTTGGTTTCCAAGAACAGAAAATGGATGGGGGCAGAAACTACAAAGAAGCCTGAACTTGCAAACCAGAGCAGTTCTAGGAGGAACCACCTATATCCCAAGCTGTGCTTTCAGACTGGTTTTGCTTTTATCCTATGAGTCTTCTGTGGGAAGAAGTGGCCCTTCTATGAAAGCAGTGGTAATGGGAACTGCCCAGCAACCTGTGAGACCAGACAATAAAAAGTTTTGGAGCAAACCTGAATGGTGGGTCTGGAAGAAGCTTGCCCATCTGCAGGCAACTCCATGCAGAAGAAAATGTCTGAGGTGGCAAATCAGATCTGGAACAAGTCATAGCTGAAACCTTCAAAATAAGGAGAGTATCTCCAGCTTGAAATTAGAATTGTACATTTTACATTGTACATTTTTACACTGAATTGTACTTTTTAACATCGTCCAATGGTTGCAAGACAGACAAACCAAAGTGTTAGCAATAAGCAAAAGCAAAAAAACCTCCAAACCAAAAAACACCTCCACAAATTCCTACATGAGAAAGATGATTTCCCCCCCTATTTCAGTGTCTAAGTATCTGAGTAGCTATTTAACATATAATTTTGACACCATATTCAAGACAACCATAAACATACATGCCTAAAAAGATATTATAAATTGCTCTGTTCCTATGTACTTCAGTGTAAGAAAAAAAGAATTGTTAATTAATACTGCCTACTGTGTTACAGCCTAACTGATGAAGGGAAATACATTCAGACTCCTAAAATGCCGGTCTCCAAGACCATCAGGGTTAGTTTCTGAGTGGCACGTTTTTAAAACATTTAATCAGTGATCTGAATATGTGTCAACACTTTCTGGTAGTGTGCTATAAAATGTGAACCTTGTCAACAGAAACATAAAAAGGCGACACACTTGGGACACAGAGCTTTTATGCTGACACACTGTAATAATATAATTTTTAAATTTATCATCTGTTTAGCCACAAGCAACAATTAATCTTTTAACTAATCACACAATGTTTTAAATAACACCTCCAAAAAAAAAAACCTAACACCAAAATCCAAACATGTTTCATTTTTACTTTCCTTGCCTTCACAATTTTGTCGCTTTCAAAACCTTATGAAGCAACACGCAATAAATTTTGCAACGAGGATAAAAATGTTAGCGAATAATATGTTTCCCCCTCCTCAGTTAATAAAATTACTTAACACTGAGCCTGCAAGCAAAGAGAAAACCCCAGGAGTAACACAAGCCTCGGCGGGTTCAGTTCTGTCGTGTTTCTGTCGCATTAAGTGACATTTTATTCCCAAATCACTTAACCTTTGACTTTCATAACTAAACATACAGACTCTGAATTGTTACCGCGGAGGGGACCAGCGAGCGACACTGCTGCCAGGCACTGAAACCAAGTGCCCCACAGTAGTGGGCTGCTACAGGATGGAAGTAATTTGGCTCACAAGAACCCAAGTTTCACTCCTTGTCACCTGAAAAAGAAGGCAGAAAGGGAAATGGGAGAAGGGGAGCTGTTTCTGCTAGTGACCTCTATGTAGCACCAGATGCATCTCCCCAGGGACCTCAGGTACTGGACCTCAGGAACACTGTTTTCACAGTGTTCCCACCAGTGATGCATGTGCCAGGCAAAGAGTTAATAATCAGGCAGAAGTAGGAAAAAGCACTTTACAATTAAAATGTAAATCTTAAACCCAGCTGGAGCTGCATGAGGAATAATGTCAAACCATATAGATAACTTTGGGGGGTTTTTGTGCAATAAAAGCACGGATCATCATACGTGTATGTTCATGTAAGCACGTTCACATTAATAACCAGCAAAAAGGAAGGCACCTCTTGCTTCATCTCCAAGACTCTGACTGCCTCCTTCTGGGTGCAGAGGAGCAGGGAGACACCAACCATGTCACTGAACATGACTCCATGGCTGGACAAATACAGCTGCATCTGAGAGGTTCATTTTTCTTAAAAAACTATCATGACAGCAGAGTCCTTTAAATTGTATGTCTAGCAACTAAGACAGCTTCTGATTAAATATGCAGTCACATTAATAACTTTCTTCTTCCTTGCCCAGTGGCCGAGGGCTTTGTCCTCTGCTCCTGTCCACGTGAGAGACTTTGCTAGTGTGACAGGTGTGGTCATGAGAAGGCAAGGGGAGGAACCTGACTGCCAAATTCAGTAAGGTACTGAGCCAGTCATGTCAGGATTTAGTTTCCAGTCATGGTCCTCGTAAACTTACTATTTTTCATTAATGATTTTCATTAACAGGTGGGAAAAAAAATTTAAACTCTTCTGGGCTAAATATGGATCAGTTCCCACCATACTTTAATTCTGAAGGACAGTGGTATTTGCTTCTCCTGAGAGTGTAATTGCAGGTATCCATCAAGTGTAGAACAGTGGACTCCAGACAGTCTGTGAAAATCATGCCAAATACAAGTTAAGAAAATTACATATTAATTACTTAAGACTCATGTCTCTTTAGAGAATGGATCATCTTCCCAAATAATAAATATTTGGTCTAACACAAGGGGGCTTGCTCTGTGATTACAGATCCTTTAGACTCCAGGAAAAAGCATGTTGAAGTTGTATCTTGAATTAGTGCCTAGTTTGGAAGTCTAAGAACCAGCAAAGCAATCCTCAGTTGTACCCATTATTAAAAAGGGTAATTATGGTCATCCAAAGAAACTAACTCCTAAAATCTGCTTAATGAGGGGAAATTTTTCATGGCATGGAACAGGGACACAGGTTTCTTGCAATGCAGTCTTCAATTTACAGCATGGTCTTAATTAACTGCAACATCATCCACATTTACCTTTTAAAAGGCAAATGTACCGGTAAGGGTATCAGAAAATGGAAATGGAATACAAAACATAGCAAATATAAATGTGATGAATTACATTTTAGTAGAATTGTTGTGAGATGGATAGATGAGTAATGACATTTTGCCCCCTCATTTTGTGGCTGAAGCATCAAAATACTACTGCCATCTGTTGTGCTTGCAGATACCCTCAACTCTCACTGCTGGAAAAGATAGTGTTCAGCTGCAGCTGTGAAGACTATGCAAGGGAAGTTGACCATTTGCAAAAAATAATTCAAGAAAGTTGGCCCAGACCATAGGAAGTCATTTGTTCCTCATCCCAGATGGCATTTTCCAGTTACTTCACAAATTACAGAAGCACGATAAGACTTCTGCAGAGCAGTGACTAATGTAAAAACAAATATAATTCTACTATGACAAGGAAGGTGTTCACAAACTGCAGGAAGCAGTTTAAAATAAATTGATGTGGGTTTTGAATTGTCCACAAGTTGGGTTTAGCTTCCTTCCATTTACCTTTTACTGCATTAACATTTCTTTTGTGGTGGCTGCTGCTGGGAACCTATTGTAAGTTTGGGCAATTAGGATTTTTGTTCCATCTGTCCCTCCCCTCAGTCAATACTGTAGCATCAAAAGAGGCTAATTCAGTGTAGGCTGGCTCCGCTCTAAAGCCAGCTAAAAGAGATGTTAGAATTCACTACTGCTCTGGTTGGAAAGGATGCGGGAGGAGGGGGGAGATGGAAAGCTATAATCATAAAAATGCTGTTTCAGGCTTGTTGAGTTCTTAAAATAATCTGACTTAAACCTCCTGCACAATGCACACAAGTCAGAGCATGGTAATATACTTCAATGTAGGTTGCCTCTCTCTCCCTAAATCCAAACTAAAATAGATGTTAGAAATCATTACTGCACTATGTCAAATACAGACTAGGACTGTAATCAGAGGGCTGCGGCTCCAGGTTTCAACGGTTCTTAAAATAATCAGCCTTAAACCTTCTGCAGGAATCAAAGCCTGGTCATTTATATTTCTGTAAGGCTGAGGATTCCATCACCTCAGGCTTCTCCCTGATAAAAAGCAGCTTGCCTTTTTTTTTTTCCCCCACTGAAATAACTTGTGCATGGCAGATATTGGCAGGCAGAAAGACAGTGGAAACTAGGTACTTCATTTTTGTCAGAAGGTTAACTCCATGTGGAGTCAGGGTATGACCTCAGAACAAAACCCAAGTGCCTCGTCTTCACTGTGTTTTTACCTGAGCACAGCAGATGTATATTAGCTACCTGAACTCAAAACTGCTTTTCCCAGTGAAGACAATCCTTATATCCCACTACGGAGCACTGTGTTAAAGCAGGCAGCTTTGCTGCTTACTCAAATCACAAATTCCTAGTCTCTGATTTTCATGTCTGCAATCCATGGGTTAGCTGTTCAAATACAAACGAAAACAAAATAAGGAGAATGCATGTGATTGGGAGTTTGCTCTTCCTCCACTCACCCAAGAGCTCCTTCGGTGTGACCAACTAGTTCTTCCTTTCTCTAATCCCACCCTGCTTCTGCCTCTTTATGTAATACAGGTTTTCTGTGGGTGCAGATTAACCACAGCCTTATTTTCGAGTATAAGTACTTCTAACAGGGCACAAGTTATCTGTGATTCAGGCTACAGACATGAAAACAAGGTGATCTTCCTATTCTTTTGCAAATGTCCAGGAAAGAGTATGTTTAACATTGTGTAATAACATTCGGACCAGGAGGGGGGGTAGGTGGGAAGGGTGGGAAGAGGCAGGGACGATCTTGCCACAGCCCATGAAGAGAAAATGGGCACAAATAACCACACATAGGGGTATTAGCCTGTTCTAACTTTGTCACCATACAGTATGCCAACTGTGCCCGTGGGATTTATAAGCATTATAAAACACTGCATGCTGGTTTTTGTTCACCCTTCCTTTCTGAAAGTCATAGACCTACATGATTTTTAAAAAAGAGGATGAATGTCAGGACTCACTGATAGCAGAGAAAACTTTGGAAATATGGGAATCCCACAGTTCAAAGCCAGAATACTCTTAGCATTATTATTACACGTGCTAAAATCTTGTGAGTTTTAACGTTTCAGGTGCAAATTCATTGAAACCTCATTCACAGAGGAAATTAGAGACTCAAGTGCTCCAGCAGGCACAACACCAAAGCAAGGCAACTGAGTGGGGTTACAGCACCAGGTAGGATGAATGCTCAGTGCCACACACAGCCAACACAGCTCCAAGCAGACCTGCTTGTCAGCCATGCTCAGTTTTTCATGGGGGAGGTCTGGTCCACCTGTTGCAAATTTTCCACAATCAAACACCAGTCCTGAAGGCAAGGCAAGTTCCAAGAGCCTATGAGCTGGGGAAAGACCAGCCCTCCAAGAGGTGGAAACGTCCAGGACAGCCCACTGCCTCCTGCAATAAGACGGGACTTGGAAAAAATTCACATCACACCTCCTTTGTGCTAAGCAAAGCCACTGACTTGGGACTAATATTCTTGCTCTCTTTTTATGGGACTGAAATCAGTAGCTCCCAGGAAGTCATTGAAATTGGGGAAGTGACGACAGTAGTAGTGGGAGAGGACCCAAAAGAAGTATTTGCAACATTCAGGTTTGCCAACACCTAAAAGAGCTGCAGTTTTCCTCCAGCTTCTTGTGCTTTTTCAACAAAAGGCCAGTGCAGCTGGATGGAGGTGGTACAAAGCCTTGCAATGGTCACAGGCTCATGAGGAAAAGAGCTTGTGGTTTACCCCAACCAGAGCAGGAAACCAGGAGCCTCAAACCCAGGGTTAGGTATAAAACACGTGAAAGCAAAACTTCAGCTTTGGAGCTAGTATCAGAAAAGGCCTGTCTCACGACAAGTGTGGTCACTGGATAAAGGGAAAAGATGGTCCTGAGCCA
This sequence comes from Eulacestoma nigropectus, assembly GCA_013397775.1. Lineage (NCBI taxonomy): Eukaryota > Metazoa > Chordata > Aves > Passeriformes > Eulacestoma > Eulacestoma nigropectus. The sequence continues at coordinate 387,467 of VZTE01003527.1, forward strand.
GTTGGCACTGGTATCATGTCCTGCATCAAGCCATGGTGCTGTCTGTTTGAAAGGAAAAAGAAGCAAGCTTCTAAAGAGTTAATCCTAAACAAAAGGTTTCAAGTGCTAGGGAAAAGTGGCCACTAGTTACCCAAGTGGTTTAAAGTACTTCAGGATATCTATGCCACATTAATCTTGCATGCATACCCATCACGTACTTTAGAAATAATTCCTTACAAAAAGATGTTAGGCTTGTCTCAGTAAGATAAAATGTTTTAAGCTTTTCAAAACCTGAAGTTTTTCTGTATGAGAGAAACATGGAAAAGGATTGTGCAGTTAAGTAGCATCCACTCACATAAACCAAATAGGTCTGCACCAAACGAATCGTGCTATAAACCTTGGAATTTTACAAGCAAGTTTTATATTAATTCTTTGGAAACCCTTTGTGCTTATGGTTTCAGACAGAATATAAAAGTACCATATAAATATCAGCACAATATAGTAGGCAGCTGTTAGGTACTTTAACCATTCCCAATCAATTATAATAAACAGAGCAAGCACATTGAATCACATCAGAGCACCATGCAGTAACCCTCCACCTCTGACTTCTCCTTCCTGCAATGTAAAATTAACCTTGCAATAAATTACTTGTTAAATGACAGAATCTGGAATGTTCTGGAAGTTTTTTGGTAGGCTGGGATGGATACAGAGACTAAAGCCACCTTTTGAATAACAAACAACATTAATGGCAGTAAGAGACTCTCTTTTTTTTCTTTCTTTTTTTTAAAACAGCTGCAAAAGAGCAGCAGAATAACCCAAACTATTCCATTCAAAGCAGAAGGGAACCCAAAATGTTGGCCCTACAGAAAGACTGGGAAGCAGTGCAAGCATGCCTAGCAGATGAGATTTGCTTAGCTGGCTTAAAATAGACAGAACAAAAAGAAATGCAGCACTCAGGAGACTTGGGAGACAGAATGGGGTGGCAGCAAAGCTTTCCCTTATGGCAGGGAACGAGGCACAGCCTTTTGGAGTAGGCAGCATGTAAGGAAGGAAAGGTAGGAAGATAACCACATGACTTGTCAAAAGGAAAGTCACTTCTGGAACTGATGAACAGGCAAACAGCTTCTTAGGTGCAGATACCAACTGTCTGTCTCCTTTGCTTTCTGCGTACGCACCTTTAACTCTATCCACTTGGACGTGCTGCTTGCTTCAGATGGACGTGAAGCTGAGCGTGTGGAAAACTCACACCCAAGACGAACAAGAACCTCTTTTGTATGTTTGCTAAACTGCTTTTATCCAAATATGCAGTGCTATTCCAACACCCACAGAATCATCTAAATTATGCAAGGCCACAGGCAATTCTCACCACGACAGCTCTCACTTGCATGCTGGATCTGACGGTAGACATGGATGCTGATTGGTGGGGTCTGTGTCTGGACCACTCCTGGGTCAGGCACATTGTGAATCCCACGGGCCTTGCTGAAATTATACTTTTATTTACAGTATGCTGTGATATGTGAGGTAGGGAGGACAAAATCTGCTGTGTTTATTTACTATTTCTGCCCACACACAAACACACTTACAGCTGGTACTTTTTTGGCACGTACGTAGTCACATGTCTCCTAAAATTATATTCATGTGAATTTAAATACTGCCAGCCAGAGCTGTTCTTAATAACTCACATGATTTTCTACGTAATAGCTAATGGTTTTAAAACTCTCCTAAAAATGAGAATTTTGCAAACTTTGCTTTCATGCTTCAAAACCCTTAATTTAAAAAAAAAAAAATCTTGGAGCTCAGCTTGAGGAGCAACTTGTGGATATATTACAACAATGTCAGATTAACCTATCGCAAACTGACAACATAGGCTATTTTTAAATTGCACTTCATATTAATACTGCCATTTAATATTATCTATATCATCAAACAAGTGTATTCAAAATCCTGGAAATACTTTTACTTTCTGCGATAAGACTTCCAGACGTAGAAGCGATAACTGAGCATAGTTATCCCATGCACTAGACTAGATTAGACTTGGAAAAAGGAAATCAAAAGAAAACATCTTCCTGTAGCTTCCTTCTCAGGCTGCCTTTTCTTTAGCACTAGACATTGGTTCCTAGAAAGAGGGTGCTCCAGCAGAAGAGGAACCAGTAATGCACTGATATTTAAAGATCTAGAAACTTGACCTTTCAATGATCCAATTCACCACTTAGAAACCAAGCACAGTTCATAACATAAGGGAGGGTAACACAAGCAATGATGATCAGAGCCCTTTGGGGCCCAGGCAATACAGTGACTGCTGAGCCCTGTATTTCCATTTCAATGTGACAGGGTCAGAACATGGTACTGTTTCCTAAAATGCAAAATATGAGACAGAATTAAAAATTGTACAGGACAAAATAATCCTCCTGGAGCACCTTCCCTAGTTTGTCAGCAAGTCTGTCCCCTCTCACAGCAATAAAACACAGTCTGCAAGGCTCCAAACCTTTGTATTGAAGAATTATTTCTCACATGGTGAATCATGATGTCAACTTGGGACAAGCAGGCCATCCCAACAGATTTTACTGCTAAACGCTTATCACAGGCTGGCATTCAACACTTGAATTCAAGTCAAGATGTATGTTAAAGAAACCAGTATCTGTGATATGGCTCTCCCTTTATATCTATTTACCTGTTCTCTGAAATTCTGCTATGTGCTTGAGTCACATCACTCTCAGGGACAGAGTTTACTGAATGTAGAATTAACAGTAGTGGATTGATGGGGAACTTGACCCTTTTCCCTGTAGCATCCTCCCAGAAGCTAGCAATATGGATGTCCCTTCCCCACAGGCATTTTTCTCACAACACAGCAAATACAATCAACAAAAAACCTTGTTTCATAAGGTAGCTGTAAAAGGAGAGCTACAATGGAAAGCCTTAAATGATCTGTGGTACTATTTCATTAGCATCTGAGCCATAATATAAAGCAACAATATATTTCCAAATTACAGTGTTTTAATAAAGTTATAAAGTTAAATGGAGAAATAAAAATCCGAGCTTTTATGAAACCCCCAAAAGGCAGTGAAACACTCAACAGTGACAAATCTTTCTAGAAGAAAGTAAATCCTCATCCAGCAGAGTTCGCAGTTGAATTCTGGTAATACATATGTTTTACAACATACCAATATCTACATCTCTGCTGCCTCCCATTTTTCTGCTATTTTGCAGCAGAAGAATACCTACAACCCAAAACATGCCACAACACACACATCCAGCCTATCACTTATATTTTGAAGACAACATGACACAGAAAGATTCCTCAGAGAATTTAAAACAGGGAGAAACAGAATCAGTGGTTTCTAGTTTCCAGTTGCAAATAAAACTTTCTGGGAAAATTTACTTTAAAGCAGCTTTAAATGAAAATCTATATAATTAAGGGAAAGACCATTGCTTCAAACAGATTGACTGTCTTCAACAAATTTCTCTCTTTCTAGCTACTCAGATATGCTATATTTCCTAATTATCACCTTTTAAGGGCCATCTGGGCCCCATTCCTCACCATCAGGGGGCAATTCCATTTGCATTGTTCATAGGCTTAGTCATGATCAAGTAGTCTGGTGGTAAAGTTCATTAGAAATTAGAAGAAAAGCATTAAACCTCACACAGTAAACTAAGTAGCTGATACCTACATACCCACAGGAGACATAAGCATTTAATGCATATTCTCACACGACTTAACAAGTCTTCAATGAGTATTTTTTTTCCAAACTGCTTGAAAAATCATTTAGACTGATCCCTGACCAGGTAAGTAATGAAAATTCAATTCAGTCTCTGCATACTTCAAAATATTTCTCAATTAAAGAGAAATGAATGATAAAATAATAGTCTATTAAATAAAATTATAATTATTTACATCTGTAAGCCTGAAAGGTCTAACAAAGCTAATGTAATGATACTATTATTTCTTCTGTTTTTCAGATGCTTGCTATGTAATGCAAATCAAAGACAAGATTTTTCTAGTAACTGAATTAAATACGGATGAAAATACAGATGCACACATACACTGTGTTGTTATAAAATTACAGAAACATCATTTTGTATTAACCATATGAGAAGAGTTACTTTGTACTGTCATGTAGTATGAAACGTCAATATACATTTCCCAACAGGTCAGTATAAACATGCATGGGGTAGCAGAGGAGGAAAACGAAACAAGTCCTTGGCCTTGTGCTTGGCTCCTATAGTAGAAGGCAGTATTTCATCATTATGGTCTTTTCAAAAGGTCTGAAAATGGTATTTAAAAATACCCTCAAGAAAGCTCAGAAAATCTATTTCACATAAATGATGGACCTGTGGAATTCAACACTATGACTGTCAAATGCAGAGTCCTGTTTCAAAACAGAAGTGCTGCAAAACCCCTCTTTGACACAGATTTTTTGTCTCTGCAGTTTGTGCTTTGGGTCAGTTTATATCCTGTAGCCTGTAGCTTCTGGGAGCTCTATGCCCATATTAGAGATTAATTACCACTACTTTTCAGTGAAAAGCCACTAGGGGAGACATTAGGGGAGATCCTGGTAAATTGTGCTGAGACTCATACAATGAAAATTTGGGAATGAAGGACATATGGACACTACCTGCTATCTTTCCATGTTACCTAATTCTGGAAATTTTTCAGTCAGCTTGAGAAAAGATGAAATGACGGTGTTAATGACGAAACACTCGATGCTGTAAAATGTGATACGCTATAACTTGAACACTATAAATACACTTTTCCAGCTGCATAAAAATTGCAGTATTATTGAGGTAACGTGATGCATTATGCACATTTCACAATTCTGGGATGAAAATGCAAATGTCAGCGTATCATTGGCTATATCAAGAAGCTGTAGTCAGATATTAATGCTAGATCTATCTTTTGAGTATTACAAGCTGTTGTCACGTCAGTCAGAGATGAACTCAGGCCCCAAGATTCTGGAGTAATTGATTTTGATTTTTCAGTGGTTCCTATGAAACAGATAAGCTAGCTATAAGTCTGTTTCCTCAACAACCTTTTGTGACAATAGACCTCATCAGGTATTCCACTCATCTCTTGAAACTTGGAGGACTCCTCTCAGAAGCGACATCTGTGAGCTAACACTGCACCAAGGAGCACATCCCAGCCAGCAGCACTGGTAGACAGCTCTGCTCCTTGATCAGGAGGGCATGGCAGGCCCAGGTAGGGATGTCATTAGAACGCTGTCCAGATGGCTACTGAACATTGCTGTGAAATGCAAGATTTGGAAGCTTTAAATCCTCCTTTCTGATTTTAGGAAAGATGTATAGAACTGCTGACTTCTTGCCTCACAATGGTGTGAATTAAACTTCATCGGCACTTAACAATTTGATTGTGTTGTGACCTTTAGGGGGTGTTTTGATTTTGGACACTAGACAGCAAAGGAGATGTGCTGGTTCCAGGTACTTCAGGTCAGCATGGACAAAGCCCACGTCCAAGGAGATGAATGGAGCTCTGATTGCCAGCTCCTCTTGACAGTTGCTCTTCTTGTAAAGTAGCAGATAAAGAAAAGATAACCTCAGCAGAAACACTCGGAATTGTCTTTTGCTTACAGATTGTGGTACTCTCATTTCTCAATCATTGTTAATGCTCTAGTGTATTATGAATTCTTTCTAAATGGCCCTTGGTTTAGGACAACCCTATGGATTTCTGAATGTAGCTCCAGAGGAAAAAAACCCCAATACTGCATGGAGCAATTGGATTTTATAATTTGGAATCAAGCCATGTACTTGCAAATCAAGACGAGCTAAAAGGTAATTAATGAGAATAACCAACACCTCTGATTTCATGGATTGCCTTTCCTAGAAAAAAAGGTAGGACAGATTATCATGGTTAACACAAAATAATATGTACATGTTTTATACGGGATGAAACTTATTGCAGCAGGGTTTGGAATATAATCAGAAGCTCATATAAAATACCACATATGGAGATCTTTGACAAACAAAACAAAAAATCTTAGTGCATGAACTGAAAGTAAAGCCACACTACTGGAAACCGGTGACAATGATTAAAATGTGGTGACAGACTTCCTTGAGACCTATCCAGCACAAATCCTCAGGACAACCCCTAAATACTGGAATTTCCAGTTGAAAGTCTTGAAAATGGCTGTAATTTCCATAGAAAGTCTTGTCTTCCTGGTCCACAGGTGAAACAACATGAAATAGAAAACACTTCGCCCTCTTGGAGGTTCCCACCACCCTGATGGTTTGGGGAAAAAAAAAAGCACTAACCCTCCCAAATGCTCTGCCTTTGCTGAGGTTCAAGGATTGAATGTTTGCTTATTCTGCAGAAATATTCAACAAATGTAGAACATTTCAGAGAGAAACTCTTATTAATCAGATCAGGCTTCTCTTCTGGATGGTTGCTTTGCCTGTCAGTACTGCTGGGAAGCACTGGTTCATCTTTCTCCTTGGACAGGATCATGGCTGAGCTGAGAAGACCCCATCACCCACCAGCACCATTGGTTACCAAGAGCTGATTTTGGCCCTGGGCTGAGAGCATGCAAAATATTTTCAGGCACCTCAAACAAACCTATACTGGCTGATAGTATGGCCAGTCTGCAGGTGATGAACTAGAGTTTGCAAAATAGATTTTGCCATTTTACGTTAAAAATATAGGTAGTTTGCCAACTTTTCCCAACAGCTGTGCCTTTTACTAGAATAGCCTACACCTGCTTTTGAATATTCTTTTATTATTTTCACTGAACAGTAAAACTTCAGTAAAAATGCGAGCCTTGAGTGAAGCTATAAAGCCAGCAAATGCAGTAAAATGTCACTGCCATGTTACAGAATGGCTTTACTACTTAACACTGCACAAGGAGTGTGTTTTCATAGTTGTGTTGAGTTTTAGCTACCTGGCTCCTACCGACTTTAATGGGAATCACACAGCTAAAACTCCATGCACCACTTTGTTACTTCAAAGTAATTTTTCAATCCCCTGGAGAAGGTCATAGAAATATTAAAAACTAAAGCATTCTCCAAGGATCTCAGATTAAAGACTTGCATCAGACTTTATAAAAGTGATTGGTCAAATATATAATGTACTCTTAATGTTCTAGCTCCTGGTTTGTTTTCTTTAGAAAGAACCTTTGTGATGCTTTTCACAAAAGGCAATATAAAGCGTAAAGAACAGCTCAGCAAGGCATAACACAAAGACATACAGAAGAGTTACTTGATACATTTTTACAGTGGTAAGGAATTACTTATGTTTTTGAATATTATATTGGGGCAAATTCAGGACAATTCTTAGTTAAGACATTGTTACAACTCTATACTGTTTGATTGCAAGCAATTCTGTAACACAAATATTTCTATTCCCTTTGACATGTTCCCTGTCCTTTTTTGTCCCCATAATTTACAATGTGGCTATAAAATTCCCTTTCCATATGTCTCTCCTAAAGCAGGTTGACATAACTGCTCTTTCAGACCCCAGCATACACCTGCTCTCCTCTGTAGCTGGTTTCTGGACATGCACAACCTTCTTTCTGCTTAGAGCTTTGACATCCTCACAACCCTGTTAGACTTGCCACATGAAGGCAAACTGTATCTACACCATCAGCTGCACAGATAGACAGTGAGTAAAAGCATTAGGAAAGATAATAAAGTAAACATGAATTCAGGAAACTTGTATTAAATTTATCTCCAGGTTACTGATGGCACAAGCAGCAACCAAGGTCATAAACTAATTGCGTGCCTGGTTGTGTTACCAAAAAATGTTACTTCTATATGAAAAATAGTAATATGATAACCTCAATAAAAATAAAAGTAGTTAACAGAATGTAAACAGCTTAGTCACAGAATCACAGAATTATTTAGGTTGGAAAAGACCTCTGAGATGATATCAAGTCCAACCTTTGACTGATCATCACCTTGTCAACTGGACCATGGCGCTAAGTGCCACGTCCAGTCATTTCTTGAGTACCTCCAGGAATGATGACTCCACCACCTCCATGGGCAGTCCATCCCAATGTTTAACAATGCCTTCTGTGAAGAAATTCCTCCTGATGTTCAACCTGAACCTCCCCTGGCGCACTTGAGGCCATTTCCTCTTGTGCGGTCCCTTGCTGCCTGGGAGAAGAGGCCGACCCCCACCTGGCTACACTGTCCTTTCAGGCAGTTGTAGAGGCTCCCCAGAGCCTCCTTTTCTCCAGACTAAACAAGCCCAGCTCCCTTAGATGCTCCTCACAGGACTTACACTCTAGTCTCTAGTCTTCCCTGGGTCTTTTCTTCATACTGAACTCTACATCTTGTTCAAATTTTAAAGCTGCAAAAGCAAAACTAGAAACAAATAGAACAAAATCAAGCGCACAAAACCCCAAAAAAGAACATTTTAAGCATGCAACAAGTGTCTTCCATACAGTGATGAAATAACTTCAGCCTTCCACCTGGAAGCAAATTGAGAAGCTCACTAGCCACACCAGTTCTTCCAAAATACTACATCCTGCATAAAAGCATAGCCAAGGCACATGGAATAAACCCATATTTATTACCAGATGATCCCAGCTATAATCTTAAAAATGTGAATCAGGATAAATATAAGCATGTGTAAATACACAGACAAACTTCAAAGTGGACAGGCATGCCCCTCTCACACCTCCAAACTATCACATACATACATTTAAGGAGAAGAAGCATATACATACATGAAATAGATTTCTGTAAAACTGGAATTTTTGTTTGTGTTTCCATCATCCCTACATACAGTTGTCAAGTTACAAACCAATTAAGCTGAAATAACCTTCTGCTAAAGTCTTGAACACAAACCAAAGCACTAGGATGATGCAAAGCAAGTGTTACCATCTTAGCCAATTCACATGAAAAATGACTGTGGCAATATCATCACACTATAGGTATCGTAAAACAAAACAGGTCATGTTTTTGCTTTTTTTTGTCACAGGAAAGGCAAATTGATGCATAATTAACAATTGGCCGATGCAAATTCTTTTACATCTTTTAATTGGTGTTAATTAGATTAGAAGTAAATTTTCTTTTATCTCACCATTCTAATGTGAACTAATCTTCTCAGCAGCATGTCAAAGTTTCCCTTTTAATTAAACTTTTCAGCTGGGAACTTTGGCAGCACTCAGGCAGCAAAAGATATAATTTAAGGCACAAGAATTGTGCTGGGTTTTATGAATGGAACATCAAAAATTTAAAGCAATGATTAAAAAGGCTCAGCAAAATTTCAGAAATCTGAATTTTGTGGAGGCAACAGTGAGCTTTTAAAGCCACTTCAAGAATGCACCAGCAGCACTCTCCAGCCACCCCTTCCACATTCAAATCCATCCTTTTATAAAGGAAAACTACCCTAAATGTGAAACATCTTCTGTGAATTAACTTCCCCCTTTCATACTGCTTTCCCCAAAATATTGCAGCTCCTCTAAAATTGTTAACGTGCAGAATAAACCACAAAATACATTTAATATCTTTTATGGGAAGTTGACCTGAAATAAAATTTTATGTAGTTAAGGAGTTTTGATAGTTCTTCATCCAACTTTTTTTTCTCTCTATGGGGCAATGGTGATTGAAACCTAATGTCTGCTGCACAAAAAGGCCATAAAATGTTTTACGCAGAAGTAAAACAGTAGCCATTAAGTTTTGCTATGATGTTTGAGTAGATATGCAGCATGAAAACATGATAAAAGAGCCATAAACTGATTGTGATCAAATGCAATTACAATGACTTCTCTCCAATGAATGACATGTACTAAATGCACTTACAGTTCCTTGCAAAATTACTTTGGGCAAAGGACCAAGAAAACACTATATCCTTTTTACGAACGGCAGCTTGCCAGGGAAATCGCAAACACACAAGCTTTAATATCTATGGCCAAAAAGCACTTGGGAACTCATTAGCAAAAGGTTTAAAAGACTCACTTGTGAAAGACAGCTTTTTTTTGCGATCAGAGCAGCATCCCGGAGAGTCCAGCATTTGGGGTGTTGGGCAGAAGTGCTCCCAGAGAAAGGAGAGAGGAGCCCTAGGCAGGGTGGGTACCCCTTTTCCTTGCCATGTTTGGTTCCCAACACAAGTATGCTCCAGAAAAAAGCAAATTGTTTTGCAGTTTTTCCCACTGAAGTTTTATATCGTGCACTGACAGAGGACTGGGGAAAATGGCATCATAGCCTTACATCGATTTTGCTAGGAATACTGTCCTTCAGCATTGAATACCTAAGATAGGAGCTGACAGATTTGAAATAAGATGAATCTGATGACTCTTTACTGTGAGAGTGGTGAAGCACTGGCACAGACTGCCCAGAGAAGCTGTGGATGCCCCATCCCTGGAAGTGTTCAGGGCCTGGTCTAGGAGACAGTGCCCCTACCCATGGCGGGAGGGTTGGAACTAGATGGAGCTAAGGTTCCTTCCAACACAAACCATTCTGTGATTCTGTGAGTCTGTGAAGTATGGGATTTTTTAAAGGTGAATAGGAACCAAGATCTTGGGAGTTTCATCCCTTTTATTGTGTTTTGAGATCTTGATTAGATAACCTGGTTTAGCCCTTACTTCTCCAAAGGACTTCTGTATTTTGAGCAGTCAGCTCAAACCCCTGGATTTCCTGAGGGGTACACACCAAGGAGGAGACAAACTCAGGCATTTGAAGCGTCAGAAGGTGGTGAGCAATGCCAAGTCACTCTTTGGCTAATAAGATTTAAGGAAGATGGTGTAGAGATATTCCAAGTTATCTCTGTGTCAAAACCAAACATGCAATATTAATGTGTCAACAGCAGTAATTTCCTTCAGAGTGAAATTGCCCTGAAGTATTTTGAAAAATGCACACCTGGTAGCACTTCTATAGTACCATGATTTTCTATATCTACTTGGAAATAAAGGGAGTGGAAATCAGGACTTTCCCATGGAACTTAAGGCATTTTTCTTTATACAGAAAGGACAAAATAGATTTGGAGCTAGAGATGTAAATTTGCCTGTGTTTCTATTAAATAAAAGAGAGCGAAAAAAATCACAAAACTGTCACTTCCATTGTCTAAGAAACTACAATTATTACATTTTAGGGGCACCTAGAAAGTGCAGAAATGACTGCTGATGCTTAGTACAGGCACTTAATGGACTACTGAAACTTAGGTATCCAGGAGCAACCTGGGAAGAGAACTGAACCTCCTTAGTGAAGGGTAAGTTCCCACCACAGCACTGGGATTTGCTTAATGGAAACTTAAGATATAATTAATTTGATTTTATTTCATTTCATTAATTTGATGTTATTAATAGCTTATAGAGTTGCTATGAAGTTGAATTATTTATCAAAATAAAAAATAGAAAAAAAATTAATACTAACCAGGATTATTCTAACTTAACACTAATAGTGCAAAGCAGGTTTCTTTATCGTGGGGTTAGGTTAAGGGCTTATCAGTCCATTTTATATAAACTTTAGGTTTATAATGTACATTAAAATTTAACCAAACATTTCAATGCTATAGAAGGTGTCACTGTAAGCATCTCTTAGTACACTGCAGAGTACAAACCAGAAAGGACAGAAAAAAAATCCTTCCTAATCCTCAGCCTGTCTGAAAAATGTCATGCTAGAAACCCGTATCACCAGTAAGAGAGTGAGGAAACACACAGTAACTTGAACTCCTTGCCCAGAAAGCCAATAAATCTCTCCTCCTAAAAACCAGAGCCTGCTCAGCCTTCTTCCGCCTTATTAAATCATAAACCATTTAAAAAAAAAAATCAAAGCATTGCTGTGACTTCATATAATTACTGTAAGACCTCCTAGACTGTGTTAGAGGATGGGAGGAAAATCTGGACGTGAAAGAGGTGAAGTTCACTGCTCCAGAAGCAATGCTATGATGCAGCACCAGGCTTCAATGGTGAGGAACCTCCCTCCTCCAAAGAGCTTTCTTTTTTTAATCCTATACATTAGCTTTTTAATATTAATTATCAATTTTGCAACAGTGACACCAGTCAGTAATTACTAACGGTAATTAAATTGAACTGAAATGTAACAAGGGAAATGTCTATTCCAGGATGTGGTGCTTGCGGAACAAAAGCCTTCTACAGCCGTGCGTTAAATAACAGAAGCTACAGTACGTTTCAAAATGGAAACATTCAGACTGATTACACTCTCACTTTCCTTTTAAACTGTATTAATATGGTGAGGAATAGTTCCATCTCTAGGTTTTTCAGGAGAGCCCAAATTCATCAATGCTAAACTTCTACTCCTTAGATAAGTGCAAATTTCTTTTGAGCATGAAGTGGCCCTCAGCAGTGGTGCACACGATGGGTAAGACATGAAACAGTGGCGCTAACAGTTTAGACTGTCCAAGTATCAAGTCTGTATGAAGGAGTGACACAGCCTGGCTCTGAACAGTGTCCCCCAGCATGGAAAGAGTTAGACATTTGCTTTGCCTGTGTTTAACATAGCACGAGCACTACAATTCCTTCACAAAAGGGACAGATGTCCCAGAAACCCTCGTTGACTTGAGGCTGGAGGAAGCTCCCACTCCCCTGGGTTTTCTGAAACTGCACTTCCACCTGCACCAAACCCACACAACCAAATAAACAATATGCAGTCACATCCAAGAATAACCTTCTGGTTGCCTAATGGTGCTCGGTCAAAGGGCACAAGTTCAAGGATTTTGACAGGCTATATTGACGTCTGCTATAAAGCTAGAGCTGCATGGATCATGCAGCATCAGCTCTTCCCTCATTTCCAAAATTGAAGAACTGATGGCAGCCTGCTGCAAACATGAAAATTACTTCAAGTGTTGGACTTGCAAATAATATTTAAACTCCTCTAGAAGAGTAACCACTTTTAAAAAAACCCAAACAAAACCCTCTGGAGCAAGGTCTGCTTCTTGACAAAAACTCTTCCGCTTTCTCTTGCTAAATACCTGGCCATTATAATCTTGGCCACACCTCTAGTGTCTGGAGTTAAAATCCTGAAATATGAATGTTGGCATTTGTCAGGCAACAAAAAATTCCCTTTTGATGGGAAATAGAAGATTTGGTGAGACTGAAACTTACATGCAATAGTGAAAATTCCCCGCAGAAGCTGTAAAATGCCCACGTGCACAAAAATTCCGTTTTACTTACAGAAACTTTTTGCTAAGCCACTGCCATGGGAGGATGATACAAGGAGCACCGTGCTGCTGCCTCCAACATAAAGTGTCTGCTGGTGAGTCTCTCGCCACCCACTCAGCCCTCACCAAACTACCTACTCCAAAACGAAATGATCTTTGGCACACACGAGTAAATTGCTGCAGCACAGACATATCTGGACAGTAATTAATCACTTCGAATACTCAATGTGTTTGGATATAAAATTAAGAAAGTCGAGTTGTTAAAAAATGACAGATTTAAGCACCATCTGGGCTCTGTGGCCACAGTGGCGCGAATTCCAAAGGAAGGCTTAACAGTGCATGATCCGAGAATCCCATCTGTCTCAGCTGAAATGAAACAAATAAATAAATAAACCAGCAGCCTCATTTACAAGGTTTTCTCACGTTTCCAATCTAAAAATCATCTTGCAATAGGAAAGAATATAGTGTTGAAAGTATTACATCTTCAAAATGCATCTTGTACCTTTTACATACAATAATAAAGTATTATACCTCAACGGAAAAATCTCGAGACAGGTACACCTATATAGATCATACATTTTGAGACAGCATTTCCTACTATGAGTATGTTTTCATAGAAGTATAGTGATAGTAAAGAACTGATATGATATGACTCTTCCATTGATTTGGGACAGCCAAAGTGCCTTTCTGGCACCTACAACATCCCTTCTTTCCCAAGCTATGGTTCACCTGCACCTGCCCCCATGGCAGATCTGCCTATGGATGAAATGCAGCCTCCTCAGTTGCATCTCCCTCTGGCCACCTTTCTGTAAGGGCAGAAGCCACACAAACCAAAAAGTCACCTGCAACTAGTTAACCTGCAGGATGTTGTAGAGGGCTGTGAACTTCTAGCACAGGAGCCATCTGTGCTCCCTTGGAGAAGAGAGGCCTGAGGGAAAAAAAGGGACACTATCTCCAGCAACTCACTTCTAGGTTACGGAGAGCAACCCCAGCATGCTTTGTTCCCCTATGGTAATACCTTGTATCCAGTTGGCTAATTGGTTTCTACCCCACCCCCTGCCTTCCCCATAAAAAGAGGCCTGAGTCTGCCCTGAGCCAGGGAGGTTTGTCCCTGGCCTCCTCTTCGCGGGGTGGCTGGACCATTAAAGCTGTCTCTGTGGAACTGCCATACGAGGCTCCTGTCTCTCTGTCCCCGAGTTTGCCTCGGGTGATCCTGCAAAGAGCTGAATCACAAGAGCTGGAATCACGTGTAGCTGAGAAATCACTACAGTCGCTGAGATCACCCACTGTCTAGGAGGGCTTGCCTCGCCCCTAGAAGAGTTGTTCTCTGCAGGACACTCTCTCTAGGAAGGCTGTGGCATACTGGTGCTTGACAAGCATCGGACCTTCAAAAAGACAGGATGTCTTCAGTAAAACTTGCCTGGCATGGGAAAGGTAAATAAACAAATCATCCAGGACAGATGAACACAGAATATGAACATAACTATTTGCCTCAGAAAAGCTTAGACAGGCGTCTAAGTATTAAGTATAGAGGTGAGGAATACTCTGGTGAAGCTCCTGGGAGTCTGGTCCAAGTGCCTCCCTCCACCCGGCTGAGCACCAGGCAGGGGATCGAATGGACAATGCCTGGTTCTCAAGCACCTTTGTGCCTCAGTGCTCAGAACGGTGCTCTCTATGTCAAGGTGCCTCTTTTGCTCTGCAGGAAAGATGTGACTTTCCATCGCTGGCAGCTTCTGCCCTTGGCATTTACCCTGACCCCCACACTGGCCCAACCTGAATGAAGCTCACCCAAAGGAAGTCAAACCTCAAAATTGGCACCCATCAAAGCCATACCCTCTCCTCCTGCCCCAAAGCAATATGCTTGCATTTCCTACTGATAAGGGCAAAGGAAAGATTTTCGTGGACATCTGTGGGTCTTTTCTGAGGTCTTACGGAAGGGGCTTCTCCAAGGGGTTTGACTCTGCCTCATCCTCTTCACCAGCCAACAAGTGACCCCCACTTCTCTTGCATAGCCACTTTTCACTAAAACTGAGCCCTTCTTCCCATCCTGCCTACCTCCAACAGTTGGAAGAGGCTCCCCAGACATATCAGCGTGAAGTATGACCAAAAAGCACTAGTTAGTAGTTTTAGACTTCAATAAAAGATAGCATCATACTGGGTAATATTTTAGCTTCTTTCAGATAGAGGCATTTGTATAAAGGCTAAATCCTGGAAAGATTTTTTTCAGTATCTTGATTTTACCTTCAGTAGATCCTTTGCATTTGTAACATGGAATATGTGGGTACATTCTTCTGGATCAAGAATGTAGCACTTCTTTGACCCTGTTCTTACGGTGCAATTTCCAGTGTACATTTTTTGTATGAGAATTATTTGGACCCAAATGGGCAAGCAAATAGATAATATATTCTGTCACTTAAAATTGCTTTTAAATAAGTGGCACTAAATTTGCTTATTCTTTCCTTTTTAAAAAATGTGTTGGGTGGTTTGTGGGGGTCTCCTTTCAGAAAACTCATGCAAACTCCTGTGGGCATCACTGACAGCTCATCAAGATGACAATACAAATGGTGAGTTTACACATAGCTCCATATACAAAACTGCCACACATTAAAAGTAAACAGACTGTACTATATGCCACAAAATCTTCTATAGGAATTTGCTACAAACAATAAAGAATAGAAATAAGAAGGGGGAAATGTGATTATTCTTAAATCTTCTTTCAAAGGATGTCTAGCAGGAAGATGATCTCTGCGTAACTAGAGAAATGACAGAATCTGGAAAAATCACACACGAGAGCAAGCTTCTGTACAACAAAATGAAGCCAGGGCCTGATGCTGGCAAGCAGCAGGCAGCAGCCACCACTCCATCAAAGCCACTCCTTGGGAAGGTCTCAGCGCCTCCAATGCTTGGGCTCTGGGGCCCAAAAAAGTGAGCTGGCAAGGGCTGCCCTGCTACTCCATGCTCCTCCATTGCTGTCGGTCTGCTACTAAAATAAATGAGATTTACCGCCACAATGACAGAAGCACAATAATTGATGGGCAGGCCACGCCTCAGTGATGGGGATGGCCGATGGTAAGCACAGCACCCGTGTGCAGAGGGTGACTGGCGGAGCTCGCCCCAGCATTCCTAAGCATCTTTCCTGGGAGCACTGCTTATCTGAGACACTTTGAGATGCCCTGTTTTTCGAAGATGACAAAAAATGCAAAGTACTAACATAATATACCATTTTAACCAACAACAAATATTTTCTCAAGAAACACTATTTATGAATTTCCTAGGAGTCAGACAAAAGACATGTTTGTTCTCTCAGCAGATGTTGCATAAAAATGAATATGCTTCGCCAAAAGGGGCATTCATTTTTTCTCTATAAGTAAACCAGCACATACTGAAAAATTTTTCTTTGTTCACCAGTTTCCTCAGCTCCATCAACTTTAAAATAAGATGAAAATGCATCTTTTTTCTGTAGATTTTTGATGTAAAACCCTTGGAGTGCAAAAATAGGCACAGATCACTTCAGATAAGCCGAAAGAAAATATTATATTTTATATATTCTCATATTATTGTATGGCCTATTAAATATAATATTTTCACAATACAGTAAATTGAGCTATACTATTAATAACATACATTTTATTCCTCTATAATTTAGTCTTTATCACTCTGGTTCTTTCATTATTAAGACTATATACTGGGTTTTATATGTGCAAAACTGGTACAAGTTTCCCTATGAGAGAGTTTTTGTACTGGTTAGTCAAGAAAATAATGAACTCAATCCTCATCACTACACACCTTCTCAAGGACACAATCTGCAGAAAGGGTAAACATTTTCATGTGTTATGGTGGGCAAGCCATGCTTGGTGTGCACCAGAGTGGAATCAAATGGCCCACAGGCTACCAATCCATTTGCATTGCATTTGGTATCATCTCCTCCGTTTACAGAACAGCTGTGTAAACTGAAGGGCAGGAAAGGGAGGGCAGGGATTTAGGCTGGGGTTTGAGGGTGAACACACACAAGAGAGGAAAGAGAGAAGCAGGGCCAGGCAGTCCAGCTGCAGCTCTGACACCGGACACCAAGCATCCCTTTGCTACCCACGTGCAAAGCAAAAGCAAAGCACCTTGGTGTGTGCTTTGCACATCGGGACACAGCAGGAGCCAGCACTGGGAAGCCCAAGGACAGCAGGGGAAGAGTGTATCCCAGCTTGGCCAAATTACTTCAGAGAGGGCACAGTATGAGGGGCTGCCAAGACAAAACTACTGCTCCACAGAGCAGCCTTTGGACGTAGAGACTGCCTGCTTTGGGGCACCATGGAGGGCAGGTGCATCTCCAGCGGGCACACTCCATGCCCAGTGGGAGGCTGTGGGGCCAGGGAGCTGAGCTGGGTGGGACAGCTAGAGCTAGGGCAGCCTGTGCGGCTGGCTGAGGGCACATGGGGCCTGAGTACCCCAACAAAAGGGATTACATTTTCTCTTTTGGGCTTGAGAATGTTTTGCAGTCCTTGGGTGAACTGCAACCTGTCTGTGCTTTGCAATTTTTTGGCTGATAAAAGGGCTTGAAATGCATGCCCGCCTGGTAGTGCTCTGCACTTCTATGAGGAACTGTAAATACTTAGAGATTCTTGGTGAAAAGGAGTAAAAATATAATTATCATAAAGGAAAACACATAAGAGTTTTCCTTATGGGGAATTCCTCTTGCTTTACATAAATTTTCTATGCAAATTAACCCAAGGTAATTCTAGCCACATGAAAAAAATTAGATCTCATTAAATGTTCATTTTGCACTGAATGCTGAAATCAGCTGGGTGATGCTTCTGAAGAGTTCTATTGTAAAAAAGTAAAACTTAAGTGAGTAAAAGGTAAAATAAAATCTTTCCTTAGCACTGAATCCAAATGATGGTGAAATCGAGTTTAACAACAGCATGTGTTGGTGCTAATTTCCACTCTCAGAAGCAAATTATTTCTGAAATTCCCCAAACTCTCCGTAATCACCCAGCCAGTGTTGGCTGCCTCAGATCAGGCATGGCACCATTTCGGCAACGAACCTTTACAGAAGCGGCAAAGTCACCGAAGTTATATGAAGATTAATAGAAATCTGAACTGTGCTACATCTAAAATAAACAAAAGCTTTTGTAGCCGCGCTGAAAGGCCCATAAAAGTAAACTACAACCTCGGCAAAGCCTTTTAAACTGACAAAACAGGACGGCAGAGGTCAGGGAAGCAGGCGGGTCAGCAAAGCCCTGCCTGCAGGTTTGGGGGTCGCTTCGTCTCCCCCACGCTCGCTCACTTGGGGCCTCGCCGGGGCCGAGGAGAAAGCCCACCGCCGCTCCTCCTCCGCCGGAGCAGGAACACTTGAACTGCCCTTCTGTCTCAACAAAACTTTAGTTTGCTGATTGGGCACGAAACAAAAGAAAGACAGCGGGACGCGATTTATAAGGGGGCAGGGTAGGCTGACATGCTATTGTACTCCAGAGGTATCCACAAGCTGTTAATTCCATTTTAACATTGTTAATAAGACTGTTAACACATCTGACTTTGTTTAGAGACTTTGAAAACATCAACAAACTAAAGAAAAAACCAAAACAAAACCAAACAAAAATCAAGAACCCCACCCGCACTAGAAGTAAAATCTGATCTTTTCAAACAGCATCAAACACCCAAATGTGATGCTTCTGCCTGTCCGGACCTGGCAGCGAGGAAGAGAGATGGCAGGGAGGCTTAGGGACGTGCATTCACATATTCTTCATCCTCTCGTTAGACTATTTAGCTATTCACATTATCCAGGTTAAATTTAAAGGACTCGTTTCTAACACCACTGCTGTTTTGAGAAGAAGAGGGAATAAACCTGGACTCCCCCTCCACGCACACCTCCTCTGCCTCGCTCGCACTTGCATGCAGGCAAATGTGCAGATTTAATCAGTGTGGAATGTTTTAAATGAATAATTGGGTCTGACAGATTTATTGCAGTTAATTTTGCAATAGAATGGAAAAATGTTTGGATCTCAGCCTTTAAAGTATTAGGAAAACAATTAATCCATCACATAACGGAAATTCCTGTATTACACCCTCATGTCCAATTAAATAATGTCAAGTAATCTTACATTGTAAAATGTTGAAATTGAAGCTCAAATCATTGAGTGGGATATGTTTTAATTTTTTCAGGAACTTTGAAACAAAAATCACATCAAATTAAAATCAGATGCTTCGATAAAAGGCTTTTTTGGTTTGTTTTATTTGGAGGGGGAGATGTTTTTAAATGTAAAAGAAAAAACCCCAGCCTTACTCAAAAATCCATTAATTTCTCTTTTTCTCTCCAGTTTTTGCATCAAGAAGGCTGCCTTAGCAAGGCAATCTGAAAGCAAATCAAAAGCCTTAGGATGAAGTCTGCGACAGCATTTTAAAAGACCGCATTCTTTTAAAGAACTTTAAAAGGAGATAACCAGCACTTCTCTTTTCCAGCAAGCAGAGGGGCTGATTCCCGGGTACTTACTCAGACACAACTCTCCGAGATTTCAAGCCGTGTTTTGCCTGAATAACGTCCCGTAGGATCGAGTCCCCAGTTTGGACCGACTGACAGCAAACTTCTGAGACTGAAAGTAAGCGGGATTCGTTTGTTTTTGTTTACAGCCCAAAGCTGCTAATGCTGTAAAATTGCTTAAATGTCACAC
Source organism: Eulacestoma nigropectus (assembly GCA_013397775.1). Classification (NCBI taxonomy): domain Eukaryota; kingdom Metazoa; phylum Chordata; class Aves; order Passeriformes; genus Eulacestoma; species Eulacestoma nigropectus. Next base: position 407,174 of record VZTE01003527.1, read on the forward strand.
TCCATCTCCTTTTTATTAAAAGTAAG